>NTHP01000190.1:984444-1083958 GCA_003416845.1 Oplegnathus fasciatus | reverse complement strand
ACATAATTTTATTCTTCTTTGCAAAAAAAAAAAAATCTGTTACAAATAGAATGAACATGTAGAGGGACCAGGGCTTTAGTGTTCAACATGTTTTTCCCCCACTGGTGACTAAAAATGTGATCTCATGATGAATACATGATCTTATTATGTCTTTAGAGGATGAGCAAAGGTATTCTGTGGCTTCACTTGCAGTTGTGTAAGATTATGTATGATGTCTGTCTCTCCACTAGGAATCCCAAGCAGCTCAGAGACAAATCCTCATGGAGTTCCTTAAAGAAGCCAGGAGAAACAAGAGAGAGGTACTGTTGTCTTTTATATTCATAATATTATAATAATAAGGCTGGTCTCTTGGGAACACGATGCAATTTTCAATATATATGAAATATGAAATATTTCTTTATTAGAGAAAACCCAACTTTGTACAAATAAAACATGTCAACACAAAAAGTAGAGTTTTTATGAGCATGTAAAAAAACATATAAACATTTATCTGTGTTTCTGGCTCTGTCAACAGCAACTGGAGCAACTGCAGAAAGAGCTGAACTTCCTTGAAGAGGACATTAAGCGTGTCGAGGTAAAGTAACAGCGAACCTATCATCCTCCTGCGTGTGTTACCAAACCCTCATTCACAGTATGTTCTAAATGGAAAGGTAGAGGAACGGTACACGGGATTATGAAATCATATTATTTTGGGAAATGGCAACAACTGGAGCTCGTCATCACAGCTTGACAGATACAAACATGTTATTTCTGTGTAATTTTCCAGGAAATGAGCGGGCTGTACTCTCCGATGATGGAGGCAGAGTGCACGGTGCCTAATGTTGAGGCTCCCTCACCAGCACCCAGGTACAGCTGACTAACAAATTCTATATTTACAGCAAATGAGTCCATCATCATCGCAGTACAACCAACCACATTCTGTGCGTTTACTAAAATAGAAACTCATTCTCAGCACAGATGGTACTTACCTTACTAATGAAAATGTTTTATGAAGGAGTTACTTAGCTAATAGCAAAGCACATACATATAGTCAAGATGTTATGGGGTCCTGTATTACTGTACAGTGTGCCTTATATGTCTGTTTGTATGATTTTTGTTTATGTGTTTGTGGAGTAGCTGCAGTAGTATTATTGAGCCAACTGACTACAGCCAGCCTCCAGGATTTGGTGGCACAACCCAGGTACGTCAGAGGAACACACATGCTGTTTGGCTGATTGCTTTCAAATCAATTTCTAACCCTCTTTGAGAGTCACGTCTCTTAGTTTCATTAATTTGTTGGCTTTGACTTGACTTGTAATCTAAGTTTAGGCGTATATTTGAATGCTAACACATTCTGCAAAAGACTGAATGAGTTTGAACAGAATAAACGTCAGTATGAGTTTAGCACTGACTCGACTTTGCTCTTAAACACTTGTGAATTGCTTCGCCAGGGGAAAAGACAGACCTGGTACAACAGCACCCTGGCATCAAGGAGGAAGAGGCTGACGGCTCATTTTGAGGATCTGGAGCAGTGCTACTTCTCCAACAAAATGTCACGCATCACAGGTACTAATCCTGCAGAGAATGGTATGATGGCATCATTCACTCAGTTACACACATACAACAGCAATTTATCTAGAAACGTCTGTAGTCAGATAAGATGTCTGTTGCTCTGATTCTGTACTTCATCTGAAAAACTGGAGAACAGTTGCATGAAGGATGGACATGACTGCGGCTTCAGTTCTTAGAACTGGATATTCACTTCAGAGGATGGATGGATGGATGGGTGGTAGTGTCTGCCTCACCCCAGTGTTATTGCTAAAGTCACTGTGTCTGAAAATGAAAACCACATTCACCACAAACTTCACTGCTTGCTGTGAAGTGTGGCGTTTCTCATGAAAAGTCTCGGCATTGGAAGAATGACACCGTCATTATCTTTTGTGCTGCAAGACAAGCCGACAGGTTTCTACAGAAACCCGACATGATGGCACACAGTAAAAAAAAGTTCTTTGGTTTTGGTTATTATATGAATGTGATGAGAATTTATTGTTAACATGTGACATGAAGCTCCTTCAGCATTCAGCATGGTTATATTTCCCTTCTCTTTTTTTTCTATAGCACACAGTATATAGTTCATGTGCCCATTACTCCTTGTGAACAGTATTTTAATAGTGCGTGTCTGTTGTGTTCAGAGGAAGGCAGGAACCTGAACCAGCTGGACGATTTTATGGAGTGTCTGTCTAAGTTCACCCGCTACAACTCTGTACGGCCGCTCGCCACCCTCTCGTACGCCAGTGACCTCTATAACGGCTCCAGCATTGTCTCCAGGTACAAAAAGGAATGGATTGAACTTGTATATTGGTCTAATACACTTTGAAGGCTGTGTGTGTGATTATTAACATTTTGTATAGAATTCGCTTGATGTTTTTTTCCCCCGTTACTGTCCGTTGTAATGAGTAGCGGCACAGTCAGTCAGTATTATCTTTTTCAGCCCGCTAACTATCAATGACTGTGTGCTCACCTGTGTTTCAGTATTGAGTTTGACCGTGACTGTGACTACTTTGCCATCGCTGGTGTTACCAAGAAGATCAAGGTGTTTGAGTACGGCACAGTGATCCAGGATGCAGTGGACATCCACTACCCTGTTAATGAAATGACCTGCAATTCCAAAATCAGGTAGGGGAAATCATTTCTTCCCAGAGGAGCAGGGGTGTGCAGACATCTTTCAGATCCTATAATGCAGTGTTTCAGCAGCTCTGATCTCCTTGTGAGAAACTGTTTGTACCCACGTTCAACAAAATTGATGATGAAAATCTGTCGTTTCTTCGTTTACAAAATTAAATGTACTTTTATTAGTACATGGTGTGACAGAAATCATCAGACACTACATGACATCCAAAGATTTTCCTGCCCATAATAGGCCCTGTTTTACTGGGGCATGAGCTGTAGTGTTGTGCAGGTCTGTGTAGATCAAACTCATGTTTCATAAAATGCTCTTTCTGTGGCATAGATTTGTAAAAACATACTTAATCTAAATCACTCTAGAAACCACAGCCCGAGTCAAAGGAAATAGTGAATGAAGCACTTACTAAGAATGTGACCAATTGTGAACTCGAATCTCAAAGTGAAAGTGATCCCAACCTTGTTTGTTGCAGCTGTATCAGCTGGAGCAGCTATCACAAGAACCTTCTGGCCAGCAGTGACTATGAGGGTACTGTCATCCTGTGGGATGGATTCACTGGCCAGAGGTCCAAAGTCTACCAGGTATGATACTTAGGTCTTAGAGCATTGATTTTCATGATGAGGGGTCAGTTTCTGTTAAATTGCACATTTGACTGCATGGATCACGTGGTTTAAACCATCTATTTTATCAATAATTATTGTCATGACATCTTTTTAAGGTTTCCTTTGCTTTCTTTTCAGGAACATGAAAAAAGGTGTTGGAGTGTTGACTTCAATCTTATGGACCCCAAGCTCTTAGCCTCCGGTTCTGATGATGCTAAAGGTAATTGAGGAATACTGTGTCGGACAGGTTTTTGAGACATAAATCACCTTCTACCTTTCCAGCTTCTGTCACACCCTGCTTTTACCCATGGTGAAATATTCACATGTCTGTCTTTGTGTTTCAGTGAAGTTATGGTCAACCAATCTTGACAACTCAGTGGCCAGCATAGAGGCCAAGGCCAATGTCTGCTGTGTGAAATTCAGTCCAACCTCCAGGTATCATCTGGCCTTTGGCTGTGCAGGTAAGATCCAGACATGACATGAGAATTTGTCTGTCTTCAAAATCACAAGCAAAGAAACATGTTTTTCTGTCATTGTGGTGTATTAATATTATTATTATTATTATTATTATTGCATTCTGACAGGGTGCACACACCTCGCACCACTGCAGTTTTTCCTTGTAGACTAATAAATGTCTTTTGTGGTCACATGGACTCTGGTGGTCCAGACAAACTTCTGATAATTTCATTTATTACCTTCCCAAAGGAGAAATGAACATTACAAATATTCTCTTGTACACAGAAACAATCCATCAAGTACCTAACAGTGGATGAACAGGAGCAGCACAGAAACTCTGTGTTATCCAGTGGTGAATTGTCCTGGCTTATTTACCCCATTCCCTGTGTTTCTAAGGTCCAAGTCCACTAAGCTTGGAAAAGGAAGTCTGGAGTAAAGCTAGGACATTGGAATAAAGGCGTCGTGTACCGTTCATTCAAAAACAGAACTGATGGAGAACACGTAGCTTGTAAGAAACACCCATTTTGGCACGTCAACGAAGGCATTGCACCATCATTTCATCATGGCTGCCTGCGTCGGTGGTTATTGGATATGACTGACACTGAGAGGTTTCCAGTTATGAAGGACACCTAGCTGAGCAGCCTCGCATACAACAACCCCCNCCTCCTCTTGACTGTTCTCTCATGCCTCCCATCTGAATGCACACCGTTTTCTTTTTTTTTGCTTGCAGACCACTGTGTCCACTACTATGACCTACGCAACACTAAGCAGCCAATCATGGTGTTCAAGGGCCACAGGAAGGCAGTGTCCTACGCTAAGTTTGTCAACGGAGAGGAAATTGTTTCTGCGTAAGTCAGTTTAGCCTTATCTTTAGCAGTACTGCACTGAAGTTATATTTTTGTATACACGAGTTATTACAAGAAATCCAGTGCATCATGAATAACATGTTTTTATTTTCAATGTATATTCCTTCTGCAAAGACACCATGTGCTGTTTACTGTATGCTTATAATATTGTCCCAATACCGACTGCTTTATGCTGCAATGTTGATTAAAAAAAACAACAACATATTTATGGCTCATTTAGTTGTTTTCTTTACTGATTTCACCAAATACCCTACAGTTCTTGACATGTATTTACACCCTTTAATCGGCAGTTCGACAGACAGCCAGCTGAAGCTGTGGAACGTGAACAAACCTCACTGCCTGCGCTCCTTCAAGGGTCACATCAATGAGAAGAACTTTGTAGGCCTGGCTTCCAATGGAGACTATGTTGCCTGTGGTAAGCAATAAGTAATAACAGCACCCAGCTGCCTGTAACTATACAAATACCAATCTAACAATTATTATCATCTAAATAAAACTTTGTGTGTGTGTCCTTGTACAGGCAGTGAAAACAACTCCCTGTACCTATACTACAAAGGACTTTCCAAGACACTGTTAACATTCAAGTTTGACACAGTGAAGAGCGTCCTGGACAAGGACAAGAAGGAAGACGACACCAATGAGTTTGTCAGTGCCGTCTGCTGGAGAGCCCTGCCTGACGGAGTGAGTTCACCTCACTGTCATATTACTGTTGCTGTTAATTTGACACATGCTATACTAGAAGGAAGATCACACCACCTGGTTTATTAACAGATTTTGTCGAACAAATTGTAATATTGTCCTATAGATGATGATGATGATGATGATGATGTCCGTGAGTAATATATTGTATTATGTATTAATGATACTTTTTTTTTGTTTGTTTTTCAGGAGTCAAATGTACTGATTGCTGCAAACAGTCAAGGAACAATCAAGGTTTGTGTTTTGAAACTTCTACATAAGACATGTTAACCAGAGGCCCACTGCACCAGCTGCCAGACTATTGTATCGTGCCTAGTTTGAGCTGAATCAGTTGGTCAATTGACAGAAAACTAGCATCAAATGAAGATGATCATAATGTTTAACATTTTTGCTTGACAAATAACTGAAACAATTAATTTATCATTTCCAGTTCGACTAATCTTTTCAGATCTAATATAGGCAGGGTAACCTTTATCATGTTTTAAAGGCACATCTGTAATCCAAATGCAATGCCTTTGACATTTGGCACAAATTTCAAAACTACTACACTACATCAAATGAAAGTTATCTGCATGGCTAGATACCACAAGCGATGAGTGGGAATGAATATATTTTTGTTATCTGGGTGAACTGTACCTTTTTTTTTTAATATTGTCTCAAAATGTCTTAATTGATCAAATAACTGTTTGACCACACTGACTCTATGGTGAAACATTGTTTTTTGGGTTTCATGTCTAGTCTGAGCAAAGAGCAAAGCTGATTGTCCAGCTGTGTGTGTTCACTTGGTCTGTATTATTGGACTTAGAATTTCCATGTGGCATTAACGTGTTAAAGCTGGCCTTTTTTACCTTCAGCAATACAGATACAGCTTTTACTGTTACCTACCAAAGCAGTGATGCAGTATGTTTTAACTCTTGGGCAGTGACGGCGAGCTACAGATACCATAACAGGTCTATCTTTTCTCTCCACGCAGGTACTTGAGCTCGTCTGAAGGCCCGCCATATCTTCAGTGTGTGACAGAACCACCGTCAGCCTCTCTGTATTTAGTAGAGGATCAGTCTGATGCAGGGAGAGCCCAGGCTGCCTGCTGAACTAAGCTACCTGACCACCGGGAGAGCTGAAATAAACTGAAGCTGTCTTATTTTAATGAGCTACAAATTTCAGACGGCAGTAAAGACTTTGGACCAGTACATCAGTATAGCAGGAGAAGATGTGCTGTCATTTTACTGCAAAAAAAACGAGGACCTGGCTTGGGCACAATGGAACAAGAGACTTTAGAAAGCATTTTTGTTTCTTTTCAGTAAAGTTATATCGGCTACAATAGAACGCCTTCTTTATGGTTTTAGGTCAAATCAAAACTTGTACCTTTTTAATTAAGCTGTTGCTCTCAAGGGTACATCCAGCCAAACGCTACTAGTTTCCCTTTTAAAGGCCAAAGCACAAGACAAAACGTCATGCAAAAATGATGTCTTCACGAGAAGCTTTTAATCCCCCCTCATTGTTTGTCAGTCCTCTGTTTTTCCCCTTTATGTGTAGTTTTTTTGTGTTTTTGAGATTGAGAGAAACCAGTTTTAATAAATATGACTTGAATTTCATTCTGTCAAGCGTATCGTCAGTTCCTTTTCTGGCTTAAGAGTGTAGAATGTGAGGTAGTGTACGGAAATCATGGAAGACCAATGGATTATGGAAATATTGAGAAACTCCTGATGTTCCTGTTACTATCGGAACAAAATGAGATTTGACATGTTTGTCTGTGATCGCAGCGATTCTCATGTACCTTTTTAGGCATTGATCTGCAATGCTCCATCAAACTGGATTATTTTTCCACGTGTGTGAGCTGTTTGTTGCTTGTTGAAAAATGAGAACCTCACAGAATCAGATTTAGTTCTTTTTAAAATAGCAGTGGAATTACTCTTCACATACTGTGGGTTAAAACATCTGATCTGAACTGAGCTGCATTGTAACTTCAGGCACACTGCTGTCGGTTTCTGTGGAGTGGTGATCATTGACATCGAGAGGATTTGGTCAACACCGCCAAGACCTACCTATTTTATGATAACTGAGTGAGAGAGGTGTTTTGTATTTGTATAACTGAATAAATTATTTCGAAACAATTTTATCATGTTTGGTCATATTTTTATTAGATATTTTTGGCATTTCAAGCATTCTCTCGTCTGAACTTGTGCTGCTGAGTTCTGTGTTTACTGCTGGTAATGAGTCTCATATGGGGTGTTTGAACCTCGTGTGAAATGGTAATCTGTTAAATCTTCAGTCTCCCAGAACACGTCTGCTTTAGCTGAAACACCAGAGAGCCACTAAATGTCACCTTTACCCCGGGGCTGTTATACTGCAAGATGCTTCCACTGTGGCTCTGTTACTCAGGAAATTTCACGCAGTCTTCTGTAATGTCATGATAAGCAGTGAAAACAGAGGATTAGTGGTCTCAAGAGCACAACGGGGAAACGAAATGAAAAGTACATGAACAGAAAGTTTCACAGAGAAACGTTGAATGAAAAAATAATAAATAAGTGAGATACTGCCTCCATTTTTAGAATGACTTGTTCTAAGGTACCCACAATCAAGGCTCTCAGTTGGCAGGGAGTTGTGATGCGTTATGTCTGTTTACCTGTGGATGTGTTTACAATAATTTCACAGGTGTTTTGTTTGCTAATAAATGGCTCATTAAGAAAGACATCAAGATTACGTACCAGTAATTAATTATTTGTCATATACTGTATGTAACATTTGATTATTTCTTTAAAAGTACCTTTTCCAATTCATTGCCAATAAATCGAGGTAGTCATGGTGATAAGTTAATTTAGAGCATGTCCGTTTACAATTGAGATGTGCCCAAACTTAAATAATTTTTCCGTAAAAATATAAAAAACAGATTTTTACAATATACAGCAATCCATAAACTGTGAACCACACAAAAGAGTGTTTTCAATTAATTTGGCTAATTAGACCTCTGCTCAGGTTGGAGTTGGGTTGTTGTGTAATGATTTGGTTACATTACATATAAGAGTAAATATATCCCTATCAATGACGAGGGGCTCAACCCAAAACTGTAACTGGTTTATCCAGCATTAGATGTCTAGATGAAAGCCCACCAATGACAGCCACTTTCTGTCCTCATTTGGGATGCGCAGAAAGGTATGATCCTGTTGATCCTATTGATCCTGTCCAGTATAATGAGCGGGAACAGCTAGTTGTTATGAACTCTATATGACTGCTCTGAGTTAATTTGATTAGGTGTTAATTGAGTAATGGTGGTTGGTAAGATGCGATCAGTAAAATATGAGACTCTTTAATAACATTTAGTGGCAGCC
This sequence comes from Oplegnathus fasciatus, assembly GCA_003416845.1. Classification (NCBI taxonomy): domain Eukaryota; kingdom Metazoa; phylum Chordata; class Actinopteri; order Centrarchiformes; family Oplegnathidae; genus Oplegnathus; species Oplegnathus fasciatus. Next base: position 1,075,344 of record NTHP01000190.1, on the reverse strand, counting down.
ATAGGAAACTAATACTGACTGCACATTTAAATGTCTTGAACAGATTTTGATCACTGACGCCTACAACAGAATGGCACCGTGGTGTGTGTATTGATGCAGCCACATAAACTGAGACAGCCTGAAACACTCTTAACACACAGCATGACTCCATGGAGGCTCGGGTGGTAATTAGACAACACCCCATCATTTTAACCTATATTTTAATTTGTCAAAATACAAAAAAAAGACAAAATGATGGGATAAGAAAGTAGCCCGACAGGGTACCATTTTAACTTAGAAAGTCCAAATGATGTTATACCAAGTGACATTTTTGACAAATTACATTTTTCATCATCAATCATCTACATTTTTGTAGAAAAACAAAATGAGATACCAAGTCAGAATTTTTTTTTACTTTCATGAGATTGTGTCTCTTAATTTAATGATAATTATGACTCTTATCAAGTAAAAATTAGGATGTTTAAGTGTTTATTTAAAACAATAAGATAGTGAGTAAAAACAATGCCATATGACTTCTGAATAATGTAAACATTTTGGCTTTGTATCTCGTGATTTTCTGTTTAAAAGTTCATATTTTGACTTTTTTTTCATCAGTTTTTTGTATTCTTATTTTCACCTTCCCTACTTATTTTCTGGCGGGAACAGGTTTCCATAGAGACAACCGCAGTGAGGGAGGAGGGGGCACGATCCATGGGAAACAAAAAATGGAACTACTGTTTACCAAGTGGGGGCGGACTGTTTTAGCAGACGGACCACGGACAACTAGCTAGTTAGCGGCCGTTGGAAACAAAACCGGGCTCAAGTTCTCATGTTACCCAGTCAAACCTCGGCCGTATTCAGTTACCCACATAGCGAAACATCTGCTTTCAGCTTTGACTGTTGACTGATTGGATCCAGAGGTTGAGACTTTCCTGGTGAAGATGGGGGTGCCGAAATTTTACCGATGGATTTCGGAGCGCTATCCTTGCCTCAGTGAAGTTGTCAAGGAACATCAGGTAGGAAACCAGTGTTGACTATCGTTAGCTTCACAATCCACTGTTGCTGATAGCCGCGGCGTTAGCTTAGCTAGCTGTTGGCTAACAGCGAGCTAAGTAAAGCGGGCCGGGGAACTTTTATTCCGCGTAGCTTACCGATGTTTTTGCCCGGCGACAGGACAGCTCTCTTGTTGCCAAACACTTTTGACTCCATTATTTAGCTGTAATTACACAACACAGGCGTAACGTTATTTTCCAAATTCCGACACTAACCAGCTTGCTGTTTTGGTTCTACCTGTACACATTGTATTGTTAAACAGGTTAAAGTGAATATAACTTAGTAAACGTGTTAGCGCCAGGTAGTTTAGGTCTTTGTTGGGCAGGAACATTCTGAACAACAATAAAGCCGTCAGAGTCAGCTAGCTAACTAACTTAACAAGAGATGTATAGAGGCGGCAGCTAGTTATTGTTGCCAGCTAGCTTACAGCCACCGTGCTTTGCAGTGTTGGTGAAGTTGTTTGAAATGCAGTGTTTCTGTGGTCAGCCTGTAGTTGACACAGAGGAGAACATGTTTAGTTAACCTCACATTGCGTAGTTATTCAAGCCCCTTCAGCGGCACTGGAAGTGACTTCAGTGACCTAGTTCTCCGTGTAGTTGGGAAGATAGTATTTCAGTACTGGAGCAGCAGTTTCATCAGCTGGACGTTGCTCAGTGTCACTCTCGTTGCGTAAGACAGCTTTGATAAGTGTGTTGAGACAATAAAAAGGACATTTTATTCCAGCAGCTTTATATTGGATAACACAGAATGTGGAAAATATGTTGTATGCCCTTCTCAGATACTTAAGGTCACTCCACAGTAACAGTTTCAAAAACACTTAAAACATTTTGCCCCCCCCTTGTTACTAAACTTTTGGTGACTGACAAAGATGAGTTGATGGCTCCAGTTTGTCATGAGAAGGAGAAACACTAAAGTATGTTAAAACACAACAGGAATGTTTTTGTTGTTGAGAGATGTTTTCCAGACAGTCCAGGAACATCAATAGATTTTACAAATTGGTCACTTTTCACAAGAAGCTTGCAGAATATAGTTTGCAGTTTATTATACATATACATATACACTTCATTGTATTTGTTTTTTATGTTTCTTTCTCTCCTCAGATTCCAGAATTTGACAACCTCTACCTGGACATGAACGGGATTATCCATCAGTGTTCCCACCCGAACGACGAGGACGTCCACTTTCGCATTTCTGAGGAGAAGATTTTTGCCGACATCTTCCATTACCTGGAGGTGCTCTTCAGGATCATCAAGCCTCGCAAGGTCTTCTTCATGGCGGTGGACGGCGTGGCGCCGAGGGCGAAGATGAACCAGCAGAGAGGACGGAGATTCAGGTAGAGATGGATATAGGATGGAAGGAAACATGGAGAAGTTCTTTCCTCTGTCTGTGTGTAGAGTACAGTGTGTACAGAATGTAAACTCGTCTGTCTGGCTTTGTTATGAGAGCGTGAAAACAGGTTCTTGTTATAATTATAGGATTACCAAAATGTTATTATTGTTGTTATTATTATTATTATTATTATTATTGAGTAATTTTGACCCCATAGTAGATATTAGTGAAATCTTCTAGCCCTCTCACCCATAAATGTTTTCTCATCTAATCTAAAAGACGATTGGAAATGTTACCAAATAAAGAAATGGAATTTTATGGACATGTCTGCACCACGATGTTGAATCTCAAGTGTAAACAATGTCACATTCTCTTTCAGTTGTCTGATCACGATGACAACTCTGTTCGCAAATATATTTATACAATGTCTCTGTGGTTTAGCAGTGATGTTTGTGGTGCCATAGTTGTAAACCTGGGCCCTGCATGAATTGCCTAATTAGGCAGAATGAGCAGAATAGAACTAAAATGCAATATTTTCTTTGGTACAGACTGAAGAAACAAGACTACAGGCAAAGTAACAGGCTGAGACTGTGAGTTTGACCTGCTCTCTTTTATGTGTGTGTGTGTGTGGGTGGGTGTCTGTGTGTCTAGATCCGCCAAAGAAGCGGAGGACAAGATAAAGAAAGCTCTGGATAAGGGAGAGGTGCTTCCCACAGAGGCTCGCTTCGACTCCAACTGCATCACTCCTGGTAGGACTGCTCTCAAGCTTTACACAAAATGAACATCACACATTAAAAAAAGCAGCTGTAGCAGCACTAATAAAGATACCTGTTCATTTCAGGGTAGGGAAACCAGTTTTTTCCTAACCTCCTATTACTGGGAAAACTTTTCCAAATCTGGACAAGTGGTCGTGTTGAATTTCTGAACATATTTGGAATCAATAGTGTTTGAGAATTGTGAAAGGGAAAATTTTATATTCTAGGGGTGCTTTCACATCTAACCTGTTTAGTGTGGTTCATATGAACTCTGCTTCTTGTGTCTGTTTGGTTCAGTTTGGCTGGTGTGAAAGCGGTCAGTCAAACTGGTGCGGACTGAACAACCAGACCGAGACTCACCTTTTCAGCCGGTCTCGCTCCATTTCCATGTGGAATTTGGTGAGCACGGTTGGTGGTGTGGAAGCAAAGCAGACCAACCTCAGGATTTCATGATAGTAGTTGTGTGATTTTAGCACGAGTTAAAAAGCTGAACTACTACTGAATCTTTCTGCTGATCGTGAGTTGTCAAGGAAGAGATCCTGTAACTGACCCGTATAAGCAGCGTATGTATTTATGCAAGATCGTCTCTTGGCCATGCTAACATGCTGTACTCGAGTTACTTTATTTTTGCAGTTCCTCATTTTAAAGTGACTGAAACGTAGCGGCCACGCGGTAACAATCTGTGTTGTTTTGTTACCACACATAAGAATTATTCAAATGAGTTTTACGCTGTGAGGTATATAGATTGTAGATTTGGAAAAAAGAGAGCACTGATATTGGATCCGTACTCTGTATCTGCACAGATCCCGACTTAAGTTACGGAATCTGTATCAGGAGAGGAAGAAGTTTGATCGATGCATCCCAAACTAAGAACCTGTTGTTTAGTCCGTACCAGAGCTTTTATGCTAAATGAACCGAACCAGACGGGCACACACACACACACACACCAGAGTTCAAATGAACCGATCAAAACAGTTAAGGTGTGAAAGCACCCTTACACAGTTTCAGTGTCATTGTGGTGATGGTACGTTTCTTGCTGAATGTCCTTTTTTACTGACGGTGCTGTTGCGTGGCCTTCTGCTTGTTCTGTGCTGAATGAAAGGAAGTTCTCATTAATGTTCCTCTATAGTGACATTTAGGCAGTGTGGGTTGAGATTATCCTGTTGAACTTTGGTGCAGCTGCATTTTTCTGGTTTACTGCAACAGTTATTGTCTGGATAATGATGTTGTTTTTAGCATAGACATGATTTATACAATGCTAACATATCAGATGTGTCTGTTTTGAGAAAGTTGGCAGCAGCTCCTTTAATCACACATCCCTCTTCCAGGCACCGACTTCATGGCAAGACTCCAGGAGCAGCTCAAGTATTTTGTCCACAACAAGCTCTCCACAGACAAGCTATGGCAGAATGTCAAAGTCTACCTGTCTGGTCATGAGGTGTGTTAACAGCTGTTTTAAAGAAAATGGCCCCTGCAGCTTCAGTGGCAGCTTGCTGGCACCAATGTCCGTGCCACTGTTCAGTCACTGTGGTTCTGTTACAGCCAAAGTCAATGTTGCCTGTACTATGTGTGTGTTTCTCTTCCTTACAGACTCCAGGGGAGGGAGAACATAAGATCATGGAGTTTATTCGCTCTGAGAACGCCAAGCCGGGTCACGACCCCAACACCAGACACTGCTTGTATGGCCTGGATGCTGACCTGGTAGGGTTTGTGCGCCTGTCGACTTAGATGAAGATGTGTGTTATTGCTCAACCCCTTTTTGGATGCTCACACTGTCTTGCTCTCTCTCTCTCTCTCTCTCTCTCTCTCTCTCTCACTCTCACTCTCACTCTCACTCTCACTCTCTCACTCTCACTCTCTGTGTTGTAGATAATGTTGGGTTTAACCAGCCATGAGCCAAACTTCTCCCTGCTCAGAGAGGAAGTCCGCTTCGGAGGAAAGAAATCCCAGAAAAGGTTCTCTTCCTTCTGATATTTTGAATAGTAGTTATCTTTTATTTGATGCTGTTCGTTATCTTTTGTGAACACTGCTCTTTTCTTTTCCTCCAGGATAACGGCTCCAGAGGAGACAACTTTTCACTTACTTCACTTGTCTCTGATGAGAGAGTACATTGACTATGAGTTCTCTGAGCTCAGGGTGAGACACACGCATACACACACACACACACAATATAGAGAGAACAACCCAATTAGTATAATCATACAAAATCCCAGATGACTTATGGAAACAAAAAAACTATTTCCATGCCAGGGAAAGTTTTGGTAAAAGCTTTGTGTTTTGGTGTATTTCACTTTAATGTGCTACATGTAATCTGTATTCTGATTATGTTTATGGGTGTTTTTCAGAATCACATTGGTTGTGATTATGACTTGGAGCGAATAATAGACGACTGGATCCTAATGGGCTTCCTGGTGGGAAATGATTTCATCCCTCACCTCCCTCATCTTCACATCAGTCATGATGCTTTGCCGTTGCTGTACAAGACCTACATCAGTGTTCTGCCCAGCCTGGGGGGTGAGACACACACACACACACACACACACAAATAAACAGTATTACATCATACTTCTTTGAATGGCGGTTGAAATTATGCATATAAATATCAAAGCATTCGCAAGAGGCTGCGTTTCCCATGTCTAGAATTGTTTGTGCTAGTCCAGCTGCTCAAATTGTTTGTACACGTCAGCCATTATAATATAGAAATATGAGCTGTTCTATGATGTATTTCATATACGTACAAAACAAAACTGAATCCTGTTTTCTGACTCAGGTTATCTGAATGAGAACGGCCATCTAAACCTCAGAAACTTTGAGAAATACCTGGAGAAGCTTGCTGAGGTGAGATGACACTGTAAGGTGTAAATCCTCCATTAATATTATCAGATATATGGGGTATTTTATGTTACACAACTTAGTCAGAACACAATAACATAATGTCCTACTGTTACTATTGAGTGTCAGTGTGTTTTAAGAGCAAATGATGTACACTGATTCACCACTTATTATATTTAGTGTGCCTATAAGTCATTTTACAGATTGACAGAACATTTTATTTACATTTTATTAGTATCTGTCTTTAGCCTTATAGAATAATTCATTAATTCATTCATTTTATTTGGTTTGGATCTGAATGTTGCTGAATAATATATTTACTAAGTGACCTCAGCTATAAAAAAAGGGACATTTTAAAAATGTGAAACATTGTTAGTACTGACCTATTTGGAATGTTTAAAGCATTTATGTTTTACTTTGAAAATATTAAGAATAGGTGTTTGTGCCCCCCCCCCATTCCTTCCTTCCTTTTTCCAGTTTGACCGGGAACATTTTAGTGAGGTGTTTGTGGACCTGAAGTGGTTCGAGAGTAAAGTTGGTAACAAGTATCTGAATGAGGCGGCCGGATTGGCAGCAGAAAAGGAGGCTGCCAGCAAAGAGGCCAACAAGAATGAGGTCTGCTGTGAAATTAAATTCAACATTCATTCATTCATTCCTATATTTCTGTCACGTATCCCTGTAATGAACTCCTATCAATTGTCACCTGTATGTGTGTGTGTGTAGGATTCTGCCCTCTGTCTGGCAGGTCTGACCTCATCAGAAAGAGTGACTGGAGAAGGAAAAGGAGCAGTTGGAGACGATGAGGAAGAGGAGGATGATATGTTTGAAACTGAGTTCAGACAGTACAAGCGCACCTACTATATGACCAAGATTGGTGTGGATGTGGTGTCTGAGTGAGTGTATAGACACACACACACATATACAATGCATAGAGAAAAAAGACTTGCTACAGGAGGCACGGCTCCCTAATGTAAAAGCTGATTATATCTAGGGCGCGCAGATGATGGACAAACATAAAAATGCATAAGAATTTGCAGAAAAAAATCACCACCTCGAGGCTACCTGCTCGGGTGTCCAAAAGTAACACACAGCCGTGTGTTAAAAGTTTGCAGAGAAATTATTAACTCACTACCGCACTGGCCATGAAACATTTTAGATGTAGTTGTTTGTGGTCTCTACTGTAAACTCACAGGGAGCTAATCAATCTTCAGCACAACAATATTGTTGTTGTCTTTGTCTGTGCTTAGTGTATGTGTAGAAATGAATGGCCATATAAGGTCAAACACATATGTGAAAATTGTCTGTAAACATTATGTGCTGCTTTAAAGCAGTTGATGCTCATACACCAATTTGTAATTTGCAAGTGACCCTACAATATGTTTTTGTTCTCTCTCTTTGTAGTGAGTTTCTAGCCAAGCAGGCCAAGTGTTATGTGGAAGGCATCCAGTGGATTCTGCACTACTATTACCACGGGGTTCAGTCGTGGAGCTGGTGAGATATGAAGATCACTTATTAAATTCTCTTGAGAAGCGAAGGAGTATCGGATGATTTCTCAAGTGGGTAGCTGAGCAGGAAAATTCCATACATCTCTGTACAGCAGGCCCAGCTTTAGCTTTAGTGAAAGCTACAGTCTTTCAGAACAATGACTTTGTGTCAATAACAACTCAAACAAATCAGGAAAAAATCGAATGTTATGAGTGATTGAAGCACTTAATTATGGAAAGTAAAGTAAAACCAATACATTTTTAGTGGAGGACAATAAGAACACTGTTTTCCCCTTTTTTTCGTTTTCCTTCCGTTTGCTCTCTTCAGTTTGTTCTATCTATTTTAATCAGTCTTTAAATATTGTATGTGTGTCTGTCTAGGTACTACCCCTACCACTACGCTCCATTCCTGTCTGACATCAGGAACATATCAGGGTTGAAGCTGACCTTTGACCTTGGGAAACCCTTCATGCCCTTCCAGCAGCTGTTGGCAGTCCTGCCTGCTGCCAGCATGGAGCTGCTGCCTGTGTCTTACAGGGTAACACACACACTCACACACATATATAATGTACAGTATATGCACATTCTTAATCTTTGGATTCCGCTTGGTACAAGTATCACAAATTTGTCTGCGTGTGGAATGATATTTAAAAAGTAGCCAAAATTATGCCATATCCAAACATGAAGTAATAAAGATGATGATATATTGTTTTTGACGTTTCAGCACCTGATGACCAGTGAAAATTCGCCCATTATTGAGTACTACCCTCTTGACTTTAAAACGGACCTCAATGGCAAGCAGCAGGAGTGGGAGGCTGTGGTTCTCATTCCCTTCATAGATGAGGTACACACACACACACTAGGAGGAAAAATAACGCCACAGTTATGTTAAAAAGGCGTACTCATTAACAGTGTAACTATATGTTTATGTGTGTGTTGTGCATTTATTGAACAGAGGTGCTTACTAGCAGCCATGGAGCCGTGTAATCACAAGCTGACAAAAGAGGAGAAGGCCAGGAATTGTCACACAGAGTGTGCGGTCTACTCACACGACCACGAAATAGACTTCACATACACCTCCACCCTGCCTCAGCTGTTCCCTGACATCATCCACTGCCACGTCAGGTAGGTGCACACACACATACTCCCCTACAGCCGGGACACTGATTTAATATAAAGTTAATTTGTCTTTCTCAAATGATCTTTAATATCACCATTTCAGACTGCTAGACCCAGTAGGATACACAAGATTACAAGGACAAAGTAGTATTCAAGTTTATTATGCAGTAGAACAGCTACATGGACACGTCTTCACCCTTACCTGGAATGAAAATGGAATTAATAAATAGTGCTGGAAGTGCATTTGTCAAATAGTCATGTAGTATAAAGACGTTACATTTTATGCTGGATGTTTTTTTTTCTAACACAGCTGCATTTTACATTTAGAAACCCAGCTGACAATAAAACCTGAAAGCTAGTGGGGGATTGTTTTGGATTTTTGCTGCATTTAATTGGTCATGGTTTTGCTTTCCCATTGCAGGGTCAGGAAGCTTTATTTGTCCAATCTTTCACCCACAAACACAACCAAATAAAACCGATTCAGCCAACATACACCCACTTAGTTCACACACAGCCTGATGTTCTCTGCAGGTTGATTGTATTGTGTTTGTGTGTTATAGGAAAGCACACATCCCTATGGATGCCTGGCAAGTGCTGTTGGACCACATCAGCAGACCCGTCGACCGCTCGGCTCTGTACTTCTGTGGCTTCCCCACGCTGCAACACATCAAACACAAGGTAGCTCTCTCTGTGTGTGTCTGTGTGTGTGTGTGTGTGTGGTATAATCGTGTGGATGGCTGAGTTACATTTAAAGGATCTAAGCCCCAAAACCAGATCTGATGCTTTTAGCATAAACCATTCTATCCACCTTATTCTCAATGGAAATACGGACGCAGTTTCCGGGTTTTGTGCGAGACTTCCAGTTAGGCACTTCTGGTCACTGGCTAGTTAACTCACTTTTCAGCACAGCAGCAGCTAACACAACAGCTTTTTGGACAACTATGGCTTTGAGGAAAACCGGAATCGTTAAATACGCTAGTTAAGCTAGTTAGCTCTGTTGATGGAAACAATCAAACAGAAGTGCGGCACAAAAACTGGAAGTTCGTCCAACTGTTTACTTCCGCATTCCAAAATAAGGTGAATACTGAAGCCCTCACTTAAAAGAGTGCCAACGCAAAACATTTGTCCAAATCTGCGGAAATTTCTCAGTGACAGCTTGTGTTTATTTCTTGTTTACTTCTTGGAAGTAGAATAATTAAAAACAATAACAAGTACAGAAACTTAAATGAAAGCTGCAGCTTTTATGGTCTCTCTTTTTTTTGTTCCCCCCTCCCCGTCTTTGTCTGCCTCTCCCCCTTTTGTTCATGGTCTCACTTTTAGTTTTATAAGAAGAAGAGTGGAGTGGTCGTGTTCCAGCAGAGCAGCAGAGGGGAGAACACAATACTGGAGATCCTCCCCAGCCAGGAGGGAGCGGCGGTGAGCTTTTGTTTATTTTTACCGATTTCACTTCACTTGCTCAAAATATTTCTTAATAAAAAATGATATTATTTCTAAATGAGGAGACCCCAGATATCTTCAGTCAAATTAACAGAATACAAGGCTTTCATTCTTTTTTGAATGAGTAATAATTGCATAAATGTATGTATGCTATTACATCATTATTGGCACAGGCCCAAGTCTTACTTGGTGTCTCCATATGACACTGCAATGATATGAGCTTCCTCTAGATGGGGCTGAAGAAAGAAAGAAAATTAGTTATACGAGTTCTTATATCAACCCACTTATGTAGGTCATTACTCACATTACTCATCACTCTGTATTATGCAGCTGTGATGAAGGAAAACATAGTTGGGGTTTGGGCTCCTCATCAACACAAAGACTCAGATTACTTGTCACTAGTTATATTAGCTAGTTATTGAATTTTGAATGTGTGGAAACGTCTGCGTCAGTAATACAGAATTTTACAACTGAAATGTCCTCAAATTGACTGTCTCCCTCTTTTCTCTCCGCCTCTTTAGGTATGTGATGATGTTGCTGGACAAGTACTGGGGAAGTCCGTGTTCGTCAACTGGCCGCATCTAGAGGAAGCTCGCATCATTGCAGTGTCAGATGGAGACGTCAAGTAAGAATTAGTACTGGGCCTTGCCAATAATGATGTGCTTAATGTGTCTGATGGAAGTTTGTTTTTGATTTTCACATGAGACAAAATGTTACTATTCACTCCATCATTCTGTCGTCATGCAGGTTTTGTCATCTTTTATTAGAATCCCTGTGATTTTATGGAAATCCAAATTCTACACAAAGTGGCTTTAAGATCGCCCACAGTCACCAAATGTAGCATGCATGTCTGTTTGGCTCTGGCTAGCACACAGTTTGTCTTCGTATCGGTGCACAGCATGAGTCGGCTGTTACACGGGAAATCTTTCACCCTGTTTTGCAGGTTTTGTCTAGAGGAACCGCCTGGTGTCCAAAGAGTGTACGACCGACCATCCACTCCTCCTCCCACCAAAGTCATCTGCCTGTCTGACAAGGAGCAGAAGGATTGGGTGAAGGATGTCCAGGGGATCACTGAACAGTAAGACATTAATACAGCTGTTTGAAAACATATTTTCATAGAAATATTGTTAAGAAAACATATTGGTGCCTTTCTCAGGCCTTAGTGGCTGACAGACCTTTCATGGCATTGTTACAGTTTCTTGGTATTAAACCCAAGAACATGTTATTGCTTGTGTTTATGATTCCTTTCTTAAAGTGATTTTCTTTTTCTCGCAGTTTCATGAAGAGGAAAGGCATCGTGGTGAATGAGACCGCGGTGGTTTTGTATGGCCAGCTGCTGACAGGAAGGAAGTACGTCCCCAAAGCCAACGGCGTGGTGGAACTAGAGAAACAGTGGGCCAAGCAAGTCCTCCCCTTTGCCTACCAGACCGTGGTTAAGGTACTTGTATACACATACAAGACAGGAATACAGAGATAAAAGTCATGGAAACTTGTGACCAATGCAGTATGTTTAAAACAAAAAACACTTTGGTTACGGTTGGGGAAAGATTGTAGTCACTGTTGCAGTCCTGTGGTTCCATGGGGTTTATTCACTCATAAACATACATACAAACAGTTGCAGTGCTACTCAGCCCAAGATTTAGTGCTAAGCTGTGGTGTTTTCCAGCAGAAGTGATGAGGCTGCAGAAAAAACTACCTGAGCTGAGGAGTGCAGACAAATTCAATCAGTCTAAACTATCAAATAAACATTGCAAACCAAGAATATGTGTCTGTTACTTACGTGAGCGTTACATGAGGGTTTTGTGAAATGTTGTCACACATACTCCAGGCCCAAGCATGTGATATATCTTGTTTATTACAGAGACATATTAGAATTCAGGATTTTATTTGAAACTTTGATGAATATACTGATACAGATACACATAGACCTCATTTTGTTAACTGATAATCGTGAAGATGCTATTGCACTCTTTCATCACCTATGTCGCTCATTCCGCGTTTCCCTTCATCTTCCCAGGACATCAAGGCCTTTTACTCATCTCTGACCTGCTTTAAGAGCTTAGACGAGCTCTTCCCTCCAGCAACCACTGTCTTCATGGTGGGGAACCCTTACTACGGTGCCATGGGCGAGGTATGTGATCGCTTTCCTGCTTCAGTCAGAGGATCATATCGTCGTAGAAGCGTTTTCAATATAAAATATTCATATGTTCTTAGTTTGTAATTGTTTCCAGCATTGTGCAGTAAATAGACATTTTAATGAAAATCTGTTGAGTCATTTGGTTGGTACGCTTGGCACAAAATAGAGTAATGGTGAAGTGAACTTTAATTAGTAGTATTTAATAATTAATGGGTAGGAATTCTCTATTGTTTAACATCTGAAAGCTGAAGTAAGTGGCGTCTGTAAACAAGGAGCTTGGACGTATTCTCTCTCCTATAATGACATGATTGCAACATGATGTTTTAAAAGCTCTTCCTGCCACAATGCTTTTTATATAGCCAGATTTCACAAATGTTCTTTGATTATTGTTGGCTTGTTGAAATGTCCCCTCCTGAATCACCATCTCTTCTTGCTCAACAGGTGCAAGATTCTAGTGATGTCATTAAAGACGGTCGGGTGCGAGTGGTCTTCAACGTGCCGCACGAACCACAGCTGGAGACCTTAATCCAGAATCAGCATGTAAGACACGCACACACACTTCTGAAGGCGTTCAGTCGAGTTATCGTGTTGATTCTGAGAGTACTTTCCATGCTCACCCACTTGTGCCTCATATATGTACTGCATGCCTGCATGTGTTTTGTATTTTGTAGAAGTACTGTGTGAAGTACAGTCCCGGATACGTTCTGGCGTCTCGTCTCGGCATCACCAGCTATCTCGTGTCCCGCTTCTCAGGAAGTATGTTCATCGGCAGAGGCTCTAAGAAGAAGTGAGTGTTCAGTCAGCTTTCAGAAACTGGTTGAAGCTTAGATATATAGTATTTATTTACTTTTTGCTATTCTGACGTATAAAATGTTGACGATGAATTTGCTCTCCAATGGCCTGCGTAAATCTGTAATGAATAAAATCTGAGCGCACCATTCTGCATTGCAGATTGCTACCTTCACTCTCCCAGGCAGAAACCTTGTGTGCTTAATTTGCCTGCTTTTGGCACGACTAGTCTACATTTAGCACCAATGTTTTCTTCTTCATTGTTTGCAGTCCCTGTGGGGAGCAAAAAGCCAACGTTGGCCTGAACCTGAAGTTCAACAAGAAGAATGAGGAGGTTCCTGGATACACCAAGAGAACTGAAAAGGAGTGGCTCTACTCTGCTGCTGTGGAGGAATTGCTAGCTGAATACCTGGACAGGTAAAAAAAATACTGTGTGGAAACATTAGCACTGTCCCCTCTCTATTCAACTACTATCAGGCTGAATGATGTTTTTATGCTTTTATAGATTTTCTGAGGTTTTCAACACAGTGTCCAGGAACAGTCATGATGATGTTTTCTACGAAGATGACATCTGGCCTGGATTGGACCAGAATGGGTAAAACACACACACACATGGATGATAGTTAATCTCTTGTGATTTTGGCTCCTTCAGAGTTTGAAGGAATTCTATCTTCTGAATTAACTGAATTGATGGTGATATTGACGGAAACCCCACAGGGCGGAGAAAGTTGCCGAAATCACTTCATGGTTGAAAAGTCACCCAGTAAGCTCCGTCAGCAGGACGTCATGTGACCTACAGGTGCTGGACTCTGCCATCGTGGAGAGGATCGAGGAGGCGGTGGAGAAAGCCAAGGTGACCCTGACGCACACACACGGCCTCAAACTACAGCTTACTTCCTCCATTTACCAATATCGTCCCTGTACCACAATTCACACACCTCTCTCTTTATCCTCTCTATTTCTGTCTCACTCTCACCATCCGTCTTTTAGGTGAAGAAGAGCACCAAGAAAGTCCGTGTGACAGTCAAGCCTCATCTCCTCTTCAGGGTGAGTACATTTTGCCTGTATGTGTCATTACTAAGCATGAGGTGAACTTTCACATAAAGTTGCTTCTGCTGCCAGTTTGTACTTTGTTTACTGACTCTTTCTACTTCTTTGGCTGACTTTTTCACACTTCATGATAATCTCATGACAGGAAAATATAAAGTATGTCTCTATCTATTTAAAACCATTAGTCAATGTTACTTTGACCCTTAGGAAATAGTGATGGGCAGTTTTTGACACATTATTGACCAAACAATCAATTAATCGAAAAGAAAATAGTTGAGCCCTACATAGTATATGTTTACAAAGTATAACATTTATGTATGAATGCCTGTGTTTGTGTGTAGCCCTTGGAGCAGCAGCAGGGAGTGGTTCCAGACCCGGATGCAGAGTATCGCCTGTTTGACAGAGTCGTCAACGTCAGGGAGAGCTTCACCGTCCCGCTGGGACGAAGAGGAACAATCATTGGCATTAAAGGAGGTGAGGACATTGTTTCTTTCATCCCGATTTCTTCTACAGTTCTCCTAAAGCCTCAGCACTTTTTAAGGGTCATGTGCATGTGAATGATATAAAGGAGAGAATATACAACATATAATTCTCACAGTTTATATCGTGTCTGTCTTTGTGCCTTCAGCGGAGCGTGAGGCAGAGGTTCTCTACGAAGTACTTTTTGATGAAGAATTTGCTGGAGGTCTCAACATCAGGTAATCGCACGTGAATCTGCAGTGCGATCATTGCTTAGAAACTCCTCTAGATTTGTTTTTCAAGAAAATTTACTATGGAACAATGCAGAAAGTAGAAAACCAACCTGTAGCGTATAATATGCATAATAATAATAATAATAATAATAATATGCTGTTGGCTAAGTGGCTAATGCTATGACATTTTTCCAAGATAAACAGACATTTCACTGGTTGAGTAAACTTCACTCCACACCAGAATGATTTCTGACCAGACATGTGACTGCTGTCTTATTGGCTTGTGTCCTCAGGTGTTCGTCACCTTGTGGTTACCGCCTCCCTCCCTGCGCTCTCATTAACCTTTCCCACGGAGCCCGAGTGGATCAAACCTCCCACAAACTCACCGCCATCGTCAAACCTCAGCCCGCCTCAGCCGCAAACTTCAACTCACAGCGCCAGCTGGCTGGCCTGAACCACTCTCCGCGTTCACCCTTCATACCCACACAGGTCAGAGGGGAGCCACACAGTTTTTTTCCCCAGAGTAAAATTAAAAAAACTGTTAGAAAGTTTGTCTCTCAGATGGCTCACTGCGCCAGTTTCTTCTGTCCTTGCATACAATCTCTTTCTCTCTTTCTCCACTCTTTATCTGTAGCATAACAACAAGCACGGTGTGGTGAAGGCAGCCTCCCAGGGCAACAGGAACTCTCCCTCTAAAGGTCTCATCCAGAAGCAACAGGCCAAGGTAAGTGCAGGGTCACCTGTATTTAGACCCTTCTGACTTTTTTAGGCCCGTTAACCATGTGACCTTACAGATCTACTTTTCTCTCTGTCTCTGTCCCTCTACGTCTTCATCCAGAGTAAAGAGGAGTACAGTAATGTATGGCAGTCTCTGCAGAACTCTGGCCCCCCTCACAAACCTCCTGCTCACTGGCACACTAATGTAAGTCTGTGTGTGTGTTCAGGGGCTTTTTCAATTATTAATAATGAGAAAAGACTAATATGGCACCGTGGTGCTGGCCCTCTCCGGAACTTGTTGCTTGGAAGTTATTTTAATCTAAAGTTTCCGGATTGGTTTTCAGATTTATGGTGGTTCAGGGGCTCGTTTCACCAACTTTGCAACTCACAAGCTGGGTTTTGCAACAATCACTTGTTAAACAAAATGCTACTACTATTTGTGATCTGCGACCCCTGTCCGACAAGACCAGATTTCTGGTAGGATTTTAAAATGTCTCATGAGATTTTAAATTTTTGAAAACTTACACACAACCATCCTCCATGTCCTTGTGGCAGCCAAGCGTTGTGTCAGGGACTGTAGGAGGCTTTAGCAAATGAAAATAGCCAGTAGCTTCGACATTAAGCAGTACAAAGTTAGCTCGAGTTAGCAAGGTAATTGACATGTGTCAGTGAAAAGTGGGAGATCTTCCACATATATTTTTTTGTTAAAGCAAAAATCAAAAAAACTTGTGTCTTTCCAACTCTAGGATGGACAGTCCCAACAGGGTGGGAACCAGCTCTCCAACAAAGCTGTAAGTACACATGTGCACAGACCATAATTTCATGCTCTCCCAGCATCCAGACAGTATAAAACTACAACATGTCAGGTCATCAGCTTGAGAGCAGGATGAGGCTGACAGTTCACACATGACCCAAATTAAAAGCAGTTTATTAACTTGAGCTGCATGTGTAGAAGAATATATGTGTGTCAGTTGTACGGCAATATACTGTATAGAGAATGCTGCTGGACTAGATGCATTTCATTGAAGCTAGATGATGCTCACGGTGAGGCAGCCTGACATACAGTATTTAGTGTCTTTGGCACACAGCTTCTAGTGAAGATCCCAACATTTCCAATTTGTAACAATGAACCTGCCAGTGAGTTAGAGAAGTTAAACGGATTAAGGCTTTATGTAAGAGAGATTCATAGATGATTTATGTGTGTGTGAGTACACAGTGAGTTGTGTTGGTGTGATTTTGGATGCAGACCTTTGCTTTAATGTATATGTGTGTGCTTTATGTTATATTTATAGGTGTGTGTGAGTGTATGGCTTGAATAATGTTGGTTTGTGTGTTTATTTGCAGGCCCCAGTTAGTGGCATCAGACTGTTGAAGAAAAATGAAGATGCCAACTCCCTTTTCCCCTCACAGAACACAGCCAATAAGGTACACACACACACACACACACACACACACACACACACACACACACACACACACACACTTTTAATCTCCTTTTCCATGGCCTATTTTCCTTCTGCTTCAACCACTCTGTGATTTTATGTGTAGACGTTTTTGAATTCATCCACAGTGTGGACTAACGTCTCCCCACTTCCTCTCTTCTGTCTCTTCACATATTTCTCTCACTCAGGCTACGACTGAGTTCGAGGACCTGATAGCCAGCCTCAAGATCTCCAAGGGTAGCCAGCAGACCCCGCCCCCTCCTGCTCCTCCACAAGTACCCACCAGCCAGTCAGATGGCCCGTTGTCTCCGCAGTCATTCGCCATGGTGAGTATCGGAGACAAAGATTGGTTAGGATGACTGTGGTCTTCTTGTGAACATAAGTAGGGTACATGAAGAACATATTTGAGAGGAGTTAGAACCTTTGGAAAGTTGTAACAGAACTACCTGTCATAAAAAAAAAAAACTAGAGCTGAGCGATTTGACAAACTTAACTTGTTCATCAGAATCTGTTGTTTACACTCGACAACTACCGAGCTAGCTGCCTGAAACTGATGTGAGCCATCAATTGTCTTTGGTCTTAAAAGATCCAAAATGATATAGAGAGGTGTTTCTTCTTCTTCTTTATTCAAGCTTAAATTGCAGTCAATATAAAAACGATTCATTGTTCAAACCTTCAGAATTATCACTGAACACTTAATCAGCACGATGAACCTGAACCTGACTCATTTTAGTTCCTTGAAATCCTCAAGAACATGCGTGTGTATTTCAATCCAGTCATTATATCACTGTTCACTTGGTCCGGTCAGGATAATAGAACTGGGTTTGTGTGTTGTGTGTTGTAGAAGGGAACCCTGGTGCTGAAGGAGATGCTAAAGATTGACAGCGCTGGAACAGGAGGTCCCTCTTCCCATGAGATGGCTAACAGCGCCGTCTCCGGTGGCCAGCAGCAGAACAGGAGACGATCGTCCAAGAAACTAGGTACATAACTGCTTACTGCACCACAAGCGTATTTACTGCAACCAGATTTACAAACCACGGAAGAGGAGTCTCTGAGGTGCACCTGTCTGTGTACAACTTCAGACATGGTTTTTTTTTCTCCCTTTCATCCCATTTTCTCTCCCTCCAGCAGCAAATATGAACGCCCCCCATGGCGACTCAGCTGTATTAGTTTCTCCTGCATCGGCGCCCCCTGCCAACCTCTCCAACACTATGCTGACCAGTAAGGTGTCAGAGCTGGCGTGTGTCTGTGTGGGGTTAGGAATGGCACCACCCGAGTTCAGCTACATAGGCAACAGACAGGTAACACAGTGGAATACACACACCTAAAATGTATATTTACATTGTTCGGTCTCATGTTCTACTGCATATTACATGCCTTTCACAAATACCTATAAATAACTGTACTCTGCTATAGACAACTTGAATGTTCCCCTACCAGTGTAACAGAGCAAGGCTTTATTAACCTGCATGGTGTAGATGCCTCAGCCGTTAGAGAGTGTGTGTGTGTGTATGTGTTTGTGTGCGCACACTAATGTTGACCTCTGTCTCCACAGGGTCTGGTAGTGTGTCAGGTGAAGCTGTCCAATGGGTTGATGGTTCACGGTCCGCAGTGCCAATCAGAAAATGATGCCAAGGAGAAAGCTGCCTTCTTTGCCCTCCAAAGACTGGTACAAAACACACACACACACACACACACACACACACACACACACACACACACACACACACACACAGTAGTAGTGTTTATGGGTATGTGTGTGAGAGAGTGTGAGCATGTATGCATGTGATGGTTTGTGGGGTGTGGAAGCCATTTTATCATTGAATTGAATCATTTGGAGTCAAAAAATGAACACAATTAATTGTTTTATAGAAGAGACACAAAATGCAAGAAGATAATTTGGGTGGAAAAGACACTCAAATGATCAGTGATTTTATTTTTATGTGTTTTCGTGTCAGAAAATGATGTGTTCTAGCTCACTGTGGCCTTGTATCCCACAAGGAACAAACAGGATAAATTGTGGACGTACACAAATAAACTATCTTTGTATCAAAGTATCCACTAAAAACTGTATTTCCACCAGTCCCTGACTCAGTGTCCGCCCAGACCAAAAACAGACCTGCATTAAAAACAACGCAACAGGCTGCGTTGGTGGGGACGTGTTGCTTCAGGATCCAGGAAGTTCAGTTTGAGTAACAGATCCATGAGTTTGACCGTTATCAGATGCCAAAATACTGCACAGCAGTGTATAAAAGAAAGAAATATTAACAGTTAAACACTATGCGATGATTCTGGATAACATTTAGCTGCTGCTAAAACATGGTTTCCAGAAGGGACTGTAAACGTGCATAAAACACTGTAGGTGTTACTGTTCAGATCTACAACTAAAGCTTCTCTGTCTGTGTCCTCTCTCTTCTGTAGAACTCAGTGGGATCAGGCTTCCCCCTCCCACCTCCTCTATACCCAGGAGTGGGTCAGATCCGACCCCCACCCATAGGAGCCATGCCCCCTGTCTTCAACCAACAAGGTCAGTCTTCCCTCCATACAGTTTTGTTTATTTGTCTGTTCTCTAAAGTTTTTTTCTGTCTCAGAGCAAATTTGAGACTTTCTTTAGATAAGGAACCATTATAAATAAATGAATTTCGACCTTTTGTGCGCTGTTATCTCATAAGTATGCTCGTTTTTCTCCAGGTGGTTTGCTGTTGCCTCCCCAGGGTTACGGCCCTGCTCCTCTGTGGGGAATGCCGCTGCCTCCTCACCACCATCAAAACCAACCGTTCTACGGAGCAGCAGGGACCTTCCCTGGCGCCGCCCGTCACCCCCAGCCTGCAACAACACTGCCCATCGGCTCTCACAACCAGTTTATTCCATTACAGGTAGACTTACACTCGTGAACGAAGGCGGTCAGAATTGATCTTTGTTGAAATGTTTTTCTGTGTGTCTTTTTTGTGTGCTGTATTCCTTCTGTTGTTCTCGATACAGTAATGCCACAGTCGTGCTAACACAGCCTTCCGTGTCCTTTGACCTCGACAGGTGACTAAGAAGCGAGTCTCAGCCAACAAGAAGAACCAGGACACTCGAGAGTTTTACAGCGCCGCCCAAACTGTGTCCAGAAACCAGTCGCAGAAAGGCCAGAACCAGACGTCTGGCCAATCACACGCCCAGAGCGGTAAAGTCGACCAGGCACACCAACATGCTGCCAACAGCAACCCCTCCTCGTCCAGTCCTGGTCTAGTAGACGCCGTTTCCATGACGACGGCAGCCCCGCACACACCCCCTCGACAAAACATGCCCGCGACAGGCCACACCCCCGGCTCCGCCTCCAAGAGGAAGCACAGAAAGCTGGCTGTCAACTTCGAGGCGGCTAAAGTCTCTGAGTGATGAGCTGGTGTGTGTGTGTGTGTGTGTGTGTGTGTGTGTCTGTGTGTGTGTGTGAAGAGAGAGAGAGGAGAGGTGTGTGTTTGGTGTTTTTAAGCTGCTGTTTTAAGCCTGACTCAGCATCTCTGATCAAAAACCTCGTCAATGTGAAAGTTTCTTTTCACTCAGCGTTTGAGCGTAGAAGCTGCCTCAGTCTGGACGAGGCAACACAGCAGACTTTTTTTGTCTTATGTTGTGCACTTGAGCAAACTAAATGATTCCCACTTTTACTCAGAACACAGTATCGCAGTCATGTGGCAGAATCCCATCGTCCCTTCAGCGTTTCACTTGAGATCCGAGTTCTGTCAGCGTAACAGAGTCTACCAAACCTTATTGTAGCTCTGCGTTCTCTCTCAGATGTTGCCTTCTTAAGCTTGTTTGTGGCCAGTGTGAGCCTACAGGTGGCTGCACAGTGTGGCTGCTGTGGTGGATGGGAATCCAGTGTACTGGCTAGAAGAGAAGGGTGCATTCTGGGATGTGGCCATAGCTCTTGGTGGACCGATTCCTCTCCTTATGAAATTTCTTTGAATCAGAATATTAGTGCTCTATGAAGAACATCTAGTGAAGTGAAACACTGCCTTAAAAGTGCATCGTCTTCATTAAATATGCATTTTAGAGTAAATCCAAGTGGGGGAAAAAAAGTAAATGCAATAGCTACGTACTAGTGCCAGCATGTTGAAACCAAATAAGTAGCTCAGAGGAAAACACGATGATGGATTTTTACAAAGTTTTGTGTTGTGGGCATTAATACAGCCGATAGAATTAGAAATCAATGTGGTCAATGTTATTTTCTTACAGCCCCTTGTGTCAGTCTTAGCCCCGTCCATCTATAAGCTCTTTCAAATGTTGCTTTGTATATTTGCAGCTGAGAGGCCAGGAGGGTTTTCACTGACTTCAGCTGCTGCTGTCGCTTTAGCTTTGAGCAGCACAGGCGGCTTTGTGGCGCCGTAGACTGAGAACGCATACTCGCTCACGCAGTGCAGATAGTCCTTGACCTCTTCGATCAAATTCGGATCTTGGTTCTCAGGGACACGCAGCCATGCATGGTAGAAGCCCTCTTCATACTCTAGCCTCAGATTGGCGCTGCAGTGGCAACTACTTCCTGCTTCTCCTAGTAAACGTAATCATTTACATGCACATCTTTAGAAAACTAGTTTGAATGCATATGAAGCTGTGTTGGCCTTGTTTTTTGTTCTTCAGGAGGTGTTAGTGTATTAATTATGCATAAAATGGGCCTTTCTATTATGGCAATTTGTATCAAAATACATGAGCTCCGTCAGGTTTGGATCAGTGGTGTTAATCAGGCCAACATTGATTATCTGTTTTAATGTTTCCCTGTGTGTTGTGATCTTGAGTTTGACAGCCTTTTATTTCCCTCAGACTTTTGACGCCTTGCTGCATTTTTATACTTTTTTATGGTTTGTTAACGACACAGCCAAAGTAAAAAGTTGAATGCACACATTACAGAATTATGACATGAGAAATACCCCCAACACACACACACACACACACACGTATACACCACACGTGATGATATTGCCACTGCAGAGCTGTTGTACACCAGCACCTGATCCAGATTTGTCCGTTTCATTTTTATAAACTGGACCTTGTGAAGAACTCTTTTTTTTTTTTAATTTACAAACTAATCTGTCATATTTGTTGCTTTCTGTTGGACCTACAGAAACCTTTACACTGCCAGACTCCAAAAGCAACTTGATACAAAGTCAATCTTTCAGTTTTTTAATTGAATAGCTCCAGGAGATTTTGGCTGATTTTTACATAGGTGCAAAAAATAACCTTTTTTTATTTCTAATTTTTTTGCTTCCACTAGTGTATTTTTTAAACTGCGAAGATCAGACGTTTTTTCATGTGAATATGGGAGCTCAAACAGTTTATAATATTATGTACTTTTGACATCTGAAATTGAAATACAAACCAACAATTAGGATTTTATTAATCGTGTGAAGATTTGTGACGCGTGACTGATGTCACTCCCAGTGTAGTGTAGTGATACTCGTGTTGTTAGAGCACTCTCAGTGACTCCTCAGAGGTGTGTGGCCAAGGACTCCAGAGCCACACACAGCTGATTGATGAGCTTTCTTTACAACCTAATCATTATCATCAATTATCTTGATTAAGTGCAATGAAAAAAAGTAAGCGTTGATGTACGGAGATCACGAATGGTCCCGTAAGGGTTGAAAATAGGCTGTAACAGTGTTGTATGATGAGTACTGATGTATTTCAAACATTCATATTTACACTAAACTGAGTGTAGATGCTTTTGGGAACGTCCTTCCAGGTCTCTGTTTTCAGAAACTGTTTGGCTATTTTAAATTCTTGGCTTTATTGTCCACCACTACACACTCTACACACCTGGACATATTCACACAAGCAAACATACGCATAAAATCTCTCCATTTTAAAGAGCTTTTTTTTTTCTTTTTCAAGCTATGGATTTTATGGATACCCTTTTTATAGACAGTCTTTGGGGTATTTTCTAAGCAATCTGAATAATTATTGTTTCAATAATGTTTGTGGTGGAGCTACAGAGATGGAAGCAGCTGTAGCGACGAGTAAAGTGTATTTACTTTGTCCTTGTTTTGAGGGACACGTGCATACAGTATGTTTTTGGTGTGTTTGTTGTTTAACGGCTGATATCCTTATGCCCACCCTGGGACTGAAGTCTGTACGGCTCTGGTGCAATAAAGGGGGGTTTTAAAACATTTTGGAAATTGAAGCACACCTGTTGTGTATCTGTTGTTGTTTTTGTTTTTTTTGGGAAATGAAACAAAGTAGAGAATTCTCAATATGAAGAGATAATGACTTGCTGTTTTGATTCAGGAATGTGCTGTACATATCCATTTAATTAAAGTGAATCTTTTGTTATGACGCGGCTGCTTCTTTTGGGCACCCCCACCCCACCCCACCCCACCCTCCACCATGTTTTTTATTATTTTAGCATGCTTTCAAGCGAGACTTTGTAAGTTTTGCTGAACAGCGGCGACACATTTAATTTTCTTTCATTTCCTAACATTCTTCATTTAGACGCTTTAAAGACATCATCATTAGGCAGCCTGGCTGTTGTTTAACAGTAGCACAAGTAGAGTTTCAGAGCAATACCCAAACTCAGCTAACATGAGCCACCATAAGCTACTGGTCATACCAGACCAAGCAAGGCTACTACTCTAGTGTATTGAACAGCACTTTTTATTGCTTATAAAATCAACTTCTCATTTGTAAAAGGAATCTTGTGTTGTTTCTTCTGTTAAAAGTTACATAGTCTCACTTTAATGTATGAAAAATCAGTATTCCATCAGAGTGGCATAGAACAGTGTCCATGTTTAAATCACACACATTACTGCAAACAGACAACTACACTAAGTTTCTAACATATCTGATTCTAAAAATGCATAAAGAGGATGTGAATGTTGACCTCACACTTATGATTTCTAAATTTCAACTTGTCCACTGAAATCTTTACTTAATTTTACCTATGAATGTTGCAACGTGTATGTATATATATCTATATATCTATATATAGATAGATAGATAGATAGATAGATAAAATCTCAGATCCCAGATAAAAGTTTAAACTGCTAATTAAAATCCAAACTTGGGAATACCATTTATAGGTTTTCATGGACATACAGTGAAGGACATTGAAGGAGTCACCACATAAAAAAAACACAAAATAAGACATTTATTCAGTGAGCACCAGTCAGTCAGGACAAACGTTCTTTTTTTTTTTTCTCAGAAGCTCAAGTTTTGTTTGAACAGTAACATCAGAGTCAGACATCAGGAGAACTAACACTTCTTTGAAAATCAAAACATGTCAAACATCGTGTGCCTTTCAGCCAGGCCTCTATCATCTTTAAAGGCAGAACACTGGAACTACGTGTCAATCAGCGATTGGTGAGAGAAAATCATTTAGTGTGTGTCATACAAAATCTACGTCTACAGAGTAAAAAACAAAAACATTTGGACAATAACAACACATATATATATATATATATATATATACATGTTCCAACTTCATCAGAATCTGAAAGTGAACTTGCTAGATTTTCACACTATGTCCTGCTACTGTATAAATTAATGAAAATCACATTGATTCAACTCTAATACTAATGCCAAAGCACTGATGTTAATGTGGAGACTAGTTCAGATCACTTTATTGCAGGCAGCAGGTCTAAAGTTCAGCAGAAAACAGGGAAACAATTGCTATATCATCCTGATTTGGACTTGAATTTGTAGAGACAATCTTTAATATTGGATTATGGGATGCCAATAAGTAATGCATTAAACTGACAAATAAACGCAACACTATATAAACAAAGCTGGTGAGTCAACAAGTTTTCTGCAGGGGGCGCAACAATGCGATTACGAATGAAGCCTTCATTATTATTCGTGTACTCTCTCCTACATTTGTGGCCTAAGCCAGCGAAGCTTCTTGGTAAACATGCTGTGGTTCATTTTTTTTTTTTTTATCTTGCACGACTAGTCGCTTTAATATTTGTTTAATTTCTGTAGACTCAACAGTCAGAGAGAAAAATCTTAGTGGTAAAATGTTTTTGGTAAAATCCAGCCAGTTTTTTGGCTTTTCAGTGGCCTGAAAAAAAAAATGGAGGAAACATAAGTGAGGCTGTGATTGGTTGACTTTGCTAGGAGGAAGTCGCTTACATACAGTGTATTTACATCTAAAATATGACAGTAAGACATTGATGCTGATGTCTGACATTAGAGGGTAATAGTCACTCAAATAAAAAGTCTGACAAAAGAAACATCCCATATATTTTTCTTCTTGTCAACAAATCATTCAATCATTTAAAGACCAAAACCAACAATGAATGTATCCTACTAACAAATACTGTGTGTATCAAAGCCTGATACATCTCAAAAGCTGTTAAAAACAATCAATGAGCCACACTGTTGTACAGGGAGACATGTTCCTTCATTAGCATGAACACACACACTTTCTTTTGACTCAATCCCACACACACAGTCCTGCTGCCCCGAATACTCACTCGAGCACCAAATGTGTATTAATCCACCGCTGAAAATAGTCCCCATCAAATGCACTATTTCCTCCTGTTTTATTCAGTAAAGACTTCAGTGATCAGCTGTTTTAGGAAATTATTGAACCTTTTTAGAAAAAAAACATATAGTGTATATGTGTAACTGTAGCAACCAGTGGTTTTGGGGCTGAGAGCCACAGACAGGGTGGGAAAGTTTTAGGGGATGGAGTAGCACATCGTTGGTTTTGATCATTTCATGGGGTTTGTTGACAATAAGAGAAATATAGAGTGTTGCCAGCCTTATCTGCAGTGTAAATACAACCTGTCTCTATAATCAGCTAGCTTTGATACACAACACTTGAGTCTAAACTACAACACTGTCATGTTCAGAAATGAGGCTGAAATTTGTTCCATAAAAATAAAAAAAATGACAAGAATCCATAATAGTATTGATAAAGACTACAATATGTTGTTTCCCTGCCAAGTAAATTGAACAGGGAGTTATACCGATGGTTTTGTAAGTTTTAGTCCGCTTACTACAAATCATAAATCATACTGTATGTTTTACATCACAGCTGAGCATTTAGCAAACCATACGATGGTATTTGAGAAAATGTAATGTATTTTTTACTGTCCTAAGCGGCCAATGGTTTTCCTCCCTGTCTCTATATGAAAATCATTTGGCAGATTTGTTTAATCCATCACAGTGAACATCAAGCCCACATTACTTTTGTCAGACTATGTTATTGTTGTGAGGTGATGCAACGCACACCTTTAAAACCATCTAATGCTAAAATGCATCACCATGCAACAGTGAAAAAAGATAAAATAATGCAGACTTGATGTTCACCGTGATGGACACACCACTCAAACAAGTTTCAAGAGTCTGGTAGTCCATTTTCACACTGTGGGGAAATGGATGGAAATCAACAGCTGCATGGAACTGTAAGAAAAACACAAAAGTAAAAAGGATTTGTAGTTAAGGAGAATAAAACACTGGTATGGTCTGTTACATCCCGAGTCATCCTTCACTTCAACAACACATACTGTGAATCACAGTGTCCTGTGTGACGACATGCTGTGCTGAGTATAAATAACTGAAATCTAGACTGGGGCGGATGCGTGAAGTGTCGGGTTACACATTAGCACTAAAGATGAAGCTAAACAAATGTGTGCACGTTGTAGGCGCCTCTGCATGTTAACGTGTGTGTTTGCATGTATGAACGCAAGTGCCTTTTATGTACTTGAATGTAATTTCTATGCAGTGATATGTCATCATCATGTGTGTATGTGCCTGCATGTGCTTCCCATTCAACTTCAAATGTACTGTATGTGCACTCTGTCACATTTTCTACTCTGCACTTTCAGCATGCCTGCATGTGTGTTTGTGTGAGTGTGTTTCCTCCGTGTCTTCAGGTCCTCCTCTGATGCGTGTTCCCCACATATGTGTTCTCTATACACAGCACTATGTAGTGGTTGGAGCAGGAGCGGGTGTGTTGTCCTAACAGTCGCCCCGTCTGCAGCAGCGCAGCCTGGCCCGTCACCGCCATGTCGGCCGTCCTCCACGCCTCGCAGTAGTTAGTGGTCAGGCGGATGCCCACAGGACTGGAGCCGTGCCAGACCAACTTCTCTGGCCTGGGGGAAGAGGGGGAGAGGCTCAGTGAGTGGAGGTTACGTGAGCTGCCACTGTGCTACATCAGTCAAGAGAGGGAGGAAGGAACGAAAGATAAAACGAGACACATTTAAGTCAAGTGCAAGTGATGGAGTCCAGGATATGAAGCGAGGAACCGTGTGCCTCCTGCTTTCTCCACATGCTCCGGTCTCCTCCCACAGACCAGACATGCAGGTCAGGTGACTGCAAACTCCACACAGGTGTTAAGAGTTCTGCTAAAGCCTAAAACTGAGAGCAGAACCCGGCCCACACCCACGTTACAGAGACCCGACTGAACCCATCTGGTGCTACCAAATTTGAGATCAAAACCCAAGATGTTATATATTATATATTATACTATATTTTTTCTTTATGTCATCCATTACTGACTATTAGCTTGTCAGGCTAATGCAACACATTGGCTATACTCTGTCCCTTTCCTTCTCCTCTTCTCTTCTCCATCGTGTACCTACTACACATGACACGCAATTACTAATAATTTCATAAAAACTATAAATTACTAATTAAAACAAAGGTTAAAAATGAATAAATTAATGGAACTGCTAATTTGAAAATGACCAAACCCCAACCTGACCCAAGTCAGTTGGGACCCGTCAGGTTCAGATTGGGCTAAATGTGCAGTAAGTGTTACATTGAAATGTGTTTGAAAGTCTTTAGTTTTTACCTCGTCTGCCGCCAAATGCATGCTGGGATGGGCTCCAGCCCCTGCAACCCTGACCGGGAAAAGGTGAAGAACGTATGCATGTGTAATACATGTCCACACTCTCTCACTCACCATGCTGAGTCGGTCATCACGTTGCGTCCGTCAAAGGAGTAGATGGGTGTGGATGGGCTAAATGTGCCTCCATTCCCAGAGAAGATGGACATCCAACTACTGAACAACACTTCGCCCTGAGAGGAGAGATGGAGACTGAACTGAATAATCTCCAAAGAAGATGTCAGGAGTGAACATGTCATCTATTATGATTGCTGAGTGTAACTTTAAACCTGTAGGAACACGGTCGGTGACAAGACTTTACCCCATGTAATGAAAAACCTATCAAAGGTCAGAAATGTTGTGGTAGAATCATGACGGTGAAGCACATCATTACCTGTTATTAAGATAAATGGGTATTATATTTAAATAAAATTGTAAATGTAAATATATACTTCTCCTCACCCGGAGATTAACCACGGGCATTTCAGTGCGGTCCGCCTTCCTCACGATGGTTGCCAGGTCCTGGAGGTGTGAGGACAGGAAGGCCCTGTAGGTGGCCGTCAGCCCCATGGAGCGTGCCTGCTGGTAGCACTGGAAGTCTGCCCCCCGGATGCCACGCATATCCCCCTTCAGCGGGGCGTTCAGTGCCACCAGATGGAGCTGGGAACGAGAAAAAACACACAGATGAGGAGAAAATATACCTGTTGCCAGAGTTAGGCTGAGTAATTTTAGCTGCCTGGGTCTGGTAAAGAGTTTATGATGTATGTGTGCGTGTGTAGGTGTGTACATGTGTTTGTTACACTCACCCCGGGTACAGCGTTGAAGGTCTGTGGTAGTACGTTATAGCTGGGCTGATATCCTCTACTGCCCTCTTGAAGCTCCTGTCCAACAAAAACATGAATTAGGTTTTTTTAAGGTTTTTTTTAGAGTTCTAAGTGTAAGAAGGTGTTTCCAAAGATCTATGCAGACAGTTTTAGATCACAGCTGGATCTGGTCTTATCAGATTTGGTATTGTGTGTTATTCACAGTTTCCTGCGGTGGCTCTTCTGTCACTGCATGTACAGTGTGTGTGTCTGTGTGTGTGTGTGTCTGTGTGTTTGAACCTGGCTGTGGACCCTGTGTGGTCTGCTCCATTCTCCAGGTCTGCTGAGGGCCTGAGACGCCGCTGAGGAGGAAGGTCCATTATGGATCAACTCTCCGAGCTGAAAGCACATGCAGAGTCCAGTTAAGAGCTATGACCCCACGTTGATTTGACCAGTCAAATCCACTTTTATCAGGTTAAATGGCACTTTAGATGATGACACAAACTCAAAATGAGGAATGGCTCTTTATATTCAGAGCTTGTAAAGCTTGTCAGTTATGTCTCATGAACAGGTGGTATTTTTCACACATTTTGTCTTCTATAAAAGTTCATATTATATGTTTGTACACTGGCAGTAAATGACACATGATAAAGAGGGTGATCGGGAAGTCCACACGTCGAACCAAACATACACATGTCCGCACACACGATACACACCTGGATCTTGCGCCAGCCGCTGCGTGTTCTGAAGTACAGCTCTCCTCCCCGCTCAGACACGTAGGCCAAGGTTCCCTCTGCAGCCCGGTGAGTCTCTCTGCTCAGAGCGTGGATCGTCTTATAGGTGGTCACCTGAATATACACAACATCGCAGCATCAGTGCTGTGCCTTCAGGACACTGTGAAAGGTTAGTATTTACTTGTTATAGTAATTTTATCCATTTCTTTCCACCACAGATATATTTGCTCTGGACATTTCTCACAAGTGTTAATATTGGCAGGCAATGTTTCAAGATTCACAAAAATTCTACAAACAAACTGAGAGCTTCAGAACATAATTAAATGTTAGTGTATACGGTGTATTTCTTGTAGTGTACAAGACAAGTGACACTACAGTGCCTTGCTCAATGGCAGGTATCTTACCGGGTTGGCATATCCTGGAGATCCAGGTGGGCCGGGAGGACCGGGAGGGCCGGGGCTATTGACAGCTGATGATGACACATCAGAAATACATTTAACAGATACAAGACAGTCACCCTCATGCGTATACATGAGGTTTATAACTTTTATGAATATAAGCTGAGGTCTCCACCGCTTTCTTGCTTTCACACACATACCTGATTCATATGCGGGTGCAGGTCCTGGGGGTCCAGCAGGGCCAGGGGGGCCTCGGGGACCGGGTCGTCCAAACCCAGGGGCTCCAGGCTGGCCTGTAGGACCAACTGGTCCTGGAGGACCCACGATGGACTCACCTTTTGGACCCTACAGGGACATATAAACAGACTAATTAATCTGGTAATTCCTCAAAGTGATGTTTTATTCCAGCTGAACACTTTCACTCTCTGGTACTCGGAGACATTCAACAGCAGTACACTCCCAACATCAGCAGTGATCAGCAGCATTAATTACAGTGAATCATTCCAATACCTGAATAATTACTAAGTAACTGGAATAGTATCTTCAGGATGTAGCTTATTATTAGAACTCACCACAAGTCCTGACCTCCCAGGCAGTCCTGGAGGACCGGGCAGACCGGAGTCACCCTTCTCTCCCTTCTGACCTTGGTATCCCTGATCACCTCTAGCACCCTGGATAATTTGTTGAAAATAATGTAGGATGTTGCTGGTGTGTGTTTTAAAGAGAAACTGGACTGATGTTGGCATTAGACCTTTAGCTTATGATAAATCAGTACTCACCACAATTCCATCTGGAAGCCCAGGTGCTGAGAAGAAAACATGACACGATATAAATGATACAAGTTCCTGCAGTCATTTATCATTAAAAATGTCGTTTTTCAATCATTAACCAAATGGGGACTCAGGCGTTAGGTGAGAGAGCAAAGCCAATGGCAGTCAAAAGTCTTACCAGGTACGCCTGGCTCTCCAGGTACTCCCACATCTCCTTTGTCTCCTTTAGCTCCAACTGAATTTTCCCCTGTCACTGACTCCTACACACACACACGCGTGCACGCACACCCATTAACAATACATGGATGCCAGCATGTTTGTAACACAAAAAGTCAACACTGATGTACAGACTGTTGAACACACAGATTCAATTTGTTTTTTAAATCAAACATCTGTAAAGATCATGTCAAAACTTGGGTTATAATAAAAAAAGACACGGATGTCAATAGTTAAAACATGGCTGTCAGCACTGCAAGAACACCTGTTAAATACAAGGGACGCAGCACGCACAGCCGTCTCTTGGCTGTGGTGGTTAAAATACAACAGGTTAGGGAACAGGGTTAAAACAGGTCCTCTAAACAAATGTTTTTACAAAACAGATCTGGGTTCATAAATGATGGTGGATTTAAACAGTTTTGTATGAAACTGTGACACGTATGTAATATGAGGGCAACATAGGCACTAAAACAACCCATGTGTCCCTAAGAGATTACTGAATGAACAAATTCACTGTAAACTCCGGGACCACTTCCTCTGTTTACATAGGAAGTGTGACAGTGGTGGGAAGTGAGGTTCAATAATTATCCAGGTAGTAAAAGACATAACGAGATTTAAAATGTATCTTTATAAATCTTTAGGCCAAACGACACAAGCTCCTTCAGCTTTTTATCAAATTGGATGTGCCCTACTGTACATTTAATCATCATCGTATCATGGTTCAGATTCTGATTTCCCAAAGTTTAGAGATTCATTTTCATATATTTATGGAGGAGCCCTTCACCACACCAAAACTCAAAAAGTGACATTTGAAGAAAAAGGAGCCAAATTCCAATCAGAAATCTTCCACATCATGTCCAGCAACCCTTCATAGGTAATTTTAATTAAATTCTTTATTTCCATCAAATTCCACATTTATCCAGGAATCGGCTGCTGGCACAATCTGACAGTTATATTGAACTTTGCACAGCTCCTGCCGCTGATATTCTCTAAGTCTTTCTGATAAGAAAGTGTGTATAATCACTGCATAGAGCCTTCCACCAGTTGATTGGAATTCAGCCGAGCAGAAACTGCAGCGTCACCGGAAGACGACACTTCAAACAGAACGATTTAAAGCAGAACCCACAAACCCAGCACCACCAGAGCAGACTGCACATTTCTGTTTCTATCTGCAGTGGTGGAAGAAGTATTCAGATCTTTTACTTAAGTAAGAGTAGCAATACTACAGTATAAAAATGCTCTGTTACAAGTAAAAGTCCTGCATTCAAAATTTTACTCATGTAAAAGTACAAAAGTATTATCATCAAAGTACCAAAAGTAAAAGTAGTCATTATGCAGAATGGCCCATTTGAGAATAACATGTATTATATTATTGGATTATAATTATTGATAGAACCATGGGCGTATCACTTTAATGTTGCTGCTGGTAACGGTGGAGCTTATTTTAATTACTCTATATACTGTTGTGTAACTTAATCTCTAATAATATCTGATTTGTTGGTAATATTTTGTATTAATAATCAGAATCTGTAAAGTAACTTATAACAAAATGTATCATATAAATGTAGGGTAGTGTAAAAACTACTATATTTCCCTCTGAAATGTAGTGGAGTAAAAGTATAACGTAGCATAAAATGGAATTACTCCAGTAAAGTACAAGTACCTTAAATTTGTACTTAAGTACAGCACTTGAGTAAATGTACTTTCCACCACTGTTTATCTACCTAATGAATGACAGGCCAGAGTTTGATGTGTGTCACTTTAAATACAATCAATTAAGGAAGGAGCTTTTCTTTGGAATAAATAAAAATGAAAGGCCCATCATGGCCAACACTTTAGGAATATATTCTCTATAACTTCCTTTTTTGAATTGATTGAACTGAAAAGTGTTTATGCACCAACTCTGATGTACAGCAGAAGGATGAGTGTCAACAATGTCAATTCTTTTTTCTCCTCCCTGCCAGAGGTTCACCCAGCTTCCTCTTCCCCGGGATGATGAAGATGGGAAGGACAGACGAGGCAAGCAGGATTCAGACTCAGACCCCCTTTAACACCTGGCGTTAACATTCGTCCTGAGCGATCAGATCGGATATAACCAACACACAGAACACCTTGGTGTAAATGAACCCAAGATGCACCGGAGCTCGGACCAGCCACATCACATTTACAGGTGGCTAATGCATCTTTAATCTACTGTATATCTGGCAACTACTTGTGAATAAATTGTGCATGTAGATAAAATCACGTATAAAATCAAGTATGTGTCAGGTGGTTAAGATAATGAAATACATGTCTAGATACAACCTGCATACAAGAGGAATGTTAACGCCTGATGAAGTGAGGCTGGACCCACAGACATGTAGCCTTTTCAAAGGTCAGTAGGACAGTAGGAGAGCCAAGAGGGAGGAGAGGAGAAAATGAAGGGAGGTAACAGAGGGGGGAGAAACGGGCTGCTGTTTGTAGCCCAGACCAGAGAGCTGCCATGCTGCTACACCCACACACCAACAGAACCACCGGATGGTCCGATTTCAAACTGAAACAGACCAATCAGATGGTCCAACTCAGACTTACTCGTCCCTTTTTGCAGTGCAGTCTGGGGCGCACCGGAAACACTGTCTTTAAAATTCAAAGAAGAGCAGCGTAATCAGACTAAATGATTCCAACTATTAGTTGGAATGAGGCAGGTCACACACTGTACTGTAGATGAGCTTTACAGACATGGATGAAGATAAAAAAAACTAACAAACAAACACAAACAAACAGCCACAATGATATTGGTGCTCCACAGACTGATACTTAAAGTTAGAGTTATAATTTTTCAAATTCTAGTGCACATCGCAGCTTTGAATATCTACAACAGATGTTCAGTGATGTTCTATCAAAGCCAAACCTGTTATAATGATGCAGATCATCAATCAAAATAAGTTTTCTGCCATTCAAATGCATTTTCATGGGCTCGTTTTAAGCTATGCCCAACACATGTCTGTCACACAAGCCTTTTAAGTATTGTAGTATTACTTGTTGGCTGTTTATCATCATCATCATCATCATCCTCCTCCTCCTCCTCCTCCTCATCATCATCATCATCATCATCAGCATCATCCCTGTCCACCAACTGAAAATGGTAAATAAGAGAAATAAAAAGCCACAGGTGGAAACTTACTCCATTCAGCCCAAGAATTCTTCCTGGATGTCCAGGTGGGCCAGGAGGACCTGGAGGTCCCTGAGAGAGAGAGAGAGAGAGAGAGAGAGAGAGAGATTTAGTATTACAGAAAACACTGTCACATTAGTGTCCCATCTTATTTATGAGACAGCACACAGTTTAGGGAAGTAACACGAAGGGAAGTTAAAACAAACTTAAGGGACAATCAGTAATCTTAATGTAAACAGGAGGGTGACCCTGCCACCAAAATTCAAAACCCAAGATTGAAACATGCTATCACAACCTGCTGTCACAGATTAGTTTACATCAGCCATGCTTGTAAACACAGGCTTATGTTTTATCTATAGGTATGTGAATATATCTGCCTTAAATGGTCAAATGCGTTATTTTAGGGCTTAAACAACAAGAAAATCACAGATCTCTTCTTTCCTTCCCTTTTCCTCTTACCGGTTGGCCGATCGAGTCTCCTCTGTCACCTTTCCTCCCGGGCATGCCAGGTCGTCCCTGCAGAAAGACAAAGAATGAATCACATAAAAAGGCTTTGTGCACAGTGTGTACTGCTAAGAATGAGGTGCTGACATCCTCCAGGTCCAAACTGTTCTGCCATGTTCTGGAGTGCTTTGTATAATTTTTCCACACACAGAGATGGATTGACAGTGTTTATATGAATTACTCTTCTGGTTTTCTGAAGCATCATTAATTAGTACATTATCTGGTGTGCTGTCTGATTGTGGCCCTTGGCCTAACGTACCTTTTCATGAGCCTGATGAAGCATTGAGCGACACATTGTGCTCCTTGTGACCCTTGATCATGCACTTTTAACTTGTGTGCGGCCACTACCACAATAATCAGTATACAGTATGGCTTCTGTACGAGTACCAATGTGCACGTATTTAAGTACAAGCCAACTGAATCCTGCAAAAACTGCAAGATGTGAAAATCTGTGAAAGCTCTCTCATTTAACCATTTACTCTGACATGTTCCTGCTGGCGTCCACTGTTAAATTCATTTTTGCTTTTTATTCATTGCTTTGTATTTTTCACATTGAGTTTTGAGTACCAGTACCTCAGTAGACTCTCTACCTACAAATGTTCATTTCCTGACAAATAAACAACAAATAAAAGGTACTCACTGGGCGGCCAGGGAAGCCATATTCTCCTTTTTGTCCAGTTGGTCCTATTGGGCCCTGAAATAAACAGAAACACAGTGATGTACACATCCATTATATTCTCTCACTTCATAACAATGAGAATAAATACATTTGTGTACGTGAGTTTATAAAAAGATTTTTCAGGTGATAAAACGTTTGTTGACATTAATGTTCTATTTCATATGAACTCACCATAAGTCCAGCAGGTCCAGGGAACCCACGGTCACCCTGTGAAATTACAAAGCAGTACAGCAAAATCACGATGAGGATGTGGCATGAGACTTACATTAATGGCAGTAATAAAAGACAGCTTGTTTCTCTGGCTGTAGGTGTAAATGAGTTTGTTCTTTGGAATAAATGAAGGATTCTTCCCATCTTCACAAAACCCCATTGTATTTAT
This sequence comes from Oplegnathus fasciatus, assembly GCA_003416845.1. Lineage (NCBI taxonomy): Eukaryota > Metazoa > Chordata > Actinopteri > Centrarchiformes > Oplegnathidae > Oplegnathus > Oplegnathus fasciatus. Next base: position 1,040,094 of record NTHP01000190.1, on the reverse strand, counting down.
TAGCAATAACTAGAGATTTGGACACAATTAAGGTACATTATGAGGGGTGGTAAAACAGTTACTTTTGGCTTTGACTTCTGCATAGCAGGAGGGGTAACAGTAGTTTATATTATTTCAGTTTAGCTGTTCATAGAATTTTATGGAACTACAACAACCATATAAACACTAACATGTCTAGTTACTCCACTGTACTGCTGATGCATCAACACCAGCAGAGTTGGCAAGAAATATTGACATCCAGTCTTCAAATTCTCCTCTTCCTTCTGTCTGCTATCTTATCCAGTAACTCTGATGTGTCTTTGACTGACATGCGTAGTGCACACATGACATGGAAAGTTCTTTTACTGCTGTGCAGAACTTGACTCTTTATTATTGTCCAAAACTGAGTACCTGTGGCGTAGGGATTGGGGTGAGGGGCATAGCATGGAGGGACCAGAGCATATAAATGATATAAAGGTTCCAGGTGTTGCATTATCGGATGCATCATCTTATTGTCATTGACCACTGTAGTAAGCATCAGTTACTGAGTAAGATACTCAAGAGTCAGATTGGAGTAAGGGGTCACTTGTCACCTTGATGCCTTTGGGCCCCTGGGGGCCTCTCGGCGCTGATAAGAGGGATCCGTCAGCAGCGATGGTCACCCCCGGTTCTCCCTTCTCTCCCTGTTAGTGCAAAGAAAAAGAAATCGAATGTTTACATGTTATATTTCTCTGTATATACAGTGAGGCCTCCTTGTCTCAACTGAACATTTTCAACTTATTTTGTTCATAGAAGTGACATGATATTTGTTAAAATCCACATTCTGCTTTGCAGCTCTGTCATCACTCTGGGGTCCAGTTCTCACCTTGAACCCTGATGGCCCCTGGATACCTGGTGGACCTACGTCTCCCTTTGGTCCCCTGGGGCCCTGGGGAGGGATGAAAGGGTAGTGAGGCAGAGTTGGGCAAGATAGCATTTTAAAAGGAAGGAAGCTTTGTAAATTCTACAGATGATATAAAAACATGTTTCATTCTATTCAGGCAACCTAAAAGGAAAAACCACTATCCATGGCAATAACATTTGCAGCACTTCAGGTACCTACCCTGTTTAGCCCAAAGACAGCAAAAGCAAAATTGGAAAAAAATGTTACATTGCTTTCAAAGAGCTGTTGCTTCAAACTGCAAAATACTCAAGTACACAAATTGTCTCTGAATACAGTCAGCAGGTCACAGAAATGCTCAGAATAAGGTGCAAAATGCTCTTACAGGAAATCCAGCTCTGCCAGGCAAGCCTTCAGGGCCCTGCAACATGCAGACAAAACACAAACACACGTACATACACATGCGTGCATGCGCAGACATACACACAGATGCAAGCAAAAGCAGTCGGGTTGGGTTAATGATCTTTTCTGACGAAGCCAGAAATAACATGCTCAGCGTCATCAAACACAACTGCAGCAGGACGCACGTCAAATATGCATTGATGATGCTGCAGTAAAGTATATTGTGGGGTGATACAAGGGTTGTATTGCTTTAGTGTAGGTTAAATTACAGTAAAACGCTCCTTGTATTGTAGTTCAAATCTATGTTCACGTAACTGATGTATCTTTCTGCACTGTGTCACAGATGTGAGTAGTAGTAAACTATTTATCACCCTCCTTCTGTCCTTATTATCAGCCGTTGTCTGTTTGCATTCAAACATTTGCAGAAGGAGGCAGGTAACATCTTCAGAGACATTGTCACTTTGCATTAATAGCTCAGTGCTACGCACCATGGGCCCTGGTGGTCCTCTGATGTCCGTGAAGTTGAAGATACCATCGGTAACATTGAGGAGCAGCTGTAGACAGAATATGCAATGAGTACATTTGGGCACTGTTAGCACGTTACATACTTAGAGATTTGTAAAATTTACTAAATGGGGCTTGAAAATGCCTGTCGCACCTCAGGACGGCCGTGACATCAAAGCTCTGGCTTTAACTGTAATCTACAGCTACAAATGATGTTTGCTTAGCCTCATTTTGGCATATTTTGGTGGAACACTTGAGGTTTTGATCTTTTTTTTTGCACTGTAAAGACCATCACCATTAGCTTCCATTACAAATGCTGCTTTTCTCTATGAAGGACGAAACAATCAACTTTTACATGGTAGAAGATTTTATGCTAAGTATCGTTTCAAAACTATGGAGCTCCCCCAAGGATCGCTGTGGGAATGTTTTAGCGTTCCCTTGCAATAACTTTTGCGGTACCTCACATCCTCACACCCTGCCAATATTCCACTAGTCGTCTGTTTAGCTGCAATGAAACAGACTTGCGCCTGAGGAGCCACAGGTGAGGGTGCACCAACTCACGCTGTAGTCACAACCAGCGGCGGTCAACTCCATAACACATACAGTAATACTATATCACAATACATCTCAGCCTTTCTCCCTGGATCAGAAGAAACGCAAAACATATTGAGAGCTAACGCAAAAGAATTCTGCACCGTGACCTTTCAGGGGCTCAGCACAAAAAAAGTGCAGTGTCATTGGTGTCACTATTCAGTCATGTATTACAATCCTTCATTCAGCTAAATGTAATTTTGTGTGTTTTTCTGTCTGTGCATGTGCGTACATCCTGCAGATTAATGGTAGATCCAGGAGGTCCAGGAGGCCCAGGTGGTCCTGGGATACTGAGTCCATCAACTCCTCGATCACCCTTCAGAACACAAAACAGAGAATTATTAGTCCTTTATTAAAATAAAAATGTAAATAAGGAGGCAGCAGCAAACCACAATATGAACTGTATGATACAACCAAGACGTTATCAGGCAAGTTTACTTAAACCTGCAATAACTGATATTTTGGTCACTTGGTTACACAGGAAACAAGTGGCGGACACGACATTGACGTATCATCACCTTTTAACCTGATATGGAGAACGTATTAGCAAACAGTTCCTTATTTACACTTCCAGCAGTTACGGAGCAACATTAACATTAATCTGAGTCGTGTACTGGCCACACGGTGAATAAGTCCAATATTCATTCACTCTCTCACCTCTGTTGTTGGTCTCTACCAACTCCTGAGGAGCATATCTGTCTCTTTAGCTGCTAAATGCTCCACTGTGTTCACCAGCGAGCTGCTAACTGTGTCTGTCTGCTCTTTGGTGCTGAGCAGGGAGTGTACAGGGGGTTTTTAGAGGGTTTTTTTTAAAAACAGCTGCCTGCTGTGGCTGAAAACAGTGCTATGAATCAAGCATCAAGCAAGTGTCAAGACGGTGGAACGGGCTGCATCAGACCCTGTATTACTTGGTATCCACACATTATGTTTTGTTCAGCAATCCCTACCTTGGGTCCTGGACTGCCTTTTTCTCCTTTGGCCCCCTGTTCGTAAAGAGAAATAAGGAGAGAGATGAAAAGTAATCAATGTGTTGCTAACCATTATCTAGAAAGCATATTAATCTTTGTGAACAGTTCACTGCATGTATGTGTACCAGGCAGGGCGCACCATACAAACATTTACCTGCTCAAAGGTGGCTTAGTGAGACATTCACAAAAAATGGATGTCAGCTGTTTCTTGGGAGAGTTTCACATTTAATATATCTGATGGCATGCATGAGCGAGCTGCTAAACCGGACACTACTGGCACTCTAACTAACTTCCTCGTTAACGTTACATTCAAGATGTTTTGGGTGTTTTTATAACTAGGCTTGTCTACTTCCACTGTGTGTGCTGTTTTTGGCAAGTTGCTTGGAAAACTGCAGCAGCCCAATAGTCCCCTCAGGGGTCACAGACTTTCCTGACACACAGACTAGCTAGCTAGGAAGATATATATTAAATAAGAGTGGAAGGTTTTTATTTTTTTTTTTGGTGGAGGCCTGCTGTTAACTGTGTATGCTAAGCTAACGATAAACATCTTATCTGAATGCACAAAAATGAAACAGATGTGGGTAAGTCATAAGACAGCAAACAAGCTTATTTTCCAAAATGTCAGACTAACAGAGCATTATCAGATTTATAACACTTTTGTAGTTACAGAATTTGAAATTATAATCCCCTACAGCATCACATTACTGTCCAACACTGACAACAGTTGTTGTTGTTGTTGTTGTCTGTAAAAAAAAAAAGTGTTTCCAAATTACAACTATCCATTCTAACGCTAAAATGAAGATTCCTGTCTTAATTTAAACTGAGTTAATCACTCATGACATTTCCACATCACAGAGCCATGTCAACTCTCTGAGTGACCAAACTACTTTGCAACCAATAGTTGCAAATGTGAAATGAATCAAAATTCATCATCTGCTACTTACCCTAGCACCCGGTAGTCCAGCAGGACCCTGAAGACCCTCTGGTCCTGGGTCCCCTGGCTCACCCTGCAATCACACACAGCATAGACAGAGGTGGCACAAAGGTTAAACAGAGGAGAAGTCATTTCACTGTTTCATGTTACCATATATACTTGATTATTTTATAAATGCTGAGAAATGCTTTTTAAGGGTGTCCCTCAGTGTCTGTGTCAGTACACTCAAATCATAAAAAGACCTCTAAATTTTTACATCTACTGACAACCAAATATTAACAGTAACGACTGAGAATAACAGAAAGGAGAGAAGATCATTTACTATATGACAAAGAAATCTAAAGCAGTGTCATTTCAGAATCGGCTCACCTTGACAGAGAGCCCTGGAGCACCTGTGGCTCCATCCTCACCCTGCAGAAGATATGAGAGATCATCTTCAACTACTGAGCAAGAAGGAGCAATAAAAATGTATGCAAGAGCACACTACATTACTACAGCTAATATTACTGAATCATACATGCAGTATTATTAGCTGTACATTAGAACAATAGATTACCTGAGGTCCCTGTGGGCCAGGCAGGCCAGGGGGACCCTGGAAAAATACAAAACAGAAAACAATTACTGTACATGAAACGATACATACAGTCTACACACACACACACACACACACACTTTCGCGCTGACCTGTGGGCCTCGGACTCCAGCTCCAATGAGCATGTCACTCTTCCCAGATCCCTCCATATCCTGAAAACAGAAACACAGTCTGATGTTACACGGTGAACTGAAATCTTGTAGAGCCATGTGGTGAGGAAGATGTCACCCTTTGCTCCTCTCTGCTCCAACTTAACCTGCTGTCTCCTTCTTGGCTTATTAATTAAAGTAGGTCTATGTGGGTTTGTCAACAGCAGTGATATGTGTGTGTGTACATCTCTGGTACAAAATGGGCTAACCTCTACAAAGAATTTGGTTCCTGGAGGTCCAGGGGGGCCAGGGGGTCCTGGTGGACCTGATGGGCCTCTCTTCCCCTGTGGACCAGTAGGCCCTGGTGGCCCTGAGGCCCCTGCCGTACCCACAGACCCACACTCACCCTGCAGATAAAGAGAAACAGGAAAATCCTACTAGTAAAAGCTGCCTTGTTAACATTGATCATAAAATAGAAGTATGCACTAGCACACAGTATTCAGTAGAGTTTTTTAGCTTAGTTTATTCTGAGTAGTACCTTTGGTCCAGATGGCCCAGGTAACCCTTGGTCACCCTAAGGATGTAAAGAAAAAAGAAAGAAGTATTATGGTGGAAACCATACAGATCTATATCAATAGAGGCAGTCCATACATGATGGAACATGGACATCAGATGAGATTAGAAACACGTATAGCACAGAATAGGGATAGTTTCACTTTCTTTCTTGTGAATATCAGCATCCGCCTCAGTGCTGAACCACAACAAGCAATAAAAAGATGGTCTATGTGATTTTGAAATAGTCCACTGAGGCCAGGACATCATACCTTCAGTCCCACAACTCCTGGCAGACCCGGAGCCCCATCTTTTCCTGCTGGACCCTGGACATACAAATACAGACAGCCACAAGTAGAGGTAGACAAACAAAACAGTGATAAGTCACTGAAAATATGCTAGTGTAGAAAAACAGGGCGATGATGCTAAGCTGTTCGTTGACCCTTTAGCCATTCCAACAGGGACCAACGCCAAATCCAAAGGTGACAGTCAGTCACTTTAAAGGAATACTCCAATTCTTTGTTCCCTTAAGTGATGAGATCATCCATGCCAACAGTCACCACAAGATTGCTGACCTCAATACATCATGCTCACACATGCTCAACGTTACTGTTTTATCATACATTCATTTCATTTTTACCACAAACACACAAAACGGACAGAATTGGCTGCCTATAGTTTTAATTACATTTTTAATTGATCTCCAATTCAGCTCCTTGTGCTCGAGATTGAGACCGTTCTGACTGTCATTCAGCTCAAATGTAGCATGAAGCAGTGGAGTCGGCAACTTTAGAGGCAAGGATGATTTTGTTGTCTGTTTTCTCATCACTTAACAGGAACGCTGAAGTTATTAAAAACGAGTGTATTCCTTTAACTAAGCAGCATCAGACCAAAGTACAGTAATGTTTCTGTACATTTCTCTTGTACAAACTGACAACATAGTGTACCAGAGGCCTCTGACTTTTTCAGTAAAACACTAAATTCCAAGGCACATTGACTTGATTGAATTATTGACTGCCGACGCACAGCTCATTAGATCACTGTTGTTTGTTTCATCCAACACTTTCGTACAGTGAGGCAGCCTGTAGGAGCCTTGTGGTCTTGTTACCATATCATAACTGAAAAACTAGGATCATTTTGTAAAATTGAGCAAGGTATCAGTTATAAATAAGGCTTGTGTGATAAATGTACTAACTCAGTTTTAGATTTTGAGCACATCAGTATGCCTTGGAACATCCAATACACAACAATATACCAAAAGAGAAAATAAAACAGATCAGTGAAAAGGCAGATTTGTTCCTTTACCATGTTGTATGAAAAAAGCAAGATGGCAGTTTGTGGTCAGTTCCCCTCAGTTCATTCACTTAACCATGAAACGTGAAACTTCACGCTGAAATGTTTCATTTGGTTAATGACAACATTTGAAGTGAAAGTAAATGAACCAAAAGAAATTGACAGAATCCCAAGCAGGTCATACAGTATGTAAGCAGTGAGGCTGGCAGGGGGGGTTATCAAGGGGCAAAGATAGCAGTGATACCACACATACACACACACACACACACAGAGCATTCAGCCAGCCCGGTAAAAACAATTGCAGTTTAGCCAGCTGCCAGCCAGCAATTAAGACAACATGGTTGGAGATAATGTACAGTCATCAGCCTGAGTATTGGGGCAGTGAGCTAAAATTGGTCTTTATCATGGGTGTCACTGTTTTAATGAGATAAAAGCACAACTGATATAAATAAAGCTCTGTCTCAGATTAACATTAATGTATTGTGATTAATGTGTTATTGTAGGTGAGTGTTGCTTCCTCAGTACTCAGGCTTTTGACTGTAACGCTGCCTTTTATTGTTTGCTGGTTTACCAAGCAAACCAGGACTATGAATATACCTCTCCTGAACCCCAAGCAGAACCAAAGTCAAGCCCAGAGGCAAAACTGAACCCAGAACTGAAACCAGAGCCGAGATCTGAGCCGAGGTCCGAGGACAACTCTGAGCTCAGACCTGAGCCATAGGGCCCAGAACCACTAAACCAATCCTCAAACATCTGAAACAGAGTGGGGAGGTGGAAGAGATGGCAGGTGTGGAGGAGACGGTGGAAAAGAAGAATGAAGAAGGGGGCAGAATAAAGATTGATGGGGAGAATAATTACAGAGGGGTGACAAATGGGAACAGAGGTAGAGGGAGGATAAAAGACACACCGGTCATTGGCAATGACACACACAAATATTGATCACTACAAATATGATTTGGGAAGAAACACAAACTAAAGGTGAATTTAATTGGAAATGGAAAATAAGATTGAACTAGATCTGGATAAAAGCATATGAAATTATTAGAGACTAAAAGATGGAAAAAGAAAGAATACACAGTGATAATGAAGACGGCAACACCACAAGTAAAACATAAAGGGAGAGGAGAAGTATTCACACATGAATAATGTCATTGAGAAGACAGCAAACCTTCCAAAGCATGCTACAACATACTATACTGTGTTCAAACTTTTCAATGCAAAACGGAACTTGAACAGCTTTTATTTATTCTTCAGTGGTATGTCCATGTATTCAGTCTGTATTGTAATCACAACACCACTTACACAATACTTGGGAAAATGAGAAATATATGTGTGTCCTTGTGAGGACAGTTCAGTGTTTGTGGCTACTATTTTTAAGTGAAGATAAACTTGACAACTGACAGATGCTCAAAACCAGTCAGTGTGACCTCACAATCATCATTTTATGCAAAATTCAAGAGTTTACGGGGCCTTTGAAGGCAGGTTTGCAGACTGAAGACATGCGTAACCAATGTGTGTTGTATAAATATATTCAAATCTGACCATTCTGACGATGTTTGACCTACAACATTATATTTGTCAGGGTGGATCATTTTTTGAAACAGCATTTGAAACATCACTTGGTTTTAAAACTGTGTGCTTAAACTCTGACTAATGAAATGTGTGTCTGTAGGTCCTTCTTCATATGAAGAATTGATTCATAAAACAACACTTCTGCATCGTCATTAAATACAATGAAAATAAACTCACAGGCCTGCAGGTCTTTATCGTATCTGTAACACAATTTAACTGAAAGTTGAATACTGTTTGTCTTTCATCTGGGTCACTTACTGGCATTCCGGGTTTGCCTGGGAGCCCGTCTCTGCCAGGGGCACCAGGTGGTCCAGTATGCCCTGGGGAGAGGCCTTCAGCTGTGCCAGATGATGATAAGTTGGGTCCAGGGGGACCAGGAGGTCCTGGAGGCCCTGGTAGACCAGGGGGACCCTGGTGGAAAGAGGTTTTTATTTTTTCCACTGTGTAAATTAAACCATCAGACTATCCCATCTATCTAATCTGCAGCCTTTCGCTCACCCTGATGAGTTCAGTGTCGCTGTCCAGGTCTTCAAACCCAGAACCCAGGGCATCTGCTCCATACTATAACACAAATAAACCAACTAGGCTTGACTACTAGGCCTCACCTACATTTACCACATGCTGATTTCATCTCTACAAATGCACAATAATACCATGTCAGAGTGAATGTTATGTGTACAAGCAAAAACACACACGGTAAAACCGTAAACAGTGATACTCACGGGTACACTGCGTGATCTGGGGGGTCCAGGAGGCCCAGGGAGGCCGGGAGAGCCTGGTAAACCAACTCCTGGGTCTCCCTGTAGAGAGGGGAGGCAGGAGGAAGAGGATAGGGGGAAAAGATCTGTCTTTTACAGCACAGCTGGTGGCATACAATAAAAGTGAAGTGTATTTTGAATAAAGAGTCTCCCACTTGTAATTAGTTATTAATTGCAACTTGTGTGCTTTAGCCGCACCTTCTCTCCTTTAGCTCCAGCTTCTCCATCCAGACCTGGAAATCCCTGAGCTCCTCTCTGACCCTGGACGTGAAAACACAGTTTAGTTACTACATGTGACGTAAAACATAGCAAAGACGACAGAAGAAGAAGTGAAGAGATAAATAACTTACTGGATCTCCTTTATCACCCTTGCTTCCCTGTGAAGAGGGAGAAGGATTAAGCATGACTATATCTTATGAACATATAGGTTTATAAACATACACACACACACACACACACACACACACACACACACACACGCACACACGCACACACACACACACTGTATCTCTTTGGATCACACACCTGCTGTCCATCTCTCCCTGGCAGTCCTGGGGATCCAGGGATTCCTGGTGGTCCTTGTGTCCCTCTTGGTCCAGGCTGAGCTTGCCCAGGTAGAGGGGTTGGGCCTGGAGGACCAGGTGGGCCTCTGGGTCCAGGATCTCCACGCTCTCCTTTTAACCCATGCCTGACCTGACCCTGGAAAGTCAAATAAAAACCCTCATATCATTTGCGTGTTTAAAGAACACAGATGCTGTGCAGAATATTGAAAATATGTCATAATGTTGCGAAAGTCCACGTCTGAACTTACAGCTCCTGACCTCTCCCCTGGCTCCTCTGTCCGGTGTGGCCCTGTACACAGCATGTGACATCATCAACAGGTTTGATCAGATTCTTACGAGGTAACGAGCATCACACAGACAAATGTACTGCAACAGATGATTTTTGTGACAATCAAACAGCCAAACTGAAAAAGATTACATGGTGTTTTTTGCTGCATCTCATTGCATGTTGCTGCTGTAACAAACCATTTCCTCATCTGGTCCCACCAGAATGGAATAAGATGGACAATAATCAATATAATAATAATAAATTAAAAAAAATAAATAAATAATGGACAATTACAGCTGTAGGAACCTGCTTTTTGATCTTCATTCAATAGATTCAATGAACACGTATGCTCTCACTCACACGTCCGCAAACATTCATACCTGGAACCATAGTACAATGATCTTTTAGTAGCATCACTGGAGCAGATGGGAGCTGTAATGTGACTTGCTTAAGGGCACCTCAAAAGAGGCAAAGAAGGAGAGCTAAGCGCTACTCTTTCATTTCCTTGACCCAAATTTATCATGCTAGTCCCGGGATCAAACGGGTCACAAGCCTGCTTCTCTAAGCTTTAGGCCTTGTCTATGAAACCATTGGATACAGATCTTCAGTAGAAATGACTCTTTGCATTGGCCATGAAGTACAAATGTTACTAAAATATCAAGTGTTCTGGAAATGGACACAGCTACGAAACTGTAAGTGCAGTAGAATGTGTTTCCTGTAGCACTTTAACCACAAAAGACCAGATTGATAAAATCATAGAGGTTTAATCAACTACTGAAAACAAACTCTGAAAAAAATGAGGTTCATTCTGACCTCTTATCAGCACTTCTTCAGTGGCCTCTGTTGGGGTCTGGTGACCGGAGTACTCATCCAGCTCCACCTCCGGAGCCTCAGTGGGTGGAGCTCTGACTGGAACACTGTCCTCCTGAAATGAAGAACATGAGCAGGTGGATGGGTGACGCAAATTAAAATGATTCCTCCTGTGAGAAGCATGATTTTGCTCTGCGGGTGCTGTATCAAGGCTCATGAACAACTGTTAAATGAAGTCTACGCGACAAACACTGAATTCACTGAGCAGGATCTGAAAGAAAATATCCAATAATACTGCACCGTCTGAGCTATTTGTCGACACTGTTTCTGTCTTCAGCCTCTGAAGGACAGTTTCCTTTGAAGCTTCAAAGTTAATGTTGATTATGGGATGTTTGGGGTCAGACTGACTTCCTGGTTGCGGGAAAATGAAAGATGGCACCGGAACAGAGAAGAAACACACATTCACACACACGCACACAAACATGTACACAAGCTGTTTTAGGGTCCTGCTGATAACACGGGGGGTGTGCATCACAGACAGCAGCAGACACAACAAGCTGACACACACACACACATACCCTAACAGTCTAAATGCATGCATCCACTGGACTTCTTTTTCAGGGACAGCTTATTTTTTAAACTGGCAAAGAAACCACAACTTTGACAAACAGCTTTGCAGTTGTTCAAACAGTTGTCCTTCAGTCATGTTGAGATCACAAACTTTCCAAAGATATGAAATATTTCAGGCTGAATTTCATAGAAAAGTGGCATGTTTCCGTTTGATGTGATGACACCACCTGTAAGCACCTCTAACAGACTTTTTTTCAGGTACCAGTTCCCAACACTTGATCCAGCCGACCTACCTGTGCTATGCCATGTTTTCTCTCCTGTGTGGTCTTCCTCGTTTCCACCTCTGTCTCTCTGTCATCCAGAGCATCATCCCCACTGGTGTATCCTGAGGCCTTTATCAAATATCACATTGTGTGTTGGTTTGAGAAACGAAGCTTATAGCAAAAAAAAGTGATGTCAAATGATGGTGTAGTGTAGTGTCCCACATTTTGCCACTTATAGATATTGTTACAAATAAAAGAAAGTAATAGAGAAAGACAGAATGAGAGAAGGAAGCAGCAGCCGTGGTGTTAAGTTTTTTTTAAAAATCCTGTGGGAATTAGATTAATTATATAATGTATAGATGTACCTCCTATATCACTTACAGAGAGCAGGAAAAAGCAAAAAGTTGTCAGATCATTGCTAAAGTTTACTTGTATGACCAGTCAGGTATGTAAGAGGACCAGTCTCCAGTAACTAAGTGCGTTTATTCAGTGAAGTCCTTTGACCACTAGGGGGTACTGTTGATTCATGTGTATGTTTGTACAGAATTTTAAACTTTTACTAGCAGAAAGTCCGGTTTTGCTTAAATAGTGGGTCCCTGTGTGTCAACCACCTCTCTACTGTGTTCACGTGTGCGTTTCTCACATAAGGATCATCGTCTTCACACTGCTCCTCAGCTGCTCTGGGATCATCTTTTATCACCAGCTGCTGAATGGATCCCTGGAGAGAGAGAGAGAGAGAGACTTAGGAAACACTGTTTGAAAAATGTAACTGTCATCTAAACACCTTAACTGGGTTGTACAGGTATAATAACTGAGTTAACATAACTGGAATAAGTTGGGTTAAAGCACCCCAAGTTCATGCATTCACTGAACTATCATCTTAATCTTGGTATTCACCGTAAATGAGTTATAAATAAATAAATAATCTTTATTGTCCATTATTACAAGTTTCCCCCGGTGTTGTTAATGATTGATAATAATGCTGATTAAAAAGGGCCCCACGCCATGACTGCTCTCCTTTGAAGCCCAAGACAACAAACCAAGGACACACACATGCACAGAGTGACCCAAATATTTCCGAGTGGACATGCCTGCTGCTGAGCGTGCACATACTCTGTCGTCATGCTTCAGATAACCCGTTCAGAAAGTCAGGCTACACTGAACAAAGCAGACTACAGTGGGAATGGCCGCTTCGCCTCACCATGGCAACAACAAGTGACTGGCGGCTCGTATTTATCTTTCGTGAGCATCGCTGAATTGGACTGACGCAGATTCCAGTAATAATGTCAGTGTGAAGAGACTTTTAGTAGCTGAGTCTTCGCTCTGTTTTGAATATACAGTATGCTGTCACTGCTGTCAGCCTGGGAGACTCTGGATCTCACACACATTTCTTTTTCTCCTAATTGCTTCAAGCGTAACCTTACTACACCATCATACTTGACACGGCAGCACACTCAAAGGCCAGAGTGAGCCCTTGATCTGACCACAACTAAGCCTTGTTGACATCTCCGACTTCCTCATCTGCCATCGACTCACTCCCCCGTCCTCTCCTCCCTTCCACGTCTCACCCCTCTCCCTCCCTTCTTCACCGTCTCTGCTCTTTCCTCCCTTCTTACTTCCTCTCTGTCTCTGAACCTTGTAGTCTTATCCAGTAAAGTCTGTAACGGAGCCAGCTCAGGAAGCAGTACTAGAGGTGGTCATGACATAGACCCGGCTGTATCCTGATGCAGACGGTGTGTAAAGCCAGTCATCAGGTTTCACCTTGCTCACCATGGTCTGGCAATGTTCAATAAGCATGCGCTCAGGTCAGTGACATCATCAGTGGTAATTACTTTGCAGGCGAGTAGTTCATTAGTTGCAGAATCATGCTTCATTTTACATCTACATTGCCAATTTGAGGCATTGTAGATGTCACCATCATCATTACGATAAACTGCTCCCTATAGCCTGCTGGTTACATCATTGCCACATCAAAGTATGGGCTGGATAAGTCTTTCTACTTATTGAGATAACAAAAGTAATGTCCATGACCACTTCCAAATGCTATTTGGGTGATTAGATTCTTATTACATTTTCAACGTATCATTGGTATCGTACATTAACTGTGGTTATCTGGTATTTCTGTATCTGCAGCCCCATAAATTTAAAATGGGTAATGGTGAAAACATTCACATGCAGCTTTTTTTTGGTAGCTTTCATTTGTCATTTTCCTGGCTGAAAGGTCTGAGTAGCATTTTCTTGGAAAAAGGGACAACTAGATTCTTTTTATTTGCTGCGAGCATTTGGTCAAAACATGAATTGTTCCAGTAGAGTGAACGCTGGGAAGTTTCCAGAGGAGACGGACTGAGGGCACTGACGACAGCTCTTTTACATGGTAATGAGAGGCCATAACACATGCACACACACCTACAGGCACACACACACACACACACACACACACACACACACACACACACACACACAAACAAATGTAATCCAGAGGCCAAGTGCACAGAGAAACTGCACACTGATATTGACACAGGCAGCCAGTGTCCTTCTTTGTCCTTCTTTTTGCCCTTTTAACAAAGAAAAACTCCTCCAAAAGACACCCACAGACACACCTACATTTAGAGGATTTCTTCACTTACCACAAACTTGTCAAGCCCCGTGCTCCCTGCATTACATACGAAAATGCCTGAATTGTGTGAGAAGGTGAGCCTTTCTGGCCTCCGATGGAAAGTGGTCTTCTCGGCCTCTCCACAGTCCATGTAGAGACGCACCTCTTCGTGCTCCACCACCACCTGATGGACAGATCAAATACACCTAATTAATGCAGTGTTTTATGCTGGAATTTCTCATTGTTGTCAATAAAATGGCATTCCCCATCTATTTTTGAAAAACTGCCGCAAGGATTTAAGTTAATTTGATACCTTTATTTGTGTACATTAATTGACAAAAAGGACATGTTCCTTTCTGGAGAGGAATTCTCTTTTCACTTCTCCCCTCCCTGATATGAAGTCAGATGTCAGGCTCAGCTGATCAAAGCACTTCTGCGATCAATGCTCCAGTCACACTATCAAGCCTGCCGTTATTCAGCCATGGAATCTTGACTTTATGTATGTTTCTAATAACTCTGTGGCAATATTCGTAAAGGAAATACACACAAAAGTGGCACACTGCGTAATCACTTTGGAATAAAACAATTAAACTGTAAACTTTTTAATTTTCATCTGTGCCAGTATGATACCCAAGTTCTGGTACAAAACATATACATGCATACATACATATACAAACCTTTTTTTCATTTAACAAAACATACAAAACTGCTAAAGGCTTTAGTGTTAGTAAAAATAAATGAAATTATAGACTACAATAAAAAAACTTTCATGATTTAGATAAATTTACAGCACGAAATACCTGATCGAAGTAAGCCTAACAATCCGACAAAGCATTTGATTTCAACTTTCAACACTTGACTCTTTCTGGTACTTGTCATACACAGTATGTGCTGCTCACCGTGAATCGCGTCCACTGGTCGGTCATATCTGGCACACTAAAGGCAGCAGCTTTGTGGCTATGGGAAGCTTGCTCTCTGTCCGTGTAGTACAGCAAGATGCTCTGGAGGCCCCCCCGCACCGGAGTGAGGGCCAAACCCAGCTCCACCACCTTCTGACGGGCATCTGTGATGGCAAAGAGCACGCCTCCTCTCTGAGTGGCTGGACGCACCTGAAGTAAGGGCAAGGCAGAAGACATCAGAGGTCACTAAAACTTATTGCTTTGGCATCTTGCTCCCATTATTATGAATATTACAGCCACGCCATAAGACATAAAAATACAGTACTGTACAATACTGACTACCACAGACGTTCCAGTACGTATAGAATGGGTATCATAGAGTAAGTGTGCAGATCTAAAGCATTAATTATAGTTCTTGTTCATGCAAATTATAAAAGAAGTAACAGTGGAGGAGATAAAAGAGAAAATCTGCACATTAAGTCTTGCCTTATCATCAAAATTCCACAAGGTGGCGACATAACAAGTCCTCAGCAGACCATAAAGATTGTTCTTTTACATAAAGGTAAAAGTCAAGCAACATGCAGTACTTTACAGTGTCATACAGAACAATATACAGTACTTTATAGTATGCTTGGTTTGAATTTGTTAGTGTCTCTTGAACACTGCAGTTAAAGCCACGGTGACCCCTTTAAAAAAACAGAATGACATCATGAAGGAGGTTTAAAAGGTTGAAGGGTTCACTTCTCTAGCGTTACCGTGACGATGATGGCAAAGTCCCTGTAGAATGACCCTGGCACGAAGGTCTTGGTGAGCCGGCCGATGTTGGCTTCAGGACCAAAGTTGTAGGCTGGAAAACCCTCATAGCCAGGGGTGAAGGAGACGGAGGGAGGGAGGGGGACGCCAATTAACTCCGTCAGGTCCAGATGACCTCCCGAGCCTCGCTCTGACAGAGACAGAGACAATGTAAAAATGTGTAAGTGGAAAGAAAGAAGGAGTAGCAGGTGGAGACAGGCTGAAAAAGAAAGATAACGAAGCCAGATATATGTTTTTAGAGTATTTATAAGCGAACAATCTCACTGCCCAGGCAGAGTTTCATAGTTCAAGAAACTAGAAATCTATATATACAGTATATACTGTATATATTTTTCATTGCTTGTAATTTCCCCACTGCAAACCTGTTTTTCTTGACAGCAAGATTACTTGACTGAAACATCCACGTGTAAGTGAATCTTTCTCCCGGGGTGCACAGAAGCTGTTCTGGAGGTCTGAACCTCCATTCAAACTGGCTCCCTCTGTTTGCTACCTGGTGTTGCTGGTTCATACAACACATCAGAGTGAGGACGAGAGGTGCCGGACTCATCCTGACACGGCTTTAATTTGACTTGATTTGATCCAGACCCTGCCCACGCCTCGCTGCTCTGCCTCGTATGGACATAATCCTCCGAAACAGAAATGCACACACAATGGCTGGCAATTAGAGTATTTAGTGTGTATGTGAAGAGATGGCTTCACATTCCCTTGATTCCCCCCACTACGGAGCCTGTCTCCCGTAGCGACAAACTCTCACCTCAGCATTCCAGCCAGGCTCACCCCTGCTACCTATATCTCTGTCATGCACACACACACACAAACACAAACACACAGATAGAAATGCATTTGCATACACTGCGCACTCATCAAGCTCACATATCACCCAAACTCCAGACTAGACAAGCCAACATTTGGGGGTCTCTAATTCATCAGCCTGACCAACTGGAAACATACCTGATTAGAGGGTTTAAGGCATGTGTGTCTGTGTGTGTGTGTGTGTGTGTGTGTGTGTGTGTGAAGGTGTGCTTCTGTGCACCACTCACACTCAACTTCAAGTGGAGCTCTGCACATTTACACATTTATTGTTGCAAACACAGGTGGTGAGGTGGGCATTCAAGATGTGCAAACAAAATACACACACACACACACACACATACATAAACTCACCAAGGCCAGTCCAGATGTGCAGTCATTAGTGCTCTGTAATGACTGAGAGAACTCTCCCAGCCTGCTGTTGGGTGGCCACTGACTGCAGAGGTTTAACTTTTCATTCTTGCACCGTGAGACACACATTTGAAAATAATGGTCGATACTACTGTTGGAATTTGGTCTGAGACTGACTTGGCAGCAGTGACCTGCTGGTGATTACCAGTCATAACTTGGACGACAGCCATTTCAAGATACAGAAGGACCATGTTCACGCTGTTCACTCAAGGTCCAGGTTGGCCAAAGAAGAAGGGAAAAATGGGGGTCAAATATATGGGCTTGTGAGAAAAAGTACAAACCTCTCAGCACAGTGTTGCGGAGTCAGTCCACTGTTGAAAACAAACTCTGGCAAAATGCTAGTCTTGTTTTACCTCATTATCAAACTTAATTTTAACATTCAACATTCAAAACAAAAAAAGCATCTTATTAAAACACTTTAAGCCTCTTTTAGCTCATTGTTTTGACTTTCCACAAACTCTGCTCTCATCATCGTTGTTTCAGGATTAACAGATAAGCTGTGTAACAGATGGATAGGATATAATGTCTTAATTTTATGTCTTTAAGTCTGATTATTTTAAAACAACAAATTATTAACATAGAACATAAATAAGATCAATAAGTTGGTGGAGACCAGACCAGAGCTAAAAGGAGAGTGAATATTGGCATCCAGATGAGTGCTTACAGTATGTTGCTTTGTGTAAAACGGCAACTAATAACATATAACTTTGTAAGGTGTCCATGTCAAAATTACATTTTCAGCTTGTTCCACTGCCCCAGAGTGGCCAAAAAATTGATTAATGCAGCTTTAAGTAAACAAAAAAATACCAACACATGAAAATGCTCAGTGAAAATCAGCATTAAATATTGTACTTTGCCAAGAAGTACAAAGGTGTTTTTAGTAAAATGTAGTTAGAGTAAAAGTACAGAGATAAAAACCTAAAATAATTCCCTGTGAAATGAAGTGGAGTAGAAGTGTAAACTCCTTTCTTTTCACCACGAGGCTGGAGCCCCCCCACACACCCACAAACACACACACACAGACACACACGGGCCTATACAAATGGCAGGAAGGTCAGTGGTCAAATCCAGTTCTAATGACACCATGTGATATGGATTTAAGAGTAGATACTTTGACATAATTTACATTGACACAAATATCTTATACAAACATATTTCTGATCATATATTTCTGATGATTTATTAATTACTAAATTGATTCAACACACCTGTGAACAGGTGCAGATGCTCTGTAAATCATTTATTTATTGACATTCTATAAGAAGACTATCAATAAGACAGTTAGGTGGTCAGTCAGGCTGCAAACCAGTCAGCCAATCAAACGATATATCAGTCATTAAGTCCATCACATTCATGTCATCAGTCAAACACTAAATCAAACAGTCTGCCAGTCATCTAATCACTCACTCATTCTGCGCCACATTTTTCCACTTTCTAACTCCCTCCTCTTGAACATAATCCTCGTCATGTTGGCCACATGGATGCTTGATCAGCTTGTGGAGACTTATAAAACCAATATTAACAACCCCCATAGCGTTGCCACGTATAACCTTTTAAACCCACCTTGACCCTGCCATGCCACACAAAAGCTCCCCACTGCTTGGCCCACTCGCTCTAGATTTCTCAGACTCTGAAAGACTGAATGCAGAGCACATCAGGGTACAACTGTGTCACATACCAGCCCGCTACAGAAATAACAACTAGGGCTTCTGGTCTGATGGGTGAGATACACTGGGACATGATCGGAGAACATTTAAGGTATCAGATGTGATTTAAAGGTTAGCTAGTGTAAATAAAGGACCGAACCATTGACCCATCAACGTGACCTACTGAACCAATGACAGGCAAGTTTAGGTTAGGAAGTGTGGTTGATCAATTACACCAAAAAAAGAGGATGGTAGAGAGTATAAAGAGTCTTCTCACTCTGTTTCCGGTGTAATCCCTTCACAGTTATACAGAATTATCTGCTTCACAGTTAAAAGCACTATTCTCTTTACAGATATTCAACAGTGACAGGTGCTCCATGTGTTTTGGGCATTTAAACTTGCAGTAGACAGGAGTTAAGCGTCTTGCCTAAAGGTGCATTGATTAATATTTTCATATTAACAATGGATTAAATCACCATTTAAAGGTGGTCGCTCGTAGTGACAAACCCACAGAGAATCATCACCTGACTCTGCAGTTCCCCTCAGCTCTTGTTTTAGTGTCTTTTAGCTCATTGTTTTGGCTTTACTTTTCTGTTTTGGTTCACTCTCACCGCTCTCATGAACCTTGTTCCCAGCAGCAACAGGTAGTTGATATTTTAATTAAAAGACTCAGACAAACACACTGTACGCCACCTGCCCTGCACCAAACGGCAGACAGACAAAGTTAGCGACCAGCAGGTGAACATAGTGGAGCATTTAGCCGCTTAAAAGCCACATATTTCCCTCAGTAGTTGGTGGAGACCAAAACAGAGCTAAAAAGAGATGATAATGTTGCTCTGTGTCTGCTGGATGTGTAAATAGGCAACTGCTTCCTAACAAGTTCGCTAACATGTCAATGTTGTGTTTACAACTTGTTTCTGCTGCCCCCAGGTGGACAAACCAATGAATTCATGCAGGTTTAAGGACATTTTTATCACAAATTCGCCTGTACTTGGACAGATTATGTGATTTTATTGTTACAGAATAGTCTAATCCAGTCGCTTCCCAACCCGGGAGAAATAACATTTCTGCTACACAAATTATGTCTCTTTTTTCTGACCTGTCTACCTCTTTGCTTTTTTATTGTTACACTTTTTGTAACACTGTAACACTCACCACTCTTCCAGTGTTTCAGTGGTTTGTATTGGGACCTGGCTTTGCTGCCTCCACCTGTGTTCCCCTCTGGAGGTAACGTCTCAGATTCTGCAGCGCTGTGGCCAAAGTTTGACACTCCCGGGCTGGGTGTAGGGGCCAGCACAGACCCCTCTGCCTGAGTGCTATGTTCCAAAGCATTCTCTGTCACCCCGTCCTCCTTTACCACCCACTCTGTTGTCGCTGGGGTGTCAGAAGGGCCCAGGGAGGCAATGGATGGAGAGGTGATGGAGGGAGGAATGGCGGGAGGAGAGGAGCGGGTGCTAGTTTTAGGGTTCGCCCATATTAAACTCCACCACTGGGCTCGTACGGGAGAGGAGAGGAGGAGGAGGAAGAGGAAGAGAGCAAGAGAGAGGCGAAGGGCTCCCATCCTCTTACTATGTCTTGCACGAATGTACACACACGCCGATCCTGTTAACTGCGGCTATGAAAGGATGCACACAGCGTTACTTGCACATGGAGAGTCCTGCAGAGTGTGTAAAAGTAAATCTCAGTAATCCAGGAGACCCAGTGACACAAAAAGTATTCAAGGAACGACCTTTCAGCTTCTTACTGTCCTCTCTGTTGTTCCTTCTCCTTTCTTTTCTTGTCTTCTCCTCTCTCGTTATGTCCCCCCTTTCTCCGTCCGTCTCTGTCTCTTGCTCTGTTTGTAACTCTCTGACATCTCTCTCTTTTTTCCCTCCCCCTCCCCTCCTCTCTCCCAGTGTAATTACCGACTCCCCCTCCTCTGGCACTCTACAACACAGCAGACTTGATTTTCTCTCCCTTTTTCTCTCAGACAGGCAGATTAGAGAGTTAGTTTGTTCACTACTCCCTCCTCCTCCCCCTTTCCTCTCCCTCCTCTCCTCCCATCTGTGTGTGTGTGTGTGTGTGTGTGTGTGTGTGCTCTGTGGATCATACTTGTGGTCTCTCGGTCTACCCCTCACACCACATGTACAGCATGCAAGTCTAACACACGCAGACACACAGATTTAGGATAAGGTGCATCATTCACAATGCTGCAGGTCCAAAGTCTTTGTTGTCAATCATCCTCTGCCTCCTTATCGCAGCACATTTAAATAGAGCCTTTATATCTAAACTCGTATAGGTCTCTAACAATAACAAAGCTTGTGGTGAGATATCCAACAAAATTCATTATAAAACCACCGTAAATGAGTCCAGAAGAAAATGTATAAGCATTGGCAGGGAGGTTTCTTTATAAGGACATGGGAGCGAAGCATTCCTCCCTCATCTCCTGTGGGACATAAAAAATACTTTTTTTCCAGCTACATGGCACATTCAGAATACTGCGAGAGAGAAATAACATAAAAAACTAAAAAAAACCTGAGAGTCAGTCATTTGTCAATTGGCTGAACAGTTCACAAGAGGAGAGTTATTTTACTCTTACCATGTCCCATAAACAACTGATTTACTGCTCTGTGAGTTTACGATTAATACACATTTTAATGATTGCAGGTTTCATCAACCAAAAGAGAGAGAGAGAGAAAAAAAAATACATATATACACACANAGTCGTTACGTTTTTATAGAGTCCCGCTCTCACACCCTGTGCGCTGTTATTGGCTGGGAGCTACACACCACTGCCCAAAGGTTGATGCCCAGAAACGTCCCGAGCACAGCAAAATAAGAAAATCCAGGCAGAGGGCAGGGTCTCTGCAGATACAGACACCGCCCCACACTTCTAGTGCGCCATAAGTGATGACTGAGGGGGATTATTTTTGTTTGAATCTATATATTGTTTTTTAGGAAAATCCCACTTGTTATACCTTTAAGATATATATATATACACATACATATACACATACATATATGCAGTATATATGTAACAACTTCATATCTTTTTTACATGGTTATCTCTGATTGACATGTGCATGACAGGATAAGAAGAAGACTGATTCTCGTGTTTCCATGAATGTGTTATACATGATTGTGCATTTATGTTTAAATAGATCTTAGTGAGATTTCAATCAGTTTGACTATAATACTCTCCCTCCTCAACTCCTTCATTTGTTACTTCTAAGCCTCTGTCCATTCTCCTTTTAGCCAGTTAAAAATCAAAGATTTTTTGTTTACTCAAGAAATACTAAAACTACCATTCTGCTCACCAACTCACACACATCACTAATTACTGTGAAATGTGATGACAACCGTCAGCCAGTCTAACTACCTCTAAAATGAGTGTGATTATGGCTAAGTGGGGGTTTGATGATGTTCACCAATTATAAGGTTAATCTCCATCAACTCCAGGAAAAGCCTGCACTAAAATCTTACTTGATATCTGTAAACCAAACTCTGCTGATTGAAATGAATTGAATTCAACTGTACTGAACTGAATTAAAGTGACTTCATTTTTAGTCTCAGATTTATTTTGTTGGAAGACACATTTAATTTGAAACACTTAAATTCTATTAAAGGCACAAAATGCATAAAAAAATGGCTTAACAGATAACATTCGTAAGTCACTTGAGTAAGATTTTTTTTTTTAAATACAAAAGGTTGAAAGGAAGCATTTATATAGTGTGGACTTTCTCTGCAGCTCACTGATCAGGGAGTGAGGCCCCATGTTGGTGATGACAAAGGGATGCCTGTTCTGTTGTACTATGCTTCTCTAAATGTTTGGTGAGGTCCAGGATGAGGGTTGGAGTGCTGCTGAGGATGACTGGGTGGAGGTGTTTGTTCAGGCTGATAGTTTAACATATGTATGAGGGCGTGGTCACACTAAGCATGTTTTGGTGCACTTCATTTTAACACGACACTTATTGAGGAAAACGTCAATGGCAAGATGCCTGAAAATATGACCGTTTCACTTGAAGTTAAGTTTGTTTGGGGTCAAATGCAACCTGAGCCAAATACAGGAAACAACCAAATGCAGGATTTATGGGTGTAAGGAGACAGATGGTGATGGTGACATCAGCACTACATGCCTACGAACTGTGTAACATGAGAGAAAGAAAGGTCATCATAATTTGTCTTCATATTTTTGAGTATCTGGATTTACACTTGATCCATCTATTTTCGCGCACACTTTCAATTTGCGCATAGAGCTTCAAAATGTCTGCCTGTATACAGTGGGAGTAGATCAAGATAAACATAGGAATATGTTATAGTTTAAAAAAGAAAAAAAAGGCATATATAATATTTTACTTAAGTTGAATGACTTTTCTATTAACACTAAATCAAATAACTGTGTCAAGTAAAAGGGGTTGCTGCTATAACAATCCCAAAATGATCACCCAAACCATCAGCTCTGTTGGTTATTGTTTTGGCTTTATGGCCCACACATTTACTGTATGGTTCAGTCTGTATGTACCTACTTTCATAAAACACCAGTAGGTTATTTCCACCTAATAAACTGATAAACCCACTGTAGCAAACAGCAAACAGTAGGCAGACAAAGTTAGCAGATAGCAGGTGAAAGAAGTCAAGAAGTCAGCCTGAACAACCAGGCAATCATTTGCTAATGTGTGGACAGTCAAAGAGCTTATTGCCTTTTCCCAATAGCAACCAAGATGAACAAGAACTTAAATCTAGTTAAATCTACCTGAATCTATTCAAGTTTGCAGTTATATACAAATTTCATTTGAAAGACTACAGAAAATAACATATCAGAAATGATTGGAGATTGGGTATATCCATTGTTATCCATGTTATTTTCAATTAATGCTAAATAGATAGTGTCACTCATTGAAATGAAATATTATGACAGCCAATCCCACACAGCATCAAAAAATTCTTGCTGTTTCAATTCTACTGTCGTGAAATAAAACCCCCCCAGAGATTCAATCAGAACATCTCACACTATCAGTGAGACGCACGCTATTCGCACTACGATTGACTTGGTGATTGGGCAGGTATTTTCTGAGTGTGGGTGGTGTGAGAGGAAAATCTGATTGGCTGTTGACAGCAAAAAGATCAGCCATGGCCCACTTTTCTCAGCTGAAAGCTTGTTGACTGCCCACACATTGTTTCTGTTTTGCTGGTCGCTCAGCTCTGTAGAGAATTATCAGGACTTTTAGGCATATTGATTTATATACTTTTTATTCAACATGTGTTACGCTCCCACTTCTTATTCTTATTCCTGTCATGTCACCCTCCACTCCGTCTCTGCACTCCCTCACCTGGGGGCTGTTGGTTGTAGGTGCTATCTTGATACATTTGATCAGACCCTGGGAGCCATGCTGGTCAGAGCACACTAACATGTAAACAGTTGTGGGAGGAAAAGGGTGGGGTGGTCTCTAATGGAGCAGATGATAGGTTTAAGATTTAAAGAGAGGGTGAGGGAGGAAACCCCCCAGGGGGAGAAGCTTGATTAGTCATGGATTAGCCAGGGACAAGGGGGGGTGGAATGGGATGGGGTGAAGATGGGTTAGAGGGGGTCAGGTAGGAGAGGGGGGAGGGGCAACACTGACACTCTGCCACAGTGAAACCTGGCAAGCCATACCAACACACACACACACACACACACACACACACACACACACACACAGCATCCTGGGTAAGTACTGTATAATCATAGCCCCTCAACCTCCTTCCAGCCACTGACCCTTCTCTGGGCCCTATTAAGCCGAGGTGATCTGAGGGGGTCTTTTCTTAATATAATGGTTAGCAATCATACAGGTTATATCCAAGGACGAAATATGTCTTTAAAGCAGTATTAATTCGTTTTTGGCCACTTGGGGGCAGCAGAACATATTATCACCTTATAAATGGCAAGTTTTTAAGGTGATAACCCTAACCTTAACATAATAATTCATTTGGAGTCATGTGTCTGGCCACTCGATGAATGCAAATCCATTATTCACCCTCTTGTTTAGTTCTGTTTTGGTCTCCAACAACTTCTGAGAAGAATATCTGGCTCTTTAGCAGCTCAATGCTCCACTATATGTTCACCAGCTAGTGGCTAACTTTGTGTGTCTGTCTGTCTAGCGTGCAGTCGATTTATGAGAATCTTTTTTTGCTGAAAACAGGACCTGCTGCAGCTGGAAACAGCTGGTTTATGAGAGCGGTGAGAGAGAAACAATAAAGTTGGCAAAACAATGAGCTGAAAGCCCCTAAAAAGCACCATAGAGCTTAGGGAGTCAGGTGGGTTTGTCATTATGAGCAACCATTTTCACACTACACAGTCACTTGATCCTTTGTTAATATAAAAATTTTGATTAGCGCAGCTTTAACCTGCTTCCTGAAGCAAATGATAGCCACAAAATACCAATAACAGTCTAAAGTAAATCATTTATAAAATCTTGTGTTTTATAAATATTTTAAAAATCTAAAAACTGACCACTAATTCTCAGTCAATACTTTGTAGATTTGGATCATGTTTACTTGTAATAGTACAGTATTAAAAAAAGGGTTCTTTTGGTTCTTAGGCAATACAAACTAAAAGTCATTGTTTATCATTAGGTCACTGGGTTTTAGTTGTTGCTAGTCAAATTAAGCAGCAAAATTCACGTCTCATAAAGTTGCTGATCACTGTTAGACCAAATTTGTCCGGAATGTTTTGGATATTAGTCTGTTGTCCAAGCAGTGGTAGCCATACTTGAATGTCAGGGGCAGAAAAATAGACAGAGGTCACCGAGCCATTACCTACTAAACTAGGACCTGTGTACGTGTCTGAGGGTATGAATAAAATGAAAGGATGTAAAGGATTGTTATAACATGGCCTCTATTAGGCATTATGGTGTCAACAAATAACAAAAAGAAAGTGGCCACTTTCATGTGCTGGTGAAAAGCTGCCACATTCTTATGAGTATTTTCAGAACCTCTTTTTTTTTTTTCCATGGTGACCCCATTTAGGGCCTCTGGATTCCAGGAAGAGTAACCCCTTCACCCTTCACCCCTCTCTCACTTCCCGCTCTACCTAGCAACTGCACCAACAATAAACTCTAATTGGTTTACTGTCACAGCCTATCGCACGGGGATCCTATGAATTTATTCACAGAGATAACCATTTAAGTGTCTTCAGGAGACGGGAAATCACAGGACCAGTAGATGTGTCAATATGACTTTATGAGTTGGACAATATAATATGTCACATTATTATCTGAATTATGTCTTATAGTGAGGCTTACCGGTAATTTTTAGCTCTTAAAATGAATATACATTTGTGTTCCATGCAGTTATTACACAGCTTAGATCAGCTTATTACTATTGTCAGTAGCTTCAAAATCAGCACAACATACAGAGGGGACACAACAAGTGGACACATAAACACAGGTCAATAAAACAAAGCACTTTGAACATAGCCCTGTTCACACATACTGACACTCTGGCACCACCTAGTGGTCGTAAAGAGTAGTGTATGCTTACTAGAGTGAAGAGTAGTTCACACCAATTAGTCATGTTACATTAAACCTACCAAATCAAAGGAAGTTATAAACAGTTATCTGCACATCATGTCTGTTTCTAGGTCCATGTAGTGAAAACATTCATTTACCAGACAATAAGTTTTTAATTTCAAACATTTATGTTGAATAAAATGATATATTAATTAATCAACATATTAATTCACTTTAAAGGAAGTCTAACTCATCACATACTTCAGCAGTTGTACATGTACATGGAAGGATTATATAGCTCAGTTGATTAAAAAAAAACAAGAAATTATGTTTTGGTATATGAACACCATTGTGTTTTTAAGTTAAATAGGAATACAAATTGCTGGGAGGCTAATCTTTAGTATATATATTGTCACAATAACCAATAAGCTACCAGCTATGATAGACTGCATAGAACACACCTTCCACTAACCTGAGTCAGTTGTAACACCTGAACACCACCTGCTGGGACTGAGAGTGCCTGACAACTAGTTTTCAAGAGAGCAAAGTCAAAATAGATAGATAAACGTGATGGAAAGTGATAGCGGAAGGGCGGTGATGGCAGTTTGAAAGCAAACTTGACCAAACCTATTGAAAATAAGAAAAAAGAGAAACCCAACCTAAAGATAGACAAGATCAGTGTCTTTTATAAAAAAAAATAATGTTGCAACGAAATCCTTGTTGAATTAATTAACTAATCGTGTTACATAACATCCAGTTTGAAATCCACTCAAATGAACACATTACATGATGGGTAGTGTTGATGAAGAGGTACTCAAGCTCATTATAGGCCTGTGGAGGTACGTCAGGCAGAAAAAAGTTGGGAACCAGTGCCTGAAAATATTTCACTTGTTTAAAATAGTCGTTTACCAAGTAGAGTTTACCAATACAAACCATCTGTGCCAAATTAAAGGGAGGATCTGCAGGAAAGACCAATAAACTGTGGGGGATAAAAAGAACTGATACTATTTCTGTAACAGTCTGACCAACTGTCATATTCAAAGATGCTCATGATGGTCAAAGTCGTCACAAAAAAGTGTAACATAAGAGTGTTCATTCCTGTGTTTGTGTGTTTAGAAGTCCTACGTGCGTGTTTGAGTGTACAAGTTGGTCCACTCTGCCAATTAGAGCGAAAGAGGTTTTGGCTCACTGGACAGTGTTTTTGTGCCAGGACAACACAAGAACTCATTTAATAGGCACTACAGATGCTAACAATGCTTTAAAAAAACATCACCCCTCTTCTTACTTTCTAATTTGCAATCAAATGCCCCCAATAACTAATAAATTCATTCAGCTAAGCTCATAAGAGTACAGCATTCAACTTTGGACACTTATCTTTCGACATTTTTCACTGGTTCTGTCACACAAGCACAAAATCATCTGTGCCACTCAAAGGGACTTTTTGTGTTGTTTTTCCTTTGTGTATGTGTGTGTGACTGTATGGTATATTTTACTAATCATCCGGAGGTTTGATTGACACATCCTCTTAACCAACCCTTAAGCAGAAATTTGGGTGGGCGGGCTGCAAAGGTCAACAGAGAGGACCTGTTCTCAGGTAATGGTATACCACACACGCACACTGTAGCCACTAGGCAAGTAATCAATGAGGCCTGTGTGTTGCAATGCTGTTTTTCTCATGCACCTCCCCCTCCCTCCCTTCCTCCTCCCTCTTCTGCTCCTCCTACGATGTGTTTTCATTTCATATTTCTAGGCCATGTTCAGTCAGGAAATGTTGGAGTATATTTATAAGCTCTTATTGGAAAGACCAGCCAAGAAAGGCTGTTCAGCTGCTAAAAAACATTTTCATCATGTTGACTGGTGAGTCATCATCCACATTTAGTCTAACTCAGCCAATAAAGCCACTGATATGCATCAATAACATGATTAATAAAGCCAACATCGGCCAAAAACACAATAAAGTCATTTAGTCATTTTAGAGGTGGTTGCTATTTTAACCAAACTGCTTCAGTGCAAATACCTGGATGTGGTCTGTGACTGATGCTAAAAGGAATAAATGATAAACTGAGGGAGAAAAAAAATACAGAACAGAAAAAAACTAAATAAAAATTTCTGAATTTGTCCAGTGACGAAATGAAGAAAGAGGGAAAAATAAAATAGAATAAAATATATTTTTTTCCACTTTTTTCCACTGACAAATCATTGTGAGGTAAATTCAGAAATTATAGGAAAAGTGAACTCAGTGTCATATATTTTTAATCACTTATCTTAGTTGTCTAAAAGTGAAATAAAAAACACAGAATAACTGTTTTATAAAAGAATGTCTGATGTTAGTTTGTCCCATAAAAGTTTGTTAATATGACTTGTCAAACAGAGATCTGTTTTCCCAACTTGTAATTTACAACTACATCACTGAGGGGCAGCAACGCTGTGGCTCTGCGCACAGTTCAGGTTCAGTGGCGACTGCATGAGTGGGACAGGACCTGTCTGTCTGATCGAATCCTCCTTTGTGTCCAGAACGGCAGGTGGGAGACCAAAAATGCCTGGAATGTGAGAGATGATGTTAGACATGCACACACACACACACACACACACTCTCTCACACCCTTTGAACCTCTAGCTCAACCTCCAACATCAGTGAAGACAAAGGGACTACCTGCGGGCAAAGCTGCGGTGTGTCCTGGGAGTGAGTTACAATCTATCAGTCTCCATCAACTCTCCTCTGAGTAATCACAAACAACAGATTGTTACGGCCAAAACAACAGTCTGTCTGAATATGATGAACAGAACCACTAAACACTGACTGTAGAAATATTAACAATAAGAATATCTCCATACACACCTGTTGTTGTCATCGGTAGTGGAGTCAGTGGTGGTAATGGTAGCAGAAATACCAGTAGGATGTATCAGTAGGTGTTAATCATCATCATCATCATCCCTGTCACCTTTGTGATTATCATTAGTAGTAGCAGACCTGGTATATAGTTTTTAAGTATGCCTATTAAAATCTTTTCCCACAAACTCATCTTAAGAATGGGAAAAGAGGGGGAGGATGCGAAGGGCAGGGGAGGGACAGAGGAAGAGAAAAGAAGCGGACGCAGACCGGACTTCTTTAGAACAGAAGACAAGAAAAGAAGAGGAAAGATAATAAGAAAAGAAACCAGGAGAAAATTGGGAGAGGTTATCAGAAGGAGAGCTTGGCCCGAGGGTAGGATTAACCCAAATGACTGACCTGCCCACACACACCCAAACACACAGAGACACACAAAAAGTAACCAAAGACATGGATGCTATACCCCACAGTGTTGGAGAATAGAAATGTGTGTGTGTGTGGATTTATCCACTCATTTGTGAATGTGTGTGCCGCTGTCAGTCAGAGATCTCATTTAAAGCCAATAGAGCATGTGTAAGTAGCTTTTAGATTGCATCGTGCTGAATGACAAATCATATTATACTATCAAATAAACACATTAAAAACCAGGCCTGGGCTTACTGATGGCAGACAACTATTAGCTTCTGTATACATACACTGTCTTATCTGCTTGTTGTACACGTACTGTTGGCAGTGGATCACCAGTTTGAGCTGGCTGTGTCATTCAAAAGCATTCCAGGAATCAGTCTGAGAGGAAACCCTAACCCTAACAAACCAATCTCAATTCTTCAATCAGTTTCAGACCTATGTGCTTTTGATGAAAGCCTGCATCATTAACATTAGGATAGTTTTGGATAATGACTGGGGCAGGCATCCAGCCAATTACATTAAAGAAGTCATGGGGCCAACATAATACAGCCTCAGATAGAAACACAGCTGACTAGTCAAGTCAGGAATGTAGTCTAGGGTAAATTCAGTTTATCTCTCATTATCTTGAACGGTTTCCTCCTTTCTTAACATGATCTAAATGTTACTGAGTGGACAAATGCTGCTTTAACTAGATGACTCAAAGGTTAAAAGGACTGTTGTTGTCCACTATCCACCCTGCTGAAGGGTGCTTTAGCGAGAATCTCTACAAGCTCCAGGTTTTGTCCTGTTTGTGACCTCTGACCTCCCTCTGAAAAGCAGTTCTCCACGGGCATCATTAAACATGCACAGTGCTATGTTATGCTGCTAAAAATTAACATGTTAATGACTCAAATTCACAAAAAAGCTTTATTCAGCAATATATTAACGATGGAAAATGATTGTGCATAATGTAAGGAGTTGCTGATTGTGACAAACCCAAAGAGAATTATCACCCAACTCTGCAGTTCCCCTCCACCCTACAGCGCATTTTAGCATCTTTTAGCGCAGAGTTTTGATTTTAAACTTTACTTGGTTGTTTCTAGTCAATTTACGCACCTGTTAACAGCAGAAAAGTGCTGATAAACCCACTGTGCGAACATACAAAGCTATCTGGTGAAGACGGTGGAGCATTGTGGGATCACTGGGTGTAACTGCACAAGTGAAGAAGAGTCAGAAAGTCAGCAAACTGACC
Organism: Oplegnathus fasciatus; assembly: GCA_003416845.1. Taxonomy (NCBI): domain Eukaryota; kingdom Metazoa; phylum Chordata; class Actinopteri; order Centrarchiformes; family Oplegnathidae; genus Oplegnathus; species Oplegnathus fasciatus. Next base: position 1,009,396 of record NTHP01000190.1, on the reverse strand, counting down.
CAGTAATGTCAGTTATAAAACAATATTGATCTAAGGCATGCTGATCTAGCATGAGCCAACATAAGCTATCGGTCAAACCACCAAGTAAGGCTGTGGTAGCAAAACATGTGAGTGTATAGAATTGAACAACATTTATGAATTATACTTTTCATTTGTAAAAGGAATATTTTGTTATCTCCCTTCAAAAGTAACATAGTGTCATTTTAAAGGCATTAATTCATTTTTTGGTGACTTGGGAGCAACACAAAAAGCTAACAAAACATGTTATAAAGTTGTTATGGTGAGTGTGTTAGCGAACAGTCGCTTATCTACACCATAGACTGTATATAAAGATGGACGACATGACAGCTCCCGAAAAGTGAAGCCAAAACATCTGGATCGCCCCCTGGTGGCTGGCTCCAGTATAGGTCATAAGTCCCGTCCCCTCCATGTTAGCAGATGGGACATGGGCCAAACTAAAAAATCAAAGTAGGCTACACGTGAAATAAATTTTTCCCAAAGATGGTTTCTGTCATTTTACGTAGTTCTTATCTAGCTGATGTTTGTTCAAGTGTTCATATTTCTTTTAAGTTTGATTTTAATGAGTTATTTGACACTATAAAAACGGGGTGAAACGTCATGATTGACAGCTGTCAATCACAGTGAAATAGTTGCGGAGGCACCTGCAGACGTCTTTTCGGGAGTTGTACGTCGGTAGGAACGTCGAGAGGAGAAGTAACTTTAACTTTAGCAGGTGATCGTTAGCTAGCAGTTACTAATTATTGATTACTGATCGAGTCGGGCGTTTGTATGGGCGGGACCTCGATATTGTGACTCCTTCCCTGATCACTACGGTGCAGACTCTGGCTCCAAATGACATCACCGGCGCAAGACGGCAGTGGCCGTATCCAGGAAATTTTGGCTTCACTTTTGTACAGTGGGAGGAAGTGGAGATGCGTTGTCCATCTTTATATACAGTCTATGATCTACACATCTAGCAACATTAGCATTTATTTGGAGGTGTGTTTCTGGCCACCTGGCAAACATTAGTCCCATATTCACTCTCCTATTCTGTTTTGGCCTCCACCAACTCCTGAGGAAAATATCTGGCACATATCTGGCTAGCTGCTAAATGCCTCGCTATGCTTAATAGCTAGTCGCTAACTTTGTCTGTCTGCTGTTTGGTGCTGGACAGGCAGCATACGCTCGGTTTATTAAATCTTTTTCGCTGAAAACAGCTGCCTGCTGCTGCTGGAAACCAATGATGAGAGCGGTGAGACTGAACCAAAACAGTCCAGTGGTGGGCCATAAAACCAAAACAATGAGCTGAAAGACGCTGAAACATTCCTTAGAGCTGAGAGGACATAAGGGTTCTGATCATTTTCTGTGGCTTTGTCACTATGAGCAACACTTACACTTAGTCTTTTAATCCATTATTAATATAAAAATATAAATTAGTGCAGCTTTAAGGCAAATTTAAATATCATGAAAGTAAGCTGCCAACTGGATTTGGTGGTTTGGTGGCTGTTGGCCATGCAAGAAACCAATTTTAAAATTTTAGTCAAAAAATTAAGTTAAATTAGTTTTATGGTGAGTTGCGGGCTCTACAACATGTGAGCTGATTGGTTTAATGGTTTACAGGCTGCCTGCCGATCCACAGGTTATTAAGACAATAACCATTTGACTCAGCTGATGATACAGATGAACTTCTGACTTCGAACACACACATTACACACACACACACACACACACTCACACAAGTTCGCTGTGAGGCCTACAACATGTTTCAGATAAAAGAATGCATTGTTTGGAGTTGTTAGGAGGTCAGAGGTGGACATCTGCAGAGGGACAGTTTCCATTACATCAAGTGTCCCTGGCTTTCACCCCATCCTGACACCCCCCCCAACCATTCTCTCACTTCACCCCCTGAAATACACAATCATAGAGACACAGAGACAGAAAGAAAGAGGTCATCCAGTGTACAGCTCAGCGATGGGTTATTTTTCCCAAGAGCTAGTGCCTGCTGAGATAAGAGGGACAGCTGGACCCAGAGGGACAGTGGGATGAGCTGTACAGGCAGGTAGACTGAACTGACGGCAGAATTTGGTCCGATTTGGGGCCGGGTCCCCTCCTTAACCCCATTTCCTCTTTGTCATTTGTGTTTGTTTTGTCATTTCATAAACAGACCTCAGCTGTCGAATCACTGATCATGTTTCGAAATCTCATTTTGCTTTAAACCTCAGAACTATTTGCTTTTGTTAATGCGATATGTAACTGATAGCACATTTGATTGGAAAATTAGTTCTTCCATGAAGAAACTGGAGACTGGCAGGTTTTTCCAGCCTCTACAAACGTGGTTTGCATGACAACACAACAGATTTGTTGTATATTGAATTTAAACTTACTAAGATTATTATAATAGTAATATCATGTTAAGAATATTGTAGTATTATAACATATTTTGCAGCACTGGGAGACAGTTTTGATGTTTTCAAGAACTTTGGCTGATTTCACTATAGTACATGAAATCCAGTAAATGTGTCAGAATAAGTAAAAGTACATTTTCTAGAAATGAAGAAAAGTTACAAATACTGTAAACTTCATTACAGGCTTACTTTAAACTCTAAGAGTTAGATGTATTACAAAAAATTCTGTGTGATTACAGTCATTTGTTATGATGCTATTTTACAGTTAGGGCAGACAGAGATCATTTGAGATTAACTGATTTGTATCGAACCAACAAAGCCAGTCAATTAATCAATTTCTCCAAATATGTGGTATCATAGATACAAGTTGCTCGACTATTTACATCCGTTTATGTCCTGATTATGCATGTATAAGGCACAGGGCATTGATTGTGGGACTCTCAGTGTGTGTGTGCGTGTGTGTGTGTGTGCGTGTTGGGTGTTGGCGGTGTTTGCTCAGCTGTGAGTGTTGTTCTCAGAGCAAACAACCTCTCCAAGCTTCTCGCATGGGCTCATCTCCTCCTCCAATATGAATGTTAATGAAGCACCAGGGAGGCTCAGTAATGGGGAATTCTTTCACACATGCGGTCCTGTAGAAAGTGTCTGTCACTGTCATTGTGTAAGGTGTGATTCCCACAAGGCACCCGAAAGCATTCACGGTGCTGCGAGGAGTTTTGGACCATGTCTATAATGTCTGTCTATATAGTGAAGTCAGGTCAATGATGTCATTCTTGTATTTTGGAAGTGCTCCACATTGTGTATTGTGACAGACATTTGAACCGCTTGGAATGAAAGACAACCTTCAGAGAAATGTGACAGGAAAACATTATCTCATGGTCGCTCCACAGTCCCTCTGGCAGAGTACCATCTATTGACATCCACCCACTGAAGTCGCGCCACAAGATTCACTATTGTTCAGAAGTGCAGAAGTAAAATGCTGTGCAGTGTGGTGTTTCTGTTGTGTATCTGTTGAGGCTTTCTTATAGGGCAGAGCAGGTGGAGACGCAGTCAACACTAGGCTGAGGTGTAATACTGTTTCTGGCACACAAACTCACAGCATTCCCTCCTCTGAAACACATGTTTACATGCAGAAAATAACGTGAGCATTCCTGTTAAGACATACGATCAGGTAATTCATTTACATTACTCCAAAAGCTTAGTTTACATAACAGCTCCGAATTTAGATTTTTCTTCTAACCCCTAAAAGCATGTGGAACGTTTAACATCTTATAGTGGTAAATTAGTCATAAGTGTCCTGAGCACATTATGTCCTCCTTTAGTCATAGGAGTAAAAACATTTGAGGAACTTTACCAAGAAAAGCCCAATCTGCACCAGGATTTTTGAAAGCTGCGGAGCTGTCCTAACCTGCAGGGAGTTCCTAGCAAATGGTAGATAACAGAATGGACAAACACAGTGGAAGGAAAAGGAATATTTTTTATATAAAATAACACATTTCTTCAAAGATATATAGCGAAAGAAGACAGATTTTGTCCACAGAAAGAGAGATTCTACAGAGATCAAGCCTTTGCAATTAATGCTTAGTTTAATTTTAGGATTCTGAATGTTGTAAATGGTAATGTCATTCATTTTCAAGCAAGTGTTAAAAGCTTTAGCCCCGCTGAAACTTTCAGTATGATACGTAAAATTGACTTTGAGATGTTTGTTGAGTCCTGTACAGGCTCATCTTTCTCACTTCGAACTTTCCACAGGTATGGTCAGTTGACTCAGCTGTGACAGCCAAAACAAGAGACTAAAGAGCTGGAACTCAGCAGCACATCCACACAGCCTCAGGGAAGGACAGAGGCTAAGTGAAGGAGAAGGATTTGAGCTGCCGTGTCTAATCCGAAGGTAAATAATTAAAGGGCAGCTGTGGCACAGAGTGTCAAAACACAGAACCTGTGGAGCAGCTGATGTCTGGAGGGATTCTATCGAGATATATCAGTTTTCGAGAAAGGAAAACTGTTATACACAAGCAAAACGGAATTAAGCTTTAATTGCAAAATAAAGCTGTAAAGACGAAACTGAGATATGTTTGGATTTGTGGAAAATGATGATGATGATGATGATGATGATGNATTCTCCATCTGCAAACAGCCAAATGGTCATAATTTCAGGAGCCACAGACTCAGACCCAAATATGCAAAAGCATACCTGAGCATAAACACACACACACAGAGACTCACAGAAGAACAGTGTACTTTCAGCCTTTTCCTTAAAACAGGCAGTTATCGAAGGTTACCTCAAAATGAGAAAGTGAGCATGATGTTGCACATACTGCACTGTATGTCGGAGCAGTTAGTCATAAAATCAAACAGACAGGAACCTGAAAAGCAGCACAGGAGGATTCAGACACTTTTTCTGCTGTTCGCAGTGAGTTTTCTGGATAACGTGTCGAAATAAAAACCAGAAAAGTTCTCTCAAAATCAGTCCATGTTCCAGAGTAGCCTGATGGCAGGCCTCTAAATCACTGCCCACATCTCAGATTTTCTTTCAGTGACTCGGAGGGATTACTAATAATACAGTATTAAAGTCAAATGGCAATTCAGACTGATCATCAGGCTACGTCCAGATTTGAGGAGGTTGTGGTTTTATTAGATATTGACTGGTGTCACAAGACAATGCAAGTTGAAGATATGACAGCTTCAGAGATAATCTTATTTCCCGGCACTGTATGAACTGGTTTTTTTTCAATGTCACAGATTAAAAAAATGTCCAAATGCTTTCTATACACTTTGTGTCTTACAAATGCATCAGGTACAGAGAGACCCTGTTGCACTGCCCTGATCTTGTGGGAGTTTGTCACATTGGTCACATCACTGAGGTGATAGGATGGTACACTGTGGGTCAGTTAGTCACTGTGTGTCTAACACTGCAGAGGTGGTGAGCATTATCGCAAGAACGTGTAGCTCTAAAACTGGGTGGTTAGGTTATTTTAAGTTAACCTCCAAACATGACATGGAAAAAGATCTCTTCTTTCCAGCTGCCCAGGATGAAGGAGACCTTTGAGTCTCCAATGTCAGAATTTAGTTTTACTTCATTTCCAGCAGATACTAAATAAAAGAAATCCNACAAACTTCTAAAAGACAGTGTGGTTTTTCTGGTGCTACATCACTTTCCCACACACTGCTTAAGGCTGGTCCCTGTTCAAAACTGAGTTCAATTCAGGACCTGGCTCTGTTTGTGTCTATGTGAAACTGACCCTAAATGTTTAAGTCAGACATGTCGGAAAAAATTAAGGAAACAAAAAGAAAGAAAGGTAAAATAACTGCCTTACGTAATCTGAAGCAAATTGAAGGTCAGGTTATTCATGTCAGTCTGCCAACTAATTACTGGCTGATGCCATCTCATTAGCTCTCTAAACTCTCTTTCACCTCTGTACAGAGGTGTTCAGTGTTCAGCAGTCATTGCAATACTTTTACAGAATTATCAGTGGACAGTCTGAGGAGCCACAAGTCCTACATGACAGACAGCAGATGCAGCATGTTGCCGCTGATGATGAGTACAGATGTGTACGTGTGTGTCAGAAGGAGACAGACACAGATGTTACAAAAGTTTTGAGTGCCTTGACACATACACTCTCTCACTACACTCTACAGAGCTGTGTCTCCTCTCTCCCTGTGTGTCTGTAGCCAAAACACTCCATGGATGAAGCAGCAGTGCAAGACAAGACTTAACCAAACTAAAGTAGAGCCTCTTCTTCTTCTGTGAACTGTGAAAGGTAACAGTGCAGTTGTCCTAAGAAGCCCCGCAGACTATTGCAGTGAAGGGAGGTTGTAAAAACACTACTTCAGACCACTGAAAGAGAAAATCATTGATTGACTAATCAAGAAAATAGTCGACAGATGAGCTGATAATGAAAACAATAATTAGTTGCAGCCGTAAAATTTGAGTGCACAAATGTTTGACTTGATTTGACAGCGTATATGTACGACTAATATTTACCAAGTTTTACTGAGTAGTAATGGTCTGTATATCCACATGTACCAGGCAATAACAATGCATGTAAATATCTCAAATAGCAGCCATAAAGTGTGCACATACACAGACTGTTAACACTGTCCTCAAGTAAATGAAGTTTTTGATTCTGTCGCTTAGTAAAAAGACTTTCTTTGTATGTTTCTTGCCCCAAAGCATAGATAGTGCGGAACAGTGATGATGATTCATAGTCAACTTTTTGCACAGTAACCATGGAAATGGTGTACCCAAACAACAACAACAGAAAAACAGTGACATTTCAATGTTTCCTTTCTAAAGACCATTACAGTACGAGCTGTAAATCTGTCTTTATCTTAAAAAATCATCAGGTCAATCTAACAGATGCTTCTCATATTAGTTTAACTTCCTCTGCAACAACGGCCGCTTTTTCTCTCCTCATTTTGAATGCAAGCACAGTCTCATTTCCTCTATATGGTAATGGGAACCAAGGTTAAAGAACTACATCATCTCAGCGAGCATCACATCATGGAAAATACAAGACCGTTTTCAACGGAAAGTCCTGAGACCCTAAAAGAAACACCCATTCTTATTTTTAAGTTTCCAGTGACTGATTTTCTTCCCATTAAATCCCATAGAGCTGACCGTTACACACATACAGCAATGACACCTTTTACAGTTGGCCCATTGTACCCAACTGTGTTCAAATCAGAGTCACTCTGGCTGAATGAGCACATTCCAGACAGGACGCCGCTGCAGTGAGGGCGCTCAGTTCTCTAATATACTGAAGACATTTAGGTAGAGGCTCTTTCATACAGCTCTATGACATGCTCGCTTGCCAGGTTTTTAGACTCATAAAACACTAAAGGGAGTTTTATTCCAGTAACATCAGAGACCAAATAAGGTCAAGAGTGGAAGCAGTTGAAAGGCTTATAGGTAAAACTGAAAAAAATACAGGGGTGGGGCGGGGGAGTATGAATGACATAGAAAAAACTAAAACATGTTTTCGACAGGAGAAAACTTGTTTTCTAGAGGTGAATATGGTTCATAGAGCAAACATTCAACAACTGATGAAGCCAAAATATAGTTGATATTGTGGATCGGAACCATAATACCGCCGAACAGTTAAATAATGTGGCTAAGTTTTACTGTACAGAGGAACATCTCGTCCAAAACAGACTCCTACTGGGCTCACCTCACAATCATTTATATTGGCTAAACATGGAGTCCTTTCAGAGCAACTCAACCAACGGTAAATGGAAAGTGAAGGTTCCTGGAGGCAGGAATAAGAGTGTTTCTGAGGGGACAGGGTGAAGTTTGGATGGTGGAAAACAGTAAGATTAAATTTCCTGTTTTAGCTGTAGTGTGTCTGGAAATGTAGATGCTAATAATGATGCTCTCAGCTCTCTGAAACTTTCCAAAGTAAAACAACTACATCTAAAAACAGATGTTCAAGATGTGTGAAAATGATGTGCGCTCACACTAATGCTTTTCAAATGTACTCAGCTGAGTGTGGACACAGTCTGAGGGTCACCCTGCAACTGGGCTCACAGCAACTGTCCTGCCAGGATAGCCAATGAGACAGGATTTCGCGGACGTGAAAAAGTATTCTTGCCCCTCTCTATGACTGCAGGATTATGACTGCGCTTTGTGAGTGTGGCGGTTTGGAGCAACTATAAACACTTTTGCCTTACGATGTTGTCAGCCGCTACGTTGCACGAAGTATTTCGTTTCGAGCATAACCGCCCTAACCTTTCGTGTCACTGCATATAAGACACACCACTTCCTGCTTTAGCACTGATTATTTTTCATAGAGAAGGGACCAATAATTTCTATGTTTGAGCAACGTGATCTCATGGGATGGTGTATAAATAGCAGGCCACTTTTAAGGACATTTCACTGGTCATGTCTATGCATTTTAAGCTTTTTGCATGTCATTTAACGCCGTAGCATTTTATGTGTTTTGGACACGCAGGAAAGGATGAAGTCAGTTGACCTTCGTCGTCATGGTAACAATAGTCAGGTGACCTTCGTCGTCATTGGTTACGTTTAGGCACCAAAACTACTTTTTAGGTTAGGTTCAGGAAAAGATCACGGTTTGGGTTAAAATAAGTACGTTAGTTACGTCAGTTAAGTTACGTATGAAAGTTAAATACGTAATGTAAGTTAATTACATACGTAAGTTAAAATAAGTCAACGCTGACTTTTGGTTTCAAACAGGACACAAACAGCGGTCTCCTGGGTGAAAGTCCTGTGTTTGTTTCATCTTTTCGTCTATGACATTTGCGTGTTAAATGACAGCCGTCTCTGCACAATTTAAGTCAGTACAGACTAAATGGCGTAAAATGACACGCAACAAGCAAAAAATGCGTTGTGATAACACGCGAAATGACTTAAGACATGGGCGTGTTATTCATATGCCATTTGGTGAGACCAGGCTGCTTTGAGATTTAATTTGTGCAAAGCCTAAACATTGTCTATTGTGTTAAGGTTATTAGAACACACATAGTTAACAACCACCAAACACCAACAGGTAATGTAAAGACCGTAAAGATATAAATGGATATAGATGGAATAAGCTTTGTGCTCCAGGAATCTGTGATAAAAGTAAGCTGACATTTAAACGTCGAAAAACATTGATATAGCTCCACTTCAGCAGTCTGGGGCTAGAGTTTTTCTCAAGGGTACAAATGAGGCACTCTGATATTCCAAGCTGGTTTTGGGATTTGAACATATGATTTCCTAGTCACAAGACAGTTGCTCTAACCATCAAGCCTGTGGCAGTCCACAATGTGATGAGCTGTGTTCAGCGTGTGAATAATAAATAACTCTTCCATATTTCAGTTGTTTCCATGAGAGGCCGCATGAACATGTACAGGACCCTGCAGAAACACTGGATCCCGGATTAGTTCTTTCTGACTTTCTGTAAATGTTCGAAATAGAACATCATCCATTGTCGAAACTCACCCACCCACAAACCTACACATGCTGACATTAAACTGGCACGGGGACAAGTGTGTTCTCAACATCCCACTTCAAAGTTCAGCGTGAACCTCTCGGAGTTTCTCAAGCACACAAACAGCTAGTGCAGTGCAGATGAAACCCCTCACACCATTACCATACAAACTAAACACTTCACTTCTCACCCTGGTGCAGCGTTTGACTCGTCTGCCACTTCCAGCTACCTCATTGTACACACACACACACACACACACACACAGGATAAAGAGGGCAGAGGAAGCCCAGTCTATTGCCAAACAAACAAACTATCTCTCTCCTACAGAGCTGTATAAGAGGGGCCTCACAGCAGGGAGTAACTAAATGAAAACCACAGCAGCAGACAGAGGTGTGAGAATGGACATGGAAAGGGGGGCAGACCCATATTATGTGTCTCGTAATGGGTCTGTGACTAAAAGTGCTAAAATAATGTATATAAGACAAGATGACAGGGGACATTAGTTTGTCCACATTATGCATGCATGCAGTAATTTAAGTCCACTAAGTCTTATGGGTCTTCAGTGGAGTGCTACATGGAGCATTTTGTTTTTTCTCAAAATACGACCACATTATTAATATTCACTGTGTCTCATATTTGCTTTAGAGACCAAGAAGAAGTCAAAACAGCCTTGATAACAATTAAGATATTAGAAAAGAATGTGATAAGATAGGACACCTTTATAATAAAGCAATTAACAGCTTGCAAAGCACCGCCCCCCTTAGTTATGCCTGTGAAGTTTTCTATTCTCGCATGGCAAATATGCAGGTGATAACGGTGGCGGGTTTCCATGCGAAATTCGTCATATACTTTGGCGACCGTCGATTCTGTCAGCTGAATTGACAACTGTGGCTCACAGATTTTATCAGCTGTAACTATCTCGCTAATGAACCTTCATCTCAAAGTAATGTAGCGTGAGATGTCTCTGGCCTTGGAAGAGACGCTGGCTTTAGGTACTATAGGCAGTGAGTCAACTTCATGATCAATGAAGTACATGATGAATGAATGAGTAATATATTGTTGATGTTGATACAGTTATCTTTCTGTAAAATGTATGATTTTTTTTACATTTTTGTATTTAACACATATGCACATCTGTCATTTCAGGACAGATTCAAACCTCCCTTCTAATCAAATCTAATCAGCATCCAGGATGGGACTGTGCTGTGTGCTTTGCTGAAGCGGACACATGAGGAACTCTAACATGTGAGTCTTTAGACCTTAGTCTGATGATTCTATCAGGTCATCAATTTAGCCTTTAACTTTAAATGGAATCTGGTATTTACTGCCACAAGATGACAAATAATCTACATTTTCTTCTCATTAGAACTTTGCTGACCCCTAAGATGATACATGGACAGTACCATCAAAGCAAATGAAGTCCCTTTAAAATATATTACATGATGATCAATGTCACAGACTTAACGGCCTCTTTGTAGTGGGATCTGAGTTGGGGCTATGTCATCAACATGAGGAAGAACTCCACTTGTTTCCTTTAATAAAAACTCTGTTTCAGGCTCTGGAGGATCCATCCCAGCTGCACATGTCTTTACAGCTGCAGCAGCGTGAATCTTACCTTCTATAACCTGCAGGGCAGCGGCCAGCCGGCACAGCAGGACGAGATGCAGGACAGGAGACCACCTGAGGAGACGCGTCAGTCAGTAATCAGTAATGTAAGCTGCGTTTGGTTTTAGGAAAACTTCAAAACATAAAAAAACGGATGTAAAAAGGGCACAACATTAATTTAAAATAGCTTTTGTCGCGAGTGAAAGGTGCTACAAAAAGCTGCTACATCACAGGTCTACTCTGAGGTGTAACTGAGGTGAGGACATGAAATGTAAGGTACAGTCGGTTACATTATTTCTTTACATGCAGAAAACGTTGAGATAATATATTTCACTGCCTTACCCTTGAAACATTTTAGCGCGTAAAGGAATAAAAATCCAGGTTTGGATGTGAACTCCAAGTGCATGTGTGTGATGAAATTCCGACAAACTCCGCGGTCCCTCTGCCTCACTGTGCAGACCTGAAGTCACACTGCTCTCTCTCTCTCTCTCTCTCTCTCTCTCTCTCTCTCTCTCTCTCAGTACAAAGCCTCTCTCAGTTCTGGGCTGAGTGACTCTCAGACCCACGGAGTTGGGAAATTTGACTCCCTTAAAGGAAAAAAAAAACCTCCCCCCCTTACTCACTCAGTGGACCCTCTCTCCTAACCTGCTGCTTGAGTTAAGTTCCTTCCACTAATGATGACATGATGTCTGTGTACATTTATGGCTACCACTCAAGTCAGCTCTGTCTATGAACTTATCTTAAATATGTTGACGCCTTTTCAATTCCAGTTATTTCAGGAGAAGTGCAGCTAATGTTAGACTAAGAATAATTTGAATTAATGAATAAAAGGATGTATATCAAATAGCAAGGCTGAATTCACCTGTAAAATTGCTTTGGGGCCCTATTCACACCCCACGTCCCACCTTCTGTGTATCATATATGCACCCTGTGTATAGCCTCTAAATTCCCATTAGGTACAGTGCAAACAACAAACATGGCAGCTTCATTATATGCACGGAGAACCAGAAAACAACCAGTACATCTGTGGTGGAATAAGACTACCTGGTCCCAGGTTTTCTGTGTGTCAGTTAGTTTGTGGTAATTTGAATAAGCATAACTTTATTTGGGAATATGCAGCATGTGAAGCCAAGTCAATTTTATTTATACAGCCCTTTACAGTCTGAAAAGCATACGACACCCTTTATCCTTAGATCCTTGATTCAGATGAGGCAAAACTCCGCCCTTTAAAACAGTTGGAAAATGGAAGAAACCCTAGGGGAGGGTAACAGAGGAGGGATCCCTCTTCTAGGACAGACAGATATGCAATAGATGTCATGTGTACAGAATATATCAAAATAGCAAAATGGTAATATGGAAAATCATATATGAAGAATATGGATCCGGGAGAATGTGGAGCATCTTCCAGGTGAGTTACAGCAAAATAGCTCTTGAAGCAAGACTAATAACTTTTGATGGACAGAGGCCACAAGTGGCAATTACATTGCACAAAACAGCATGATGTTTGTTTTAGCATGTCACAGATAAACATTTCAGTAGTTTTGTCATAAAAGTAAAGCAGGAAATAGGGTGTCACAGTAGCACAATTACAGTAGAGTCATAAAATCAGTGAACTGATTAAGTAAAGTCAGTTTCACAGCAATATCTGTCTGAAGTTTACCAATATTTGCTAACATTAGCCACCACAAGCTACTGGTCATACTGGACCAAGTAAGGCTCTAGCAGCTAAACCCCCTGAGTGTACTGAACTGAGAAAAGGTGTGTGAATTCAACTTTTCATTTGTAAGGGGAAGATTGTGTTAATTCTTCTCCTAAGTTTCATGGTTTCACTTTAAAAGAGACAGGGCCACATCATCAGGTAATCATGTAGGACCCACCTTAGTTAATATTATGATTTAGTGGAGCAAATTTCCATAAGATGTTGCAAATAATAAACTTATAAACTGATGCAGTGACTTTTGGGGCCCCTGTGGATCTGGGGCTGTAGGGCAGGTGCCCACTCTGCCTGCAAGAATCCAGCCTGCTTGGAGAATAGAGATTTGTTTTTGTGTTTTCTCCACATTTAAAAAGTCAGTATTTTGGAGATACAGTGTTTTTATACGTTAGTTCCTTGTTCTAAAGCACAATAATAATGGTGGTTGAGGGAGGCGATAACACCTCACAAATCACTGCACAGTTTAGCCTTGTGGTTTACCAGTCAAAGAATTTCTCTTCAAATGTTGCTGTCGCCTGGACCCTCTGCAAGTGAAAAACAGTACAACAAACAGGAAGGGGTTGCATTTGGTTGACTGGTAAATGTTTGGTTTCCAAAACTGAAAAGGAATTCATATTTTCAAAAGAGACCATTCATGTGTTACACAAAGACCATTTGCTCCAGAAAGGTCACTTTACCCAGACGTGTCATTTATGCATCACCGATTGTTGTCTGATTGCTCTCAGTGTTTTCAGGGCTTTAATCAGTCAGACAAGAAAATGTTTTCTGACCATTAGAGTCACACCCTGATACTGCCACGCTGACTGTGCTGCTCACACACTCTGTGATGTTTTACAACATATTTAGTCTTTTTTCCAAAAATAAACGATAAATAGGAAGGGGAGGTTAACCAGTTTCTTGAAAAATTTTATATAAGACTCAAATAAAACCGACCTGACTGTCAGTGGCTACCTGCAGTTCAATAATCATTGAATCATAAATTGGGGGTTTTGCACACTGACCCGTGTGTTCAATAGAAAGCAGAAATACAAGGCAGACAGCTACCAGATAGCAATAATCAGATTAGTCTGTGTGGCCTCGGGCTAAATGAGTTTAACATCACTTCTAAAAAGGTTTTCAAAGAATAGGTCCCTTTGTTCTTGAATCAATACAGAGTCAAATGCGTACAGCCATTATATAGCAGAAGCATGCAGCAGTATTTGAACAAGTTCAGTAGCTCAAAGAGGGAGACCTTGAGTTTCAGGTGGTCCCCAGGAAGATAAGAAATAATTAGAATTTGATATAATTGTATTTTATTTTACATTTCACAGCAGACTGCAGAAACAAGCGCTCCAGTTAGTGCTGGACTTTCTCTCCCAAGCCAAGACAAAGCTTCAGGGGTCAGTAAGGTCAGAGGGAGTCTCAGTGAAATTATCCATGTTGTGATGTTAACACCCCACTATTAGCAGAAGCTGGAATGATAATGGCCCGGAGAAAAAGAACCTCCCCCCCCATCCTCTATCCCTCTCTGCCTTTAGACCACATTCCCTTCCTAAGCCACTTGTGTTGTCCCTCTTTAGCTCTTCTCCCAGATTTAGCTCTCAGATAGGTGGTTTCTCCAAAAAAAAAAAAAAGAAGATGCTGTTTAGCCAAAGCTTTAGATGTTACTGGAAGGTCAGTGGATCCTGTGGGAAGATGACGTCTGTGCTCAGATTCAGCGATAAACAGCAGTTTGTTTGGGGAACCTGAGAGGAAAGAGCTGTGGGCTAATGAAAAATGGACTTAACAAAAACTGCATACATTTAGTAATATAAAATATGAATATACAGAAAATGATGCTGTATATAAATGATCTATATTCACATATAAAACTCTTACAGAAGTTAGCCCGTTACTCGGAAAGTCTAAATGATGAAGAAACGATACCTTTATCAGGATAAACTTCAGGCTTAAAGCATTTATTTTCTTCATTTTCCTATTCACTCTACAGTTTATTTGAATTCTTGGGCTTAAATATGTTATTTTAAGAAGGTGCCTTGTTACATTGGTGATGGTTGATATATAGTGGTGGGATGCGCCAAATGTTTGGTATGACATGGAAACCGGACTATACAGCCATTTTAGTCGCTCTGTGAGGCTGTACTGTACTGTGTTTGAGCTAAATGCTAAGGTCAGCGTGTTAATGTGCTCACAATTACAATGCTAACAGGCTTATGTGTAACAGGTATAATGTTTACTAAAGACCTAAGACAAGGCACGCCCTGACACACACACAAGTTTCAGAATTGCCACGTGCAAGCGTGCGTGAGTTTTGACCAACAACACAATGGTAACCTGGTTGGTAAGTAGTGACACATTTAAGTAATAAATCAACTACACACACAATCAGGGTGACTGAGACTAAGATCATCCTACCTTACACTGAAAAACACCTGTCCAGATGTGTTCATCAACAAGAGCGGTAATACACTGGTAGACACGCAAGTGATCAGCAGGTGTATCAGAGATCTGTGCACGGCGGGCGGAGGATAGGATGGAGCAAAAGCTCTGCATGCACTCCCGAGCCTCGTGCACAGCTGTTGTGTTCACTGTTGCTGGTTGATACGTACACTGACATGAAGCAGGAGGAGTTCACTGAGCGCTACATGTGAGTTTTGGATTGAACACTGAATATTAAGAGAAACGAATTAGCTTAATCTATAAAACTAACTGACTTTATCATATTAATTCTCATGTGCAAATAAATATCTGATATCAGGGGCTTTAATGCCCTTCATGTCTTATGTAAAGCACTTTGGATTGCCTAGTTATGGAAAGGTGCTATACAAATAAACTTGCCTTTAATCTCACTGGGTTCAGCTACAACTATAGGCTGATTAACATGTTAGATGGCCTATGGACCTGCCTTTTATACTTTAACACTTGATGGAAATGTGAAACACATCACTACTTTAACACCAGTGTACTTTTTTACAGTGACGTGCGCACTGTACGTATAAACACATTCATTTGAGCTGCTGAGAATTACTGTTTTAAAACCTGCCTGTTAACACACCGTCCTGCGACAAAACAAACACTGAGTCAGTATGACCTAATCCGACCTGGTGACTGACACATATTCAAAGTGTCTGTGTGGAGCTGTAACAATTCAGAGAAGGGCACATGTAGCCCTCCAATCAGAGAGCCTCTCTACAGAGCCAGTCAGGAGGCTCGTGTGGCGTCCATGAAGGCAGATCATGGCAGGTCTTAGTTTCATTTTCTAAACAAAACAGCAACTGAAATTTTTTAACTTCATGTGGTCTGTCTTGCTGAAAAAACACATCCATGACCTGCCACAATGCATACATACCACATAACATACACTGTCTGCATAGTTTGTGCCATTCATAACCTCATAATATCTTCATCCAGCAGAGGACATCTCTCATGCTGCACTTCTATGCAACTTTAATTTATTTTACACAACAGAAACAAGTTCTAGATGACAAAAATCTTGCAAAACATTGGATGATAAAACCTCCCACATTTGCAGAAAGTAAGCCTCAGTGAACCCATCATTTTCCCTTCTTGTTTTTCATGAGCTCTGTGAATTTTTTTACACAATGACACTTGCGGTCATTGTGTTTTTTATGTGGATTCTGGCCACAAGACAAGATTCCCACTGGGGAAACAATAAAGTGTCAAATTAGGTTAACTGTTCTGAATCTTAGCAAAAGACAGCCTGTACTTTAAACTGAGCGAAGAGTAAGGATTACAGGCAGCACAGACTGGAGCAGAGTTGTAGTTCAGACAGTGATCAGGGCATCAGACCGAGATCGCTGTTGTTGTTCTGTGCGTGCTGACCCAGCTAACCACTCTGTGGGACAAACAGGAAGCCATTTATCCAAGGCCAAGTTCCCCTGAAAGCTTCCTACTGCGACTCCAAGATTGTCTTTGTTCTTTTGCGAGCCAAGAGACAATGATGATTTTAGGATTAATTTGATTTTTGGAAACTGAGCCTGGGCCAGTTATGTAAGAGATGTCAACAATCCAGCTCAGCTCTCATCTGGGTCAGACGGGAACAGATTCCATCTGACGAGAATCTCACCTGCTGGGTGTGTTGCAATCGAATTTCAATCAGTGATTTTTAATAAGAGATGCAATTACATAAATAAAAAATGCAATAGGTTGAAATGTTAAACAATTAGAGTTGAGATGAAAAGAGAGCAATCAGAGAAATCACAGTTTGTCTCCAGCTTCATTTCCTTTGTATAGTTCTGACTTCCTGCTTTGATGTTTCCTGCCTTTTGTCTGCGTGTCTATAGATGCATGTTTTGTGTCATGTTGTGGGAGTTTCCACTGAGACTATTTTCAAGTAGATTAAAACGATGGATGTTTACCTCTTTCAGACAAACGAACTCTGGTGGCTGTTTTAATGACTGTCCGCTCCATAAAAACAGACGTCTGGTCATTTTTTCAAATGTGCTGCAAAACCTATGAATAGGTTGGAATTCTTGGAGAATCGGTTGTGGTGGATGTATAGATGACTTTGACACAGAAGACAGGAGTTTGACGCATTTCCAAGCGCAGTTTTAGGTTAATTCTGGTTTATTGCCACCGGGCTCTTATTTTTGTTGTTTTGGACATGATTTCTACACGATAACACTCACCAAAGTAATTGTTGAGATTTAATTGTAATAAATGGATCAAAAGGATGCCGAAATAACAACATCATGATGCCAATTTGTAAAAAGTCTGAACTCATGCTTTGTCAGGTCTGTCCGCATGACGACAAACAAACAAACTTTTAAAATGCTTGTTTTCTGAATGGAGTTTGGATCGATCAGGGCTATGCTAACAGTGTAGCTGCTCCATCAACATTCAAAACAACGTCATCTAAATTCTGTATAAATATGAAGTAGTATCGTAGAGCTAATGTTAGCTAGTGTTGCTCACTGTTAGCACTGTAGAAGAGCTGAAGAGAGGAAAGGCACTCGGAAGCGCGCAAAACCGTCCCAAGTCCTTTACATAGAAATCAGTCCACAGGGTGTTACAGGCAACTGAGAAAGTCGGGGAAGGTCTCATTTTTTTAAGTTAAGTTACAACCTGTTCACACATTGGAAACAAAAAGCGATTAAAAAAAAACACTTAATACATGCAAATTGTTACATACAGCCCCTTTAAAGACAGCAGGCTACCACGTTAAGTCCAAAGCATTAGCGATTTTTCTGGCTATTTTTTCACATTGTACCTTCATTATTAGTTCCAGAGTTCCAGACACAGACAGACACTTTTTTTGGTTTGTTTAATATGTGTATCTTTTTTGCTGGACTAACACATGACACATTACCTACCTGGTGCTGGATTTAAAAAGTAGTAATATTAGATGAAAATACTACTACGTAGGCTCCATGTTGCTCAGTTTTTCTCATCAATGCACACTGGCTGGCTAAGAACTGAGCTCACTGTAACATTTTGCTTAAACACAAAAAAGTCAAACATTTGATCATTGGCTCAACTACAATGTACTAAAATGCTAAAATCACAAAAGTTGCATTTCCTCTGTTGCATTTTCACTATCTCTTCCTTTTTCATCACACTTGGCACACCAATGTTATCTGTGACAACAAAAACAGTTTCTAAGCAATGTTCAAGACAATCTATAGATTACAATCAATACCGCCACATTTGCCCATAAACTGTCCTGATAGTAATCAATGGGACTTTGGCTTTAACTTCTTCATACAGAGATATTAGGCAAACGTGATATTATGTTAAATATAATGGCTTAAAAACATGTTCAACTCATTCAATGATTCCTAAGTCAGTGCTTTTCATATGGCACTTAAATAAATAAAGACCCTGTCAGCTACGTTAGCATTCCTCGTTGAAACCAGTGAGCTAGTTGCCCGCAACCACAATCAGTGAAATGCTAAAAATGACAATAAGCTGTAGTTAGTGTTCCTTTCTCCAACAAGTGTCTGGTGAAGTGATAATAAAACATGTTAAATTCAAATGACAGCTCTTTCAGAAAACACAGTTTATCTGAGAAAAGAACTTCTCCACAGTGCAGCCTCACAGTTGTCATCTTCAGGAGGAGGGGGTGAAGAGAGCCTTCTGTGGCCCCAGACGATGTACTGAGTTCAGGCTGTGCTGCAGGTAGACTCCCCTGTCCTCCCCAGCGACCATGGTCCTGGAAATGTAAGTGGCACTGTTGCTTTTTTTCTCCTGACAGTGTGAGGGGGGGTGTACTGCACTTCCTCTGTCCCACATCTTTGTCCATGTCCCATCTCAAAATCATGCCCTCCTCTGTCAACCCTTGCCCTCTGCGGTCCTACTGTCCAACAATGTTTCCTTCCAGTGCCCTTCCAAACAATTGGCGCTACGAGTAGATGGTAATGACCTCCCGACCTCCTCCACGGACCAACAGGACACGGTCTAGGCTGTCAGTTAGGACCTCCAGGAACTCCATATCTGAGAGGCACGTTCTGGTTAAGGACACACTTTACATTAGAGCAACACATGTCGGCATTTTCAGATTTATCCACACTTAAGAGCAGTTTTGAAAATCTCCATTTCTGGTAGAATGTAAATTTACTCATGTACTGTTAGGTACATATTTGATGTACTTTAAACTTTAACTTCACTTACTTACTTACTTAAATGAGCTTTTACATACAAAATAGTTAAAGCTAGCTCCACCAACTACAGCAGTAAAATGCTACTACATATGAATGCAACAGTAATAATATTGCAATAATGTAATAGTCAAGGCTGCAGCCATCATTTTAGAAATACTGAGGTCTGTCCAAGCCCCCTCCATGAACCTCCAAATATGTGACTTAAATCATTTGGATTTTTTGTATTTTATCTAGTAAGTTAACAGTCCGGTTACATTTTTGTACATTTTATTTCCCAACATTATGGTCTTAATGCTATTTCAACGCCTTAAATATTGGTGAATGCTGAATCATTTATTTGTTTATTCATTGGTCTAAAAGTGGTCTGGGATCAGCCTATAGTATAAAAAACCCATCATGTTTTTAATTGTAGAATGTTGCTACAGCCATGATAATAGTTCACCACTCACAGGGGCAATGTTTCTGCATTGAGTGCTTTTATTTTTGATTCTTAAAGTACATTTTGCTAATAATAATAATAATAATAATAATAATAATACTTTTACTGAAGTAACATTTTCAATGAGACTGGAAGCATGGGAGAAAAAGCTAGCCTGGCTACTCAATTAGCTGAGCTTGGTAAATAAAGACTGGAAACAGGGGGAAACAGGTAGCCTGGTATGAGAAAAATACAGCGAATAGCTAAAATGGAATTGATAAGATGAGAGCTGATATTTGCAAAGGACACAAGAGAGGTCTTCCTCTTGACCTCTTGCTACTCAATTAGCTTAGCTTAGCTATAAAGACTGGAAACGGGGACGCAGCTAGCCTGGCTCTGTCTAAAGGTAACAATATCTGCCTACTATCACCTTTAGAGCTTGCTAATTAACATTTTATGTCTTGTTTGCGTAATCCATACACAAACTGAAGTGTAAAAACACCAAATTCCAAGTCTTTTTTAGGCTTCATCTCAACAAATATAGGTAGAATATGTCAAAACAGAGCCAGGCTAGCTGTTTCCCCCTAATTCGAGGCAAGAAAGGAACTATTCCTTTAATATGCCAAAATTGGCTCGTTGACTCGGTGACTAAATGAACGAGTGAGTAGCTGAAAAAGGATACAGTTCTCATCCCCTTTCTTGTTCTTCGGTGGGCCCGGCATGTTGAGCAAGACCAGCTGTGAATTCTGGGATTTCTTCTTCACCACGTCATTCAGCTTCACAGCTGTGTGCATCCTCCGCACGTTGGACTTGTTGCTAGGTTTAAACACAGACATTAATATGGACATCGGTTATCCTGCCATTCCTTGCAGAGGGCTGTTTCAGTATACTACTCTAAATCAGCAATCTACAGGAAGCACAGTATGAGTGACTGGGAATCTGATGATCTTGTAGGCAAATGATCTTATCTTAAATACAGCACGCAGATACATGCAGCTTCCATGTTTGTCACCACACACCCTGACACTCATGCAAACTGCACCTGTGATTTACTTTCACACAATCATGGCAACACAGAGGTTCAATCACATGCAAACAAAAAGTGAAAGATAAAGTGACTTACAGATTCTCCCACTCACTAGAGGAAGGAAGCAAAAAACAACATATCCAACATTAATGCAATAATAAGCACTGCTCCTCTCTGAGTTTATCAGCTACTTAGATGGTGAAATTCATTTAGTTTCTTGATAACTACAACTGCAAATTGATCACTAACAGTGCTTGTAGCTACGTGCAGTACAGCAGCACATATAAATCCAAACAACAAGGTATAATAATAGTGATAAAAGTACAATACATAAAGAAAATCAACTTATGGATGTACTTACGGTTTCATATTAAATATGTCTTTAACTCCCATGCCTTCTCTGTGCCTGTTCCTCTCGTTGACCAGTTTTTCTTTGGTCCAGGTCATGTGGACACGATCTGGTGTGGCACCTGCAGCGTTGTCATTCATTGTAGAATGAGACGCCGTGTTTCGGTCGTGGATCAACTGGGCCTAAACAAAGGACAGGTCGGTTACATCCTCGTTCTTCTCGCATTTTGAATTCATATTAATATAGCATTGGGTTTCCACTTCAATCCAATTTCTAGCAAAGTCCTAACTCCAAAAGATCAAAGTCTCTCTGGTAGCTGAGGGAATCAGTAACATGATTTTACTACTTCTCTCTAAGTAAAACAAAATCATTCTGATTCTACATTTCTGTTCAGTAGCACTCTCTCTGTATTTCAACTTACTATTAGTGGACTTTTTAATAATAAAGCAACATCACAAAGATAGATGTCATTGCAAATATGGCATTGCTTTTCAGTTATGAGGGACATGAAAATATGATCAGAAGAGGATATGAAGATAAATGATGTAGATGTAGTTAATTTTAGGGCAGTCAGGTGATAGACAGGTTTATGGTGATGACAGTACATGCAGGAAAAGAAACACACGTGCTGTTTTTTACAGTGGATGCATTAAACCTCTTGGTCTGTTTATGTGATCTCCTTTAAAGACACAGTGAAATAATAATAATATTAATGAAAGGTATTTTCCAAGTTGTAATTCTGTCTCATTGTGCCATTTTCTCTTGTTAAATGCCAAAAATATATCAAAAAAACTAAACCAGGATTTTATATCAAGGATATGAGGATTTTTATATCAATATATATCATTTTATATATTATACCCAAAATACTTTTGATGGCTCATCTTGAAGTTGGGGCGTATACATAAATGGTTCCAATCAAATGTGATTTGGGGAGACTAGCCAAACCTGCCCATCGTATAAAACCACATTTGACCTTGACTTGACCAAGGTTTGATTTTAAATCCCCCATGTAACCGCGGTAATATATTCTGTTTCACTAAGAAATGCCAAAGACTCTCCAACTTCCCTTTCACTGTGACTTTAAATGTCTGATTGAACTGCTCAGCTCACTACTGCTGTACTGTACACTACTGCTCAGTGAGGAATTTGTCTTCCTCTAGTGGCAGCTTTTGCTCTCTGTGTTTCTGCCCAGTCAGCATCTCCAGTGCAGTTGCAGTTGTTATGAATGGATTATGATGCGAGAAAGGATGGCGTGATAAATGGAGGGACCAATGGCATCATGGTTGGCTACAACAAGCTTGTTTGGTCGCCGTGGCTACCTCATCCTCTGGTATGCACAGGGCGTTGAAGGAAGGGGCACCTGACGACTTCTTCCTCTTTATGGAGCCGCGCGATACATCTGTGATGCTTTGAATCTGAGCCCATTGTCCAATGACAAAGCCAGTTTGGGGGAAGAGTTCAAAGATCAACAACAGCGGAGCAATTTTTATTGTGCTGTTGTGCATCATTGTTGTAGTGTAAGCATCACATCTGAATGTTTTAAAATGGAATATATTTTTCAAGTGTGTTGTAGCTGAATATTTAACAGTGCTGCAGACATTTCAAGTGTATCTTGGTAACACTTGACATTACACTTCATACAACAACACAGTTTGGCCACTCGTGGATAATACATCTTGCTATTGTTGGTTACACCACTGCTCATACATTACATTACACTATATATAATATATATAATAATTGTGAGTTATAAGCAACAGCATTAAAACTGAGGTTTTTACCTGATATTTTACAGTGCAAATGTTACAACGTGAGTGTCACGTTACCTCTCGCTCCCTCTCAGTGCGGGACAGCTGCATCTGTTTAAGCATTTGGGACCTCTGCTCCATCACCAGTGTCTTCTCATAGGTGAAGGCTGAGATGTCACTGTCATGCTAGAGGGACACACAGAACATTTGCAAATTCAGATTCTTGTACAGACATAAAAATACAGTCATTCGATGTATTTGCTGCAGCTAATGCTGTCATTTAAAGCAGTTTAAAGTGAGCAGGTGGCCTTTCAGTATCTTGCTCTAAGGCAGGTAAGACACAGACTACCACCTGGATCAACCGTCGTGAGACGCAAAAATGAGTTGGAGAAATTAATAAGTGAGTGACTGAATTGCAAATAGTCTCACCAACTCCACCACCTCCACCTCTGCATCCAGGCGCAGATGGTAGAGAAACATCTGGAGGTCTTTCTTCATCTGGATGGAGTTGTCGTTCATCTGGGCCACCGTGAAGATCCGCATTTTACACTTCCTCCATACCTACAGAGGTGGGAGATGTATCAGAGTCAGCTGCTGGTTATATACAGTTAAACTGACAATCCAGGAGCACTAAATCCTGTCTGTGATCTTACCTTAGGACAGACATGTGAGCAAGGAACTCTAAGCAATTAAACCATCTCAGTTTTTTTGTATTATGTAGTTTTTACATGATTATTTACTCTTTTCCTGCTTTCTAGAGTTTATTTTATTGTTCACATTGAATCTATACGGAGTCAAAATGTGTTTTCTTTAATAATACTAAAAATTCATTAAATCATCTAAAATTTAAAAGGAAAAACTAGTAACTAACACACACGCACACACACACACACACACACCTTGTGTTGACTGAGTAAAAACGGCAGCAGCATGAGCAGTCCACCATCATGTACAATCCACCACACATCAATGGTTCCCTCCTTCAGACGCTCCTGGTTACCAGGGAAATGGTCGATGTTCTTTGCAACCAGCAGAGCCTGATGAGCTGCCGTCGTCTCTCTCACTGTTTCTGCAGAGAGAGAGAGAGAGAGAGAGAGAGACAGAGAGAGAGAGAGGGAGAGAGAGAGTGAGAGTGACAGCGGGGCATTTCGAATGTTTCTATATTTTGTGTCTCCCTCTGCTGTCCCCCTGTCTTCCCCCTGTGTGTTTCCCTTTTTCTCTTACAGAGATTAAAGTCCACTCTACTTGTTGCCGGATTGGCAGTAAATGCTACAACTTCTTTGTATCTTCAAACCACTGAAATCTTGTGTAAAATCATAACCCATACCCGTGCAGTTGTTAGTAAGATCAGAGAAAGGCGCCTATTAGAAATATGGAACATCTTACCTTTAAAAATGCAGGTAAACATATGGAATTCATTATTAAAAGGGTATACAGTACATATCAACTTAGAGAAGTGTTACTCTCTTAATACTGGAGTATTGTCTGCTTTGATTTTATCTTGTCACACACTTCCTTCCAGACGCTCCTGTGCAGCTTACCTATGAAGTTCCTCCTTGAGGAGGAGTCTCGGGCTTGTTCCCAACCTGCCGGCCAGGCCATCAGGACAGCGTTGTGTTTCATTCCTCCCAGTCCTGCTGACTGGATGAGCAGAGAGAAACCATCTCGCAGGTTGGACGACACCACCACATGGGAGAAACCCTTCGTCCGCTCTGCAGCCATGGCTGCTTTCAAGTTCTGCAGGGACCAAGTGGAGCCAAGACAAGGGGGAGGGGGGGGAGTGAAGGGATGATAAAGAAGAAGAGCTGTTTCAGATGATGAATTGTGCACAATATTTTCAGGTCCTGTCATTCACTGCTTGTATAACATGTTGACAGCCTCTTTTCTACTTGTAACTTGCATAAATATGAATCAGAGTAGATGTAATATTCAGCTTCATGTTTTGTCCAAGCTGGACAACTGGACACTGAATGTGACACAGCAATGTTTCTATTACTTTCAGTCTCATTTAAGTGTAAAGTTTGCATGTTCTCCCAGTATTTCCTCACAGAGTCTGTTGTACTGAATATTCTGAATTACCTGTATTAATGAATTGAGTGGGGCAGACTGCCTTTCTATCTGAGCTTCCTCTAAATGGGTGCTGTACCCATGACTT
>NTHP01000190.1:930677-981566 GCA_003416845.1 Oplegnathus fasciatus | reverse complement strand
TTAATAGTATAGCTGTCAGTGGCGTGTCATCAGAGTACAGCTGCACTGTGTCAGAAGAGAAGACGTAATGATTTGACATGAAGATACATGCTGCAGCTGTCGGAGTGAAAGAACTTTCCTAAAATCTATTGTATGTGTAAGTTGCTGTGCCAAAATATGGCCATAAAAATCTAAATAAAAAATAAATAAAAAAAACCCTCCAGTAAATTGGCAAGTCATGATGATGATAATAATCATGAATTTTCACTCATACCCGAGAGACAATTGCAAATACAAGAAAACTGGTGAATGCCACAGATTCTCTTGAATCACTCGTTTAAGAACAAATCTGTTTGTACGAGTGGTTCTTGCATGCGGCCAAATGTGTTTTGATGAGAAACGCTGATTCTAATTAGTTTACAAGAAAACTCCACAGGGGCACTTTCAAGTAAAATATAACATTTCCTGCAGGTGTTTCACAGTAAAATCTTTCCAGTAAAGAGAACTGGTGATGCCTCTCACTGTGCAGCAGCTGCAAACTGTCTTACAACATCATAAAGGTAAGCAAAACATTTGAACATGCCATTGCTGTTACGGCCTCATGTTGAGCAAAAACTTTATTTAACTAAACTGTAATTAAACCTGTGCTAACTGAATCCTGTGATACACGGCAGTGACTTGAGGCATGTGACGAAGCTGAAAAGACCCATTCAAGGCCAACTAAAAAAGTAATGTATGGGTGGTGCTTGGTTGTAAAAGCACACAGGACTGTAAGATACAAAAACAAAGATCTTTCTGACACTGACCTGTAAGAACGGGATGATGCCATCCCGAGCAATGGCCTGCAACAGCCGGGGGGCGCCAGTGAGGCTCTGAAGCCCCGCCCCACAGCAGGAGAAGAACGATCCAATCACAATCACCCAGGGTGACGGCCAGGCCAGAATACCAATTACCGGGTTCTTCTTAACCGAGTAACCAAACCTGAAATACCCACAAGCGTGCACATAGTTTACTGGGTGTGCTAGGTCTAAACATTATTATAAAGACTACGCTGCTGTGACCAAACAGCCTGCATTCTGGCTCAGTATGTGAATAGTTGACTATACAATGACTGAATACAGTATATACATACAAAACAGAACATTTTACAGTTTACTTTTCACCACCACATCATTTCAACATGATTGATCTCTAAAAACAAGCTTTTGATCGCCTATAGTAAGCTGTAAAATACCAGTGTGCCACCATTTGTTTCTCGACAGAGAGTAGGAAGTCAATTAAAAACACACTTACTTGTCTCTCAAAACCACTCCTTCAATACAGGCTCCAAACAAGACCACACAGGAGATGTCTGACCATGAAGTTAAGAAAGGAAATACCTGCACTGCGTATTTACTTTGTGACATTATAACACACATAAATACAAATATATCTGGCAAAAACAGTCTTGCTGCTCTGTGTCATCAACTGATATACCTCCTACACACGCATATACTTGGTTTAAACTGTACAGTATATATACTGTATCAGCTGCACAGACACTCAGTAAGAGTGTAGAGGATACAGATGAAAGAGGTGGTGAGAATAGCCATTATGGTTCCTATTGGGATGGACCTCTGGGCATCTCTGAGATCACCAGACCTATTAGAACCAGCCATTATACCTGAAATACAACACACAATCACACCCATGCACACACACAATGTATAGGTTAGAGTGATGGAGGAAGTATAAGTAAAAGTATCAATACCACAGTGTGAAAAGTAGTCCTGCATTTAAAGTATTAAAAGTAAAATGTAGCAAAAGTACAAGTACTGATTATGCAGAACGGCTCATTTCAGAGTGTTTTAACATATAACACATGTAACACAACATTTATCTGGTATTAAAACAGTTGCAATGGCAGATTTTTTTCACTTGTTTTAAGAAAATAAGACTTTTAAGACGATAGGCACAAATGACTTGGTAAGATTTGCAGTGTTTGCACTATCCAAAATGTTAAGTAAGCCAAGCAATCAGACAAATGTAGTGAAGTACAAAGTACAATATTTCTCTCTGAAATGTAGTGAAGTACAAGTATTAAGTAGCAGATAATGGAAATACTCAAGTGAAGTACCATAAATGTGGTTAGTTATTGTCCATCACAGGTTAGAGCAATTCAAAAGCTCATTCCTCACAGAGCGCATAAAGCCTCTCAAACAATGTCAGTGTACTTATTAGATATAATCTCAGACTCCTAACATATAAACTTGTTTGGAATTTGACAGCAAATCATCTACCTGTGACAGAGGGGAAGTATATTCCCACCAGCAGAGTGAAGTAGGTGGTGATGTCATTGAAGACGTAGGGCTTATAGATGTCTGTGGGTGTTTCCTGGGCTTGTGCTGAAGGCTGGCTTTTCTTCTCTATGAGCCCACGAGCTGGACCATAGTCGCCCCACAGGTTGTCTAATGGAAAGACAGACAGATGGAGAAAAGCATCGTCAGCTGGATGAACATCAGGGTTCATTCTGTGGGGAAATTCATTTGGCACAAGATGAAATAAGCTGGAGGAGAGCTTCTCACCTTTGATTACTCCGCTCAGGAGCCCAGGGATGGCCTGTAACTCCGTCAGGTTGTTTAAGATGAAGTATTCATCGCAGGTTACGTTGGGATATTTACCGACACAGAAGAGGCTCCACAGCTCGGTGGCCATGGTGTTGTTTTTCACAACCACCGTCTTTGCGCATGTTTCAAAGTTTTCATTCCGCAGAGATCGATTTCCCAACAGACAGATACTGTGGAGGAGAGAAGAACAGCGTAGTGAGATGGAAGCTGCTGTATCTGCTGTGATAGATGGAGCTCTGGTTCTCTGGGAAACAGATGCCTCAGAACAACTGAGAAGTACAAACGAATGAAAGAGGAATCTTCAGTTCTGGTTTTTGCAGTGGTTGATGAAACATCCTAAACCTGAATCCCTGAACTCACTGTGCTTCTGTCAGATAAAATAAAGCACAGGAGTTCAGGAATACAGTACCTTGAAGTGTCAGACCCTGAAAACCATGTTGACATAAAACAAAATCAACCAGCCAAATCCAATTCCTGTTTGGACCTGTCCTTTTGCATCAGTATCAGTCTTGAAAACATGCCAGGGCTTAATGAGAATGAGTTATTTAGCTGTTAGTAACTCACTTAAACTCTGGTGGTTCGATCAACGTCTTGATGACTCCTGCATAAGTGGCCATGATCGAGAGAACCACACAGGCCAGAAACACCAGGGCCAGTTTGTTCACATACCTGCAGAAAGAAGGGGAATTAATGTGAGTCTGTGTGCTGGTGTGTGTTGTGTGTGTGTGAGTGTGTGTGAGTGTGTGTGGGTACTTACTTCACCCCTACAAACACGACTAGCGCCATCAAGACCAGGCAGCATGTGCCATAAATACGCATATTGTTGGGCATTGGTGCACTCTGGCCTTCTTCAAACACTGTTGCTGTTGGAACAATGTACATCTGGCAGTGGGGAGACAGCACAGCAAAGAGAGTGGAAGTGTTGTTAATATGCAGCAGACTGCAGGCTGACCTCTTGTCTGTCAGTGCGGTAACATACCAGCAGAATCTCTATGGTGCCCAGTATGTACATGGATCCAGCGAAGGTGGTTCCGAGGTAGAAACAGAGACCCACTGCTCCCCCGAACTCTGGACCCAGTGATCTGGAGATCATGTAGTATGAGCCACCAGCTTTTGAGAAATGAAATCCTGGTTAGACCACTACCAAATTCATTCAGTTTGATTCATTTACTAAAATACCTCGAAACAGCCCTGTCACTGTCCAACCAACAAAACCCAGATGGAGAAGCTCTGAGTTGATCAAAATGTTAATGTGCTCATCTGATTCGCCTTCAGTTGTTACTTTATGCTCACAGTAATGAAGCTTTAGAGCAGTAGGGAGCGATGAGGACTTTTTTTGGCCCTGTGTGTCACCTCTCAGGCAATATACACGCTGCCCAGGCCTCTTGGTGGAGGTTGTTGGGGTTGTATGCTACATGTGGAGAAGACTGCAGACACTACTCAGGGCTGGAAAAAAGTCTCCCCACCTCCTCTGCATTTTCAGGTAAAACATAATTTCATCTGTTTTTATTTCCAGATAATTCTTCTAAAAAGACACGAGCACTGACCATCAAAGATAATGCAGTAAAAGATGGAGCTCCTTGTAGTAAAAATGGAAGTAAAATATTATTTTGAAGTTTGAAGATTCATTGTTGACATTTGAAATGGTTTGGTCAAACTTTTTTATATAACATCACAACATTATTCATCATAAAGTACCAGGTGTTTATCAAGGAAATTATGGGCGTTTTTTGGGGCAAGTGCTTTAAAAATGTTAAGATGCAGCAATTTTTTTTGTATACCACCATTATTATGGAAAGCATGATTAATAATGATTAATAATCATAATTAATTAATCATAACATGCATAATTTATTATTTGCTAAATTATATACCTTTATATATATAAATGAAGAAAATAACACTTCTATGCTTATAGGAGGAATTGAAGAACCTTTGATTTCATGGCCTGGATCTCTGCAAGTATTTTCCCTTAAGAGAAGTTCTTTCAAGGAAACTCGTAAATCCTGAATCCAGACATCAACAGCTGCATATAAACTCTACAGTTTCTTTGGCTTGTGACCCCTTGTCGTAGGCTGCATATCTACTTTGAGAATATTCCCTCTCAGATTGCTGCATTTGAATCCTTTCAAAGGCCTGACTATAGATAATAATATCCAATGATCAACAAACAAGAAAAGCAAAGATTAGAAGAACGTTTGAAAAATAAAAATAATTTTGTGCAGCAGAAATTTTTTTTATCTGCTCTCCTATCTTGTTAATCAGCTCACAACCCCCCAGATTTATCTTGTGACTCCCAGTTGACAACCACTGCTCAACACAACAATGTAATATATCATTTCCTTTTTCTTTTATAGGTACTAAAATAAAGGAGTGTGTACTTACTATGTGTACTGTCTCAGAACATCGTCTCTACTTTCCCTATAATTACAACAAAATTATATAGTTGTTTTCTGGGAAACTTCCTGAGAAATTTTGAAGAAATTACAGAGCCATGACAGAAGGCATCACCATTTTTTCTTTTTCACCACAGAAATGCTGTTGAACACAGGGTGAAATGTATTTGCATATTTGTATGTCTTTGTCGTGTCACGATGCAACCACCATAATATGTCGACAGAAGGTTACATAAGGCTGGCGATCAGTATGAATCGCTTTGCCGGGTCCTTCACATTCTGGTGAATGAAAATGCTACATTGTATCTCCCTCAAAGTTGCAACCGCACTTGCAAGCCATTGCATTTGAATGTTGCAAATGGAATATGAAAAAATAATGAATGCAACATTTCATAAGGTACCTGGGACAACTCCATTGGTTGCTATGGCACTCATCGATATGGCTGTGAGCAAGGTCTGCGTGGAGAGAAAGAGGATGGGTGTTATGGACGGAAGAAAGAGAATTAAACATGACCAGGAATCCTCCCACATATTAGATGCCACTGGGTATTTCACACTTTTTGATGCCCAGTGCTATTAACACATTTCAGTCGTTACATGTAAAAGTACTGCGGTTTAATACCCAGCCCTGCTAATTACATGGGACCTTGTGAAATGCCAAATCCAAACCAGTCTCCTAAACAGCACCACCGACACCAACATATCTTCAGCCTCTGTTGTCGCTTTGGCATATAGCATAAGAGCCCGACAGGGTGAGTGTTTATTGTAGGGCATTGTGTGCACATTATTCACATCCAGTCACATGAGTCAGGCAACAGTTAGCTCTCTGTTCAGCCACGTGGAGCTACTGACGTAAAGGCCGCGGTTGTAAATAACATGAATTTTCTGCTTGTTTTGAGGACTCTCCTCTGACCTCTGGCATGGAGATTAATGTTGTCATTAATCAACACACCATATATTCAGAGGGGGGTGTACTGATTGCCATGCCGTAAATCTCAGACTCAGTCTCAGACATGTCATTGTTCCGTTCAGGCATTTATAGAATGATAAAGAATGGCTAAGAGGGACAAGAGGGAGTTTTTTTAACTGTACTTACTGCACTCAGTTTGACGCCATCTTTCGTCAAAGTCTAAATATGTTCAGTTGTTGGATTTCTAAAGACTCACACAGATGCAGCACATGGAGACAATGGCGAAGGATCCCAGGATTCCTGCTGTGCCAACGATCCACGTGAGACGCAGAAAGAGAATCACACCCAGGATGTTCTGCATGCAGGGCAGGTAAACTCCAATGAAGGTTCCCATTTGGGGGACCTGGGGAGGGAAAAACACACACACACGTGCACGCAGGTGAGAATCAACAGGTTAAACCGATGAGAGGGAAGGACTGGAGGGGAGGTTATATTGAAACCCAAAATGTCAATAATGAAACTATCCCGTCCATCATATCAAGTCAAACTACTATGATACTATGACATGTTTTTTGATAGAGACACAAAGTAAGGGCAGAGGAAAGATAGCATGCAACATACGCTCCCTGACTGACACTGGACTGCCAGGACATCTGAAATACAGCCTCCAAAAAAGAGGAAATCTTTGGATTCCTTTCATGTATAAAAGTGTGAAATACAACTCCAGCATGATTGGAGCTTTTCCTCATATTTAACATTTTAAAACTAGTAAATAATACATAATTTTGCAACTTAGTCTAACATACGATAATTAAAAGCTGTTGTAAAATCTAGCTTTAATTTCCATTTCATTTGATACTTTTTATACAGTGGAGGGGTCTTGTTTAGCGCATTGGCTTGAATTAGAGAATGAAGCATTTTATAAACTGCTCTGTGAGAACTTCTTTCAAAATGTGGCTGGCATGTTTTAAGATATATAAAAAAATACTCTTTTTTGAATAAGACTTTGTGTCTGATGTTTTTTCCACAAAAAAAGTTAAATCACATTGTAAAAATAATCTTAAACTTGCATTTATTCCTTCTCCCTCATTGATACCTATGAATATCCAAATGTATCTAAAAGTTTAACTGCTGGACACAAGATGTTTCCTATTCTCAGTGGAGGTTTCAAGTTCCCACACTCAGAATTGCTCGTACGTTCACATCTTAAACTCAAATTTCAGGTGAGCACAGAGAGAAACCCCCCCCCTTCAGCAGATGAACGTGAAAACATCCTTCTAGTGTCAAACTGCACACACATCATTCTGCACAGTGAAGCTCAAACATCCAGGTGAAGGAATAAAAAGCAAAACATATTTTTGAGTGGGGGGGGACTTTTATAGAAGTTTATAGACTTCCGCACAACACAGCTGTTGGCTTGTCATTTCTCTCTCTACTGTAGCTTACAGGTTGAACTGAGAGTCTGTGGTGTTGCTTTCTGTGCTCATTGGGATTAAACAGGATTGTCAGAAACATTTATTATGTTTTTCAGTTTTAGTGGAAAAATTACAAGAAATAAGACACATTTTTTTTACAATGACACTGAAATAGTGCTTTACAGACACAGACTAGGAATTCTAGTTGCTGTCCTAACAGTAGATTTTAATTTTACTCCTGATGATATGCTATTTCATTTTATTAAAAACATGTTAAATATCAAAGATCTTTGAAGTGACAGTGTGGAAAAATCACATTGGATATTTCATCTTTATATTTTATCTATATTTTATCTTCTTTCCATAAGAAAAAGTTTTTGAATAAATGAAAGTACACCAACAAAAGCCCGGTCCTTCAAATTCTTAACGTGGTGCAGGATAATCAGGTAAAATATTGTCCATCCATACAACAGCTTTAGGTGCAAAGTAACATTATTGTGCTTAAGCTCCTACAGTCTGCACAACATTATCCCAATCTTCCATAATATTTACAATATGCATCATACTGTAAAAACACGTACATATATACCTTGACTACTTCCCTCCCCAAACTCAAGTGTACGTACCATTTTCCGGGTGACAAACACTTTGTCCTGTGCTTTCTCCACTGCGCTCAGTTGTCTGTCTAAATGCTGCGAAGTGCCTGATGATTTCCAGATCTCCCACATCTTCTCTCTCTTGTGTTGCTCTGTCTTTCTCTCTTGTCTGTTTTTCTACCCCCACCCTCACTCTCTCTGCATTGTCTGTCTTGTTCTTTTTAGTCTCAAGCTTCAGATCTCCTTTGGTGCACTCTTAAAGAAAAATCATTCAGGGGGCGGGTTTCAGTCAAACATCATCAGTGCATCCACACAAAGCTACAGTCCAAAGTCCTACTGTGTTTCAGCCAAAGACTGGAGGTTCAGTGTCTGCAAGACTACCAAATAGGCAAGTATTGGAGGATATTCTTAATGATTTCATCTGATTTGACCCATTTAAATGCCTGCTGTCTGCGGCATGTACCGCTATTAATGTGGCTATTGGGAGCAATGAGGTTTTGTCCTGTTTTTCTCTGAATTTGGGGGGACGTGGGGGGACTTTACATACAATTGGAATTTATACATGGTGGGTGTTTTACAGGCTGATACTAGTATTTTTTGGACTCAGTTTAACTACAGTACCTACAAACAAAAAATACAGGATTCAGTATTTCCCCACCAGAGTTTTATTCCTTGCAGTGTGGAGACTTTGAAACAGCATTTAGACTTTCATGTAAAGAAATACAATTTTACAGATTCTCTTTTTAGTGTCAGTCTTGGGGGGACTTGAGTTCATGAACTCAGTATTTCAAAAATCCTGGCTACTGTCCTGGTTGCTACAGCGTAGCTGACATTGAGAGGGTGAAAATGTCACCAGATGCAAATTCAGATCCCATCTGCTCAACTTTTGTAAATCGCTGTAGGCTAACTTTGCCAATAGATGATGCTTTATACCATGTGAAATATACTTCAAAGCAAGTGGCAAACAGCTTAGTATTCATATTTGATATTGGTGTAAGCTGCCGCTATTTCCCTACAGCCCTCTACTGTCAGGTGTCTTTTTTTCTGGGCTGGGCAAGTTTTGACTGTTTTCATGAGTCTTCTATCGTCTCGTTTTTAGATCCCACAGTAACAGCACTACACAACCAGGTAGTTTAGTGCTTATTGGTACCATAGGAGACAATCCTTTAAGGAATTTTAAGGAACTACGCTTATTCGCTTTCTTATCGCATCAGAAAATCGATACTGCTCTCATATCAGGCCCGTTAAATATGAAGATACGGCCAACAGCAGGTTAGCTTAGCATAGCATAAAGACTGGAAATGGGGAAACAGCTGGCCTAGCTCTGTCTGAAGCTAACAAAATCGATGTACCAGCAGCTTTAAAGCTCTCTAATTAACATGTTAATGAGCTAAAAGTGATTGCATCCTGCCACAAAATAATAATAATAGATATAACATGTTAATTTGTGAGCTTTGGAGTTGCTAGTAGGACAGAGCCAGGCTAGTTGTTTCCCCTGTTTCCAGTTTTTACACTAAGTAGAGCTAACTGGCTGCTGCCTTTCCCTGTTTCCAGTCTGTATCTTATGCTAAGCTAATTGGCTGCAGGCTGTAGCTTCATTAATAGACAAATATGACACTGGTGCCAGTCTTTTCATCTAACCCTTGGGAGGAAAGTGAATAAGACTATTATCCAAAATGTAAAACTATTCCTTTAATTGTTTTTCATTCTTATCCTTCATGACCAACAATCAATCAGACAGTCCATTTATTCCCACACACAACAGATTTTGCAGACCAGATGATATTTAAATTATACACAACTCACTCAGTATCCTTACACACACATAAACATCATCCCAGACTGGAAAAAGGAAACTGTGAAGAAGACTGTCACGAGTGGCCTTGTGTGCGTTATTTACATGCAGCTCTGTTTCTGTGTGTCCGTTTTAACACCACCAAAAGCAGGTGCGCCAGCTGGCACAAAAGCAAGGAAACACCTCCACTCTCCACCTCCAACTGGCGCTCAAACGCAACCTCCCACACCACAGACATAGTTCTCCCCTGTATGAGGGCTGAGGGGAAGTTTACTGGCCAGACTGAACCGCTGGTTTTCAATCTAGCCAACCAGCAGTAAGAAGCTGACTGGCGTAGGAGAGGGTCTGCTACAGTACACACACCCACATCACAGCTGCACTTTGTATTTGAGGAGAGGAAAACTGTCCTTTCTGATCACGACCTTCCTATGAATGTTACTAGTCGAGCGTTTGTGATTTCAGGTCTTTTTCCCACGCTGGGCAGGCTGTTTACACCGCACGCCAGGATAAGCACAAAGGAGATGTGATGTGATCTTGTGACTTTGTTCAAAGGTTGATAACAACTACAGTTATCAGCGTACTATCAAATAAACAATATGAGGTTGTTTGAAAAGTAGAGATGTGTGAGCGACACAACTGTTGGCCCACAGGAGGTGTTATGTCGTTAATCAGCTAGCGTATGTTTGATTTAACTAATAATGTATTCTACATTTATTGGGTGTTTTTTTGGGTGTAGCCCATGTGTTTTAATGGGCTGCACACTCTGGTAAAGATTCTCAGTTGTGTCACATGAACCTCAAGTGATTCATTATGGATACATTTTATAGCTCAGAATATCTTGTCTCTCACTAGCTGTCTCAAAACACCTCTGTCCTCCCCTTTCTCTTGCTCTCTGACCCACTTCTCCTTAGATCTACCTTTGTTCTATTTAGCAAACCCTCCACATGGCCTCATGCAGCAGCCAACTGATATCATCAAAGAAACTGAAAAGCTCAAGTCTGTCAGTCAAGTTTAGGACTGAGCAGCACCCTGACAATGGTCATGGTAAGCTACTGGACTTGCAGGACATATGGGATGTGTCCATTGTTAAAAAACAGGATCCTCCGATTGAGGTGCTGGTCCAGAAATTTGAACCTGAGAAGATCCAGCCTGAGCTAGGACACAGCCAGTGTAATGAGGATTTATTTCAGATGCAGGTTTGAGAGAGATTTTGTTGTTATTTGTGCTGAATTCAAACACTTTGTCAATTAATGAATTGGCCAAACTGTCGAAAATAGAAAATTAATCAGAAATCAATTAGTTGGTAATCTTTTAAGCAAAAATAACAAAAAGTTAGTGGTTCCAGCTTTTCACATGTCAATATTTGGTAGTTTTCTTCGTCGTCTTTAGAAGGAAACAGAATATCTTTGAGTTTGGGACTGCTGGTTGGACAAGAAGAGCCATTTGTCACCTTGGGCAAACTGTGATTGACTGATCGAGAACCAAGTCTGCAAAAGTAATCGATCATGAAAATAATCATTATGTCAGCCCTACTTTTGTCCTTAAGTCGATTCTTGCACGGTGCAAACTGCAAGTGTGCCGTAAAATAACTTTCCATCCATTTTTATGCAAAAATTTTTCAAAAATGAAGTAAATATTTAATCAAATCTTGTTATTTGTTTTAAACCTACGGTGCAGTCAAAAGGTACAGTATTTAGACAGCAATACCCCATTAATAATCATTGTTTCAGCTCTGTGCTTCAGCACATTGCATTTGAATTGAAACAAGTTTTCCTACATGTCCTGCAGTCATGCTTTCCACTAGTTTCTAAGATTCTCCTTAGTGGTGCCCATGTCATCACACATGGTGTGTATTACAGCAGTGACACAGAACCAGTCTCCAAAACCCAGATCTGAACCATAAAGATTACCCAGTGAGATATTCTCCAGCCCAGTTTATTCTACTACGGGTAATAAAACTTGAAAATCTAGAAATTAGTTCATAATAAATCTCGAGATGAAAGACTTTTAGAAAATGGCACATCTCTTTCTCACAATACAGTCCATTCTTTAGATATGTTTATGAGCCGCTTCATCTCCTCGTGATTTCATCCCAAAGGTCAAAGTCTGCAGTAAACTGTATTTAAACTGTATTTAAAGCTTGATAGACTGCAAAACTGAAAAGCAGGAATTATTTTTGCTGAAAGTCGTTCTACAGCCTACACGTAAAATCAGAAGATTGTGCACTGCCATTTATTGTCATGCCTTGTTTTCCTGACGATTGATGAAGTGTCCTTTAGATGATGAGAAAGCCTGCCAGAATTAGTTTCTACAACAAGTATGCTGGCTGCTTAAAAATCTAAACTGACAAGCATCTTGCATCTGTAACTATCAATATCATATCATCAAAAATGTCACCGGCTCAAAAAAGAGCTCCGTACCATGACAGCGACCCTCCTGACCCCATCCTCATTCTCGGCCTCCTCATGCTCACGAACACCCTGGGTCAGGTTGGTGTAGTTGGCCAGCTTGTTGAGAAGAGATGATACCATAGGGTTACTGTCCATTTCCTCCTGCAGAGAGACAGAGAGAAATGCATGAATAACATAAAGCGTGCGTGCTCTGTTCTATCAACACCTTAATGCATTTGTGCGGTATAACCACGGTGTTGTGCTGTTAGCACTCTGCAGTTCCACTGCTAGCAGATTCACACAAACTCTTTAATACTATTTGCCAGGCTTTTAACCAGAACCAAGAGGCGTGACCACATCGCTCCTGTTTTAACCTCCTTGCACTGGCTACCAGTATGTTTAGAAGTGATTTTAAGATCTTACTGATTCATTTTGAGGCTCTTCCTGGCTTTGAGGTCCTCATGCAGAGGTCTTGTATCTGTAGCAGAGTCCCAGCTTAAAAATAGAGGGGACAGAGCCTTTGAGGTCAGGGCCCCCAGGCTCTGGAACGGCCTGACTGGGGAAATACTTGTACATACTGTTTTTTGAGTAAGAGCACTTATCCTGAACTTTTCCTGGAATTTATTTGATCTATTTTACAATAAAATCTAATTTCAAAGTGTAATTTGTTAATTTAAATTTATTTCCTTGTGTGAAGCACATTATAAATAAACATTTTGTTTTATAATTATCATTACTATTATTGTCCAAATGTTTCCATCTGGAGGTTTGGAACCCGCAACCTTCTGATCATATACCTGTGTCTTTAACTTTTGTGTCAGCAACTTCAAATAATGTGCTTGTTATTAGTCAGAACATAATGATATAATCATCCTGTACCATAGATCATATGCAATATGAATTCAAATATATAAGTGTAGTGGACAATACGTAACTTTTATGTGTGCATTAAAATGTTCTAACAATCATAAACAGTGTACATTTGGAGAAACATCATTTTGTCTTACCTCAAACAGGGCCATGTTCTTGCCTTCATAATAGTGCTCTCTGTCATTGTCTGAGTTGATGAATGGGCTGGACTCTCTCGGACTTTCATCTCCTGGTGGGACACACAGGAAATACACCCATACTGTAAGATGCACACTACTGATAGAGCAGCAAGAGACCAGAGGCAGCAGGATCACCAGGTACTGTTCTAGTTGTAGTAGTAGTGTTGCAGTAATTAGTTTAGTGGTGGTAGTGGACATGTAGGGAGATAACGATACACACATCCCTCTGTGGGCCACTCAAACTGTAGATTTTCAGTCGTATTTCATGTGTCTTTGTTAGCCGAATATTTGACTCCACTTTGACCTGACTGAAAAAGTGTAAGAAGTGCCAAATTGGATGGCTGGAAATGCTGAATCTCCCTCACTGACCACCTACTTCTTGTTGAAACAGGCAGGCAAAATGAAACTGTTGTCTGGTTTGTGCACTGTCAGCCAAAGATGGTTTCGTGAAAAAAGAAGCACCACAAATGAAAGCTAGAAGGCTGTGTCGTGTCTTTTGGGTCGTTCAGAAAGACCAACGGACTAGAGTGATGAGTCTTAAGTGAAACCATCTGGTGTTAGCTGATCGTGTCCCATCTTTTTCGGACAGGTAATGCTAGTTAGCCGTTAGCAGGGCAGTTAATTAATATTTCGCATGCAAATGACTGGTGGTGGCTAAATAATGAACATTAACAAGCTAATTAGAAACTCCCCGTTAAACGCTTAAACATACTTTACAATGTTGTCAATAAACCAAAGCCTCCAGAACAAAGAGCTGTGCACACACTGTAAAGCTAACGTTAGCTAAAACTGCTACAATGGTTGGATATCATTTAGCTTTAGACAGTGTTATCAAAATTCATGTTTTTAGTAAATACAATGCCACCTTTGAGTCTGATGATTTATTTTAATCATTTGAATAAATAAAAATGTCATGGCAGGGCTCAACAATAAGGATTGCCCGATTGCCCAGGGCAAGTAAAGTGCCATTTTGGGCTAGTAAATCTAGCAACTCACTTGCCCGATCGGGCAAGGGGTAAAAAAGAATTAAACGCATCCATTTTTCCAGAGCTGATGATGGAAGTAGCAAAGGAGTGAGCCATCTAGCTTCCTTCTCATCTCTGTTAACAGTTGCACATCGGCAGTACCGATTGGACACCCGCGAGAAAATGGCAACAGGTAAAGACAAAGTTTATGAGCTGAAGCGCATCTGCTAAAGCCTGTACTCTCACTCACTCACTCACTCACTCACAGTTAATAAGTCTATCTCTATACAAAAACTATTTGTATAGGGGCAAGTGAAAGTTGACTTTGGGCAAGTAGATTTCTGACCCACTTGTCCACTTGACCGGGCAAGTGAAAAAAAACATTGACGTTGAACCCTGCACGGTGTATTTTTAGTTGACAAATATCTGTTTTGAGGAATGTTAGATCAAACAGGCTGTTATCTGGTGGTGTCCTCACCTTCATATTTGTCCTTAAATTAGCCACATTTTTAACATGCTGCTCTGTTGAAGTATACTTATGGAGAACTCCACCTAATCTATAAAAATTAAATACTTCTTTTACTTTATCATGGTACTATGTTACCATGGTAAAAGAAAACAGATGGCAGCATATTTTTTCTCATTTCATTTAATCTTTAACAGAATATTGAGCTAAAGAAAACTGGATAATGTTAGCAACATTAACAGAACCAGTGTTAGTGTTTTGACTTTGGATTAGTATGCAACTTTAACAGTTACAGAACACATTACATCTTGTTATCAGCGAGGGCCTACTTAACTTGCCTGTGTCAGTCATTTATCTGATTTAAGATGTTTTTGTTTTAGCCTGTGTAAAAGCAGCATGAGGTAGGGGACCAGTGAACCATCCAACACCTGGCTACAGTACACCTGTATCAGCTCAAATGACTGTATAGATTCAGAGAGCTCCATACTCCAGACCACTTTCTAAGGGCTGCTTCTTCTAAAACTTTGTGATAATAGGGTCCAGTACTGTTCATAAAGAATCAGGGGTCAAAGGTTTCAGTTTTCAGACAGACAAATGAAGGCTCTGCCCACAGTTTAGCCTTTTGCTACAATCAGCTTTTGTACACCCCTGAAAAAAAAACAGAAGCAGCATACTGTAGAGTAACATTAAGATGTGCCTTTCAGGCTGCTTCTCAATTTGGTTTCTCTTGCCCCTGGTTGTCATGCAGTGGCCTCAGTTTATTAGCTTTGGTATGTTATCACACTAGATCACACTGTTGTCTTGAGTGCCTTGAAGAACCCAGGGCCTAACAGTGGTTCAGAGATCACTGAAGAGCAGTCAGTAAGAAGAACAGTGTACTGTGGATGCACATGACATGGTGAGGACTGGAACAAATTCTAGCATGCATCAAGCGGGCTCTGAGCCAGAACCTCAGTCCTTTAAACAAACTGAAATGATCTTTCTGGAAAATCTAAAACCCCAGTGTGCAGAGGTTAGGGTCAGGGTTAAATCTGTAATCAGTGTTAGCTTTGCGGCATTCTG
The DNA here is from genome assembly GCA_003416845.1 of Oplegnathus fasciatus. Taxonomy (NCBI): domain Eukaryota; kingdom Metazoa; phylum Chordata; class Actinopteri; order Centrarchiformes; family Oplegnathidae; genus Oplegnathus; species Oplegnathus fasciatus. Next base: position 965,937 of record NTHP01000190.1, on the reverse strand, counting down.
CAGCCACTCTGTGTCCATCCTACACTGTTGATTTGATTGTTAAGGGAATATGAATGACAAAAGTGAAGCAGGGCAACATCTCTGCCTTCCTTCGCATAGGGAATGGATGAATATTTATCTCATGTCACAGATAATGTGTGCCACACCATGATGTAAGTGCATTTAATGTAAAAGAACAGGATACTGTATGTCTGATCACAGTGTCAGGAACATGGTGGTATAACTCAGTGTAACAGTCATCAGAATGATTGAGGACATTTTCATATGAATATATGACTGTACGGTAAACAACACATTAGTAATGCAATAGACATAAACAACAAAGAAACACCTGGGCAAAATTAAGTCATCTGTAATAAATGATGTGGCATCGATGCATATTTCACATGGTAGCTGATAATACTTAGAGATAGAGAATACTTTTGGATTCCCTTTTGAATGTTCACCTCGGTGATGTAAAACCACCAGGAGGCAGGATGTGGTGTGAAAATAACAGTAACGTAGTCATTATACACAAGCTAATAGATGGTTAGTCACTGCGGTGCATCACAGGCTGACAAATGGCATGAAGGTCTGTCACACACACACACACACACACACACACACACTCACATACACACATTAAATTTCATAACAACGCACACGTGCATACCAGCACACACACACACACACACACATACACACACACACACACATATGCTCGACCTTGTATACTGCATTTCTGTCTGTACAGTAAATGTGAAAACATTTAGGAGACACACACACACAAACAGTCACATACACACAAATAGTCAAACTCTCCAGAATAATGTCAGGTCTCTTTCACTGTATTATTATGAGTATTATTATTATTACTATTATTATTACATTATTTTTTGTTTGTTTTGCAGTCTTGACAGTGTGGTAGACACACTAAATCTCTGTTGGTTGTGCTGTCTGTCTCCTCTGGTCAGACTCTCTCTGTCTCCCTCTCTTTTTCTTGTTCTTTTTCCAATAAACTTTGCAGAAGTACAGTAAAGTGCACACACAGCTGGCTCCTTCAGCATGGGCCCTTTTAACAATGTCACAGTATTGCTGAGCTGTCTGTTGGACTCTGGAGTCAGACTAACACACAAACATGTATCACTGTATGCGTGTGGACCTTCAATGAACATGCATTCCCTAACGCTAACACTGACCTTCAAAACTAACTTAACCTAAACTGATTTAAAGCTTTGTCCTGACTTCAGTCTCATCCTAAACCACCACTGCAATCTTAAAGAGAAGAAAAGAGACAGGAAATGGCAGAGAGAATTATGAAGTATGACATCTGGAAACACCTCAGGTGTGCACAGAAAGCCTCATTTGTGATAACCAGAAAAGAGAGATCTTTCTTCTTTTATCAGTGAATGTAGTAATTAAATCAATTCACGATTTTCTCTCACACACAGCTGTTTCATTTGCTTACACAAAATCCAGAATTTTGAAAAGCTTCCCGTGTAGTAATCATGTTAACCAGCAGATGTCCATATTTCATTATGTGCAACAGCAGAGTGACCTAGAGGCTCAGTTCATCGACTACATCACAATATGTACAATACAGAAGGGTATAGCATACTGCTATATCATTAACATAACGTCAATGCAGGATACTACTGTGTATGTTGTCACCGAATGTTCCCCCCTCATTGAGATTCTGCAGATTGATCCTATGAGAGATGCATACAGACATCTTTCTGCCCACATGAAGTAATAAATCTAACTTAACAGTAATAGCAATCTGCTTGAAGCGCTGAAGGTGTTCTTCCTCCAGAGAAAGCTGGCTCGTGAAAGTTAATTCTTTTGTATGTTGTTTTTTTGGCTTCCTTAGCATGAAAGGCCAGTTGGGCTGGTAAACATGATCAGTCCATTGCCTTACAGGATTTCTGGGTGTTGATGTTAAAAAGTTCTTTACTGCTGCCATTTTGAATTATAAGTGGAGCGGAGAAAGCAGGTTGCAGCAATTAGTCAGTCTAAGTTATATAATGGGTCTAATAGAAGTGATAGAATTAAGTCAAAGGTTACAGAGCTCATGTGTCCTGTGAAGCCGAGCCATAACCCCACCCTGTACAAATCAGAAAGAGCGTCAAACCAGCTAGTTGAGGCATTACACAAGTGACGATCCAACTGAACAAAAGTCACAGGGGACTTAACTAAAAATAAACTTCCTTTTAGATTTACTGCACAGGAAAAGTTTCTAAGCAGGATGGCAGCCTCTGTTGGCAGTTAGCCCACCGCACCAGGCTCAAGCATGGGAAACAATGCTATCGGGAAATAATGCTGATTAACATCCTTTTCCTCAGAACAGTTGCTAGAAGTGCCTGAAGTGTTCAGTGTCAAATGCCAGGCAGAAATTGATTACTGCATTTTTAATACTCAATGTCACCGTCACTCATTTCAGTCGCTATGACAACTGTAGGTCTTTAAACAAAGTTAACGCAACGGTTCGACATTTTGGGAAATACACTTATTCGCTTTCTGGTGGAGTCTGGTGGTGGTTGGATGAGAAGATCAGTGCCACTCTCATGTCTGTACAGTAAATATGAAGCTACCGCAAGCAGCCAGTTTGCTTAGCTTAGCACAAAAACGGGGGGAAACAGCAAGCCAAGCTCCGCCAACAGTTACAACATTTGCCTGCCCAGCACCTTTAAGTCTGTTTCCATTGGACAGAGCTCTTTCTAGTCTTTGTGCTAAGCTAACTTCAAGCTTTTAATCAAAAAATGTCTTCAGCCCTTTATGTTTGTCTTCATCCAGTTTTCTATATTTTTAAATGAATATTTGATCTCAGATGATGGAGTTCAACCATTATTTATTAACAAAATTTGAATGTATTTAGATACCAAGGAAAAGAATGATTCTCAGCGATGACTCTTATCACAGTCCAAGACAGAAATCTTGAGATAAGAAACTTTGGATTGTACATAATTTTACCCAACTTCCAACTACAAATCTTTGGCTTTAATTAAAATCTGTAAAAAAAAAACATACGTGTTGTGTGCAGCCTGAGCCTACAAGCAGAAAGAGGAATAATACGAAACACGACACTGGTCATAGGATACTGCTTTGGAAAATGATGGCATTGAGATGTTTTTGTTTATACAGATGGCATCTTGTCTAATCAGCACAGTGTGTGCGTACATGGGTGTGTGTGTCCTGAGCACTGCATGTTCTCTGATTTCTGCCTTTACAGCGAAAGACATAAAGAGTAAAAGTACTCACTGTACTGCCACTAATAAAGGGATTTATGGTAGTTTACAGCGCTGTCATTAAAGGGATTTGGTTTTGAGAGATTTACCAACAGAGAGACAAAATATGTCTTTTTATTTATTTTTTATAACACATCAAGTTGAGTTTACTCATCATCAGGGGTACTACTCAGCCTGTGCAAACAGTTGTATAATTCCCATGTGGCTCCGGAAATAAACCTGATGAAATAAATCTGGCTGTGTGGAGTTCAAAAGAAGTGATCTTACCAGACCTCTGTAGCCCGCTCCTCATCTCTGCTGCAGGCTAGAGGCTCAAGGCTACAATAGCCGTGACTAGCATAGCACACCAGAATCTCTGACCTTACTGTTTACTTACTTTTTAAAAAACTGTCCAACATGAGTGCATTGCTGAATAATTGGAGTACTCTTTTGACAGAAAGCTGTTAATTTTGCAGACTACAATTTTCATACATCTCCCATACATCCCCCGACTTTATGGAAGAGTGAAACAAAATCTCTGGACTACCCCTTAAGAGTATCTGAAAGCAGAGCTTTGAAGATATGTTGACCATCAAAATTAGGAGTGATAACTGAAACTAAGATTGCTGTATGACAATGTTTTTTATAATGTCCTGGAATTATTACTTTCATTTCCTGGAGTTACCACACAAATCATCGTTAAGGAAAACAATCCCAGATACCCACACACTGAGATCACAACTTTCCAGGAAAAATACATTAAGCATGTTTGAATAACCCGACAACTCAGTGGACAACCGCCTGATATAAGTTTACAGATAACCTTGGGAAGGCTTTGGCCTGGACCATAGATTCCTTTGTTTAAGCGCATTGTTGTAAATGCTCAGCCATAAAAAAGAAGAACGTGGTCGTCATAGAATAGAATTCACCACCTGAAGCCAGTTGGCAACTGAACACACTGCCTCCTGCCACATTTTATCAGAGCAATTACTAAAGTGAATCACTCCAAATGCTTTGGGGATCTGCCCCACTAACAGTGACGGCAAACACGAGCCTTCAAGGAAATCTGACTTGACATCTGACAGTGACTAAACCAACAGACGGACACACAGACACGGACAGAAATATTAGATAAAGGCAAGAAGACAAGACACGACAACGTCATAACCAGAATTTGTAGTTCAACTTCATTGCTTCCCCTGAAGTGTTTATACCCATACGCTGAAAATCTGCAAGTATACAATTAATATACAACAATTATAACAAATGGGAACACCTCATTAGTGGAGTCACAGGTCTAGCCTGCAATATTCCTACAGGTTATAAACTCACATTGACGCAGCCTGAACACAGAACATACTGATGATTTACTGCTTGTTAATACTTGACTAGTAGGATCTGTCTTTTCGTACCTTTTTGCCTATCCTTGTATTTATCTGTCATTGTAAGGTGGCAGAACAGGTTAATTGAATCTATTCTCTGGACATGGTGACCTTAAACCTTAAAGCTGCACTAACTTATATTAAAGCTGCGCTATTCAGTATTTTTATATCAGCAATAGATCAAATGATTCTGTGTAATGCAAAAGGGGTTTCCCGTAGTGACAAACACACAGAGAAATATCACCCAACTCTGAAGGTTCCCTCAGATCTGTGGAGCCTTTCTGCGCTTTTCAGCTTATTGTTGGTTTTCCAGCCCTCAAACTCAACTCTCAGAGATATACAGTAGATTGGATGTAAAATAGGGAAATAATGAACATATTATCAGTGTAACATTTCTTGGGCATTTGTTTCTGTAAGACGTGTTGTTCATTTGCATTTTGAAGTTGAATTTGTACACAATTGTGTATCCTTGTGAAAAGAACCAAGTGTATGAACGGCCTGGAGTAGATAATATGAGTTATATGACTTTGTGTGACTTTTATAGGCATAGTTATTGATGTGATGACATTCATGCGATGTCATTCATACTCACACATATTCTACAGTATATGTGTGGTGGTGGTGTTCTGTAGAGAAAGACAATGTAATTACTTTAAATGAGTTCAGGTTAAGCCAGATAAACTCTTATAACTCCAAACACACAAAATACAAAATACTCAACCAAGCATCTTGTATAAATAAGGGTCATGCACTTGCTAGCACTGCATGTCTGAGTGTTTCACCCATATCAGACTCATCGACGTCAATAAACATGCAATTTGCATTACCGCATTTAAAATTTGTCAGCCGGTTTGTTTACCAACCAAATGTGGAGAAAAAGTTTTAATTTTGCGTCTCTCGTGTATGTTAATGTTTCTTGGTACTACTGTCCTGACCCTATAGGTAGTTTATAGGAAAAGTGTCATATTGTTTCTACATATTATGGTGGATTATGCAGCAAAATACAAAGACAAAAGGCAGCAAATAATGTTGATGTCATTGAAATGTATAATATCTGTGAAAAAAGCTTTTTGTGAATTTGGAGTCATTACAAAACAGAGCTAAGAACCAAGGCAAACTACTGCTACAGCTCCCTGGCTCAGTAATCTCACATAGCCAAGTAGACGGCTAAAGTAACAGAGTTATATCAAGTTAAAGTTACTGGTGACATAACTATTTACCTTAGCCAGGGGCAGGAACAGCCTGGCATAATCGGTCCATGGCTGGAGGCTATCTGGAGTTACAAATCACAGCTATCTATTAATATAATTTAATCATTTACAGTTTATTAAACATGTCTTAACCCACCCCTGATGCAGATATGCATGTATGAACGTACAGATCAAGAGCTACATTTTGTGTAACGGTGTTGCTTTGTTCAACCTGTCAATTATTCTGGGATTGATGACATATTTTATCCTGTGTTCTGACTGTGTTCTCTGTGGAAACAGGTATCTGGCCAACAACTGTCTATTATGTATTAAGTACTGAATGACTGAACAAAGGAGGTGCTTTTGGAGTTATATTTTACTGCCCCGTAGCACAAAATGACACATCTGCAAGGGTTCAACAGAATTTTGATTGATACCAGTGTTTTATAAAAGTTAGCGCATAATTAAATGTATTAAATTGTTGTTTTAAAACTGTTGTGTTAAATTAATGAATTGTCTTGGTCTAAATATAAATATTAATTGGAGACAGACAAACAGAGATATATGTAATTCCCATAAGATGGTCTGTAAATAATCAACATTAAGATTAAGATTAAGTGCAGTACCTGCATTTTAGATATTATGTACTACCTGTAGGTTCAATGGCAATACTTTTTGGAGGTAAAATAATCAGCCTTAAAATGTATAAAATGAAGCTAATACAAAATGTCTACCTTTCTATCTGTTACGCAGTTTGCCAGCCTGAAAACTTTAAACCCCTTTCTCTACTACTTCTGTAGTTACGGCTCTCTGCCTCTGTAGGTTATGTTCTTTTTTAATAGACATACAGTCCTGCTCTACAGCCATGATGAAGCAAAGAGCCCCAACCATCTATCAGGATTGCACAGACTTAAGTAACAACAACACACAGTTCCACCTTCCAACCACACTAATCAAGCTGCCCTGCAAGTTGTAGCTGGTTGAAAAGCGTCACACTTAAAAACTGTGTGTGTACAGAATGTGCCTGCCATAACATGTATGACTGTATGACTGTTTGTGTCAGCATGCTTCCGCTTGCACATGTTCAATTATACAATGACGCACACAGTTTATCAAACTGGCACACTTTTAACACCTATCCTTCACCCAGTGCATGCTGGGATATGCTCCAGCTCGCTCATGACCCCTAACAGTAAATGTATGTCTACAAGCCAAAGAAGAGGTTTCGTCTTCGTATTCCTGTATTCCTACCTGAGAGGGGTTCTTGTAAGTTGTCCTCATCCCCTTCGTCCCCAAAAATCTTGCCCAAGCTGACAGGTTTGCTGCCCCCAGCTGCAGCCGCACTGTTGCTGCCACCCTCCGCATCCTCCACTGGCACCACAGTGAAGTTGGTGGGCATCTTGGCTCTTCAATTGTCCGGAAGAAAGAAGGAAGAGGTGTCCAGTGACGACAACCAGGAAAGCACTAGCTGCTGAACTTTCACCCCCACAGGGAAGAGAAAAAAAAAATCTAAAGCAAGTCAAGTGGAAGACATGGGGCTCCAGTGAGGAAAGCTGGGGATTCAGGTTAACCACAACATGGCACTCACTCCAACTCTTTTGTTTCCTTTCTCTTCATAAGGTGATCCAGTGTCCTCTAAACTCAGGGTGAAAGTGCCGCCTCCTGGACATGAGGCAGGCCAAAGTCCTGCAGTGTATCTTTTCACTCTCTCTCTCCTTGTTCCTTTCCCTCCCTTTTCCCCCCACTGCTCCAAGACTATTGCCCCATGTGACCCTCTATTTACCATATGAACAGAGTTGGAGTCCATACATGGAGAACACTGCAGCTCCTCCCATTACTCTGGCTGTCCCACTTCTCTCACTCACACCTTTGTAATGCCTAAAGGTAGGGAAACAAAGTCTAAAGTATCTATAAAAGTATCCAAAGTATCTGTAAAAGTAACCAAAGTATCTTTAAAATCCACTTTCACTGAAAAAAACAACAACTGGCTCTTATCTAACGAGGACAATCCAAACGCAAACTCTTTTCTGTTCTTTTGGCTTTGGTTTGGGTTCCTCTTCTCTTCAGGCTGGTAGTTTCCGTCTCTGGCTTCCTCCAGGTAAACACAATGGGTGTTACCTTTCCCACAGTGCATTATGGGTAGCGGTGAAGTGCTTATGTTCAGTGTAGAACGGCACCACACGCTCTCATGCGCACACACATTGTGTCAGTAAAGGAAACACCTTGAAAGCCTTGGACACTAACTTTCCTCTATATTCTGAGTACCAGCACAGATTGCAATGGACAGTGACGGAGGAAAAGGATTGAGCTTTGAATAACAATGGACACACGTAAAGATGAATTGTTTAAAGTTTGTGGGAAAGATCATTTTATTGGCACTCTTACACGAGGTTTTCCCAAAGAGTTGAGATATTTATCTTGATGTACTGTAAACCTTTTATAGAACCTCCTTTAGAGGGACATACAGTGATAGAAAGTGAGTACTGTACACAGTGTGAATGTGTATTTTTGCATGTATGAGCTGAGTGTCTTCATCAGTCATTATTTTTTCTGTAGCTTTTCTGTTGGACACTTCAATAGTAAATATGACCAGACTCCATCTGAGAATGCCATTTTTGTTGACAGGTTGAAACTTACAATAGATTGTCCAATAACGATGTGTTCTGTTGTCATGACTCTTTTTTAGTTTTAACTGGTTCATAGAATAGTAATAACCCAGCAAATTATGTGAATTCTACGTTTTATAGAACGGTTCCACTATGCAAACCTGTACATGTCTTTATGACTGTGTTGTGAGTTTGACACAATGTCAAATCTAACAGATGTTCAGGATATTAATAATAAAATTACACCCTGAGGTGCAAGAAAGTATCAACAGGAAACTGCGCTGCCAGGTTCTTCGGTAGGTGGTGATCATTAGCCTGAAGCCATATGTAACCTTTAATCCTCTGTTTTATTAATAACTATTCATAATAATTATTATTATTGCTATTTATTCCACAGTTGCGATGGCCACATTAACAAACAAGTTGTTGTTTTTGTTTTGTTTTTGCTTCCTGCTCCCCTGGCACCTTATCTTCCCACCTGAGCTAGCTTTTCTCAGCTTACCTTATTCTGCCTTAGTTTAACTTTTCTTAGCCTTGAACATATGCATACAGTATGTCTTTGAGCTTAGCAAAACCATAGCCTTAGCTTAATTTATGATACTCTACCTTAGCTTATCTGAGTTGATATTATTGCAGCTTATCTTAGTTTAGAACGGTTTTGCTACACCTTCCCCTAAATACTACAGAATCATTTAATTATTAAAAATGCTGTCTTTTGTGGTTCAGAGCTTAATTTGCTAAATTAAATTATTTGATTATGACAAATGTGTGAAAGAAATCATAGACAGTAATTTTGTGGGGCATAACCAAGACATTTTGAAGGACTTCAGGCATTTCTTTTGCTATTGTGCACACAGTTTGTCGGTGTGAACTCCAAGCCTTACATTTCTAAACTAGTGTCACTGTGTCACATTCCTGCATATTTACTGTGATTTATGCTGTTGTCCAGTCGCTACACACACCTCACAGAAGAATGACTTTCTGCTTGTGTGTGTGTGAGGGTGTACAGCGTGTGCTTGGCTTCAGATTGTTAGCTTTCCTTTGTCCATGATACTTACTGTACTTTGGATCTGAAAACTCTCTAACTCGACTTAACCCTAACACTGCTGACTTTCTTTAGTGTTTTTGTCTATATCCCTGTTTGTTGTATGTATATACAACATATGTTGATCAAATAAACTTAACTAAAGTCAATTGAGTAGAGTGATCTTGAAAAACTGGAATGTAGCAGACCATCTTTAATATATAGGCTGACCAGATGTCTTTGTCTTTGAAGACTGAGTATTCGTCCCCGGGCCTATTTCAAAACTGCTGAACCATGTAATAGTTAATATGAAATATAGTGTGCCATGAAATATAGAGACTAATAGACAAAACTGGATTGGAACAGTAGAGAAAGCAAACATGGCTCATGTTTAACCTGCAGATATACCTTCTACAGCTGGCCTGATATCAGATAATCTCGCAGCCACAAAAGCCACACTGGATACCACAAAAGAAAACTGCTATTTGTTCAGCTTTGTTTAGAAAGCGGTGTATGTATTCCTTCTCTTTTTCTTACCAGCTCTACTGTAAAAGGCAAAAAAAGAGCTGAGCTTCAGAAAAAATTAAGCCTGCATTCAGTTTTCATTTTTATCCACCTTCTGACCTTCACATTAACCATTCATCTTGAGTGCGTAAGTGGCTCATGCTGTTATGACTCTTATTCAAATCCAGCTCTTTAGGTTTTTAAAGAAATCTTTATCACATACTAACTAGTATAGTAATAGTGACAAGCCCCCAGGTCTGCCCATGTATTGCCAGCAGAGGGTGCTGTAGGTTTACGAGGGCTAAACATTTCATTTGACAATGAATAGTAGAAGCTGAGAGATGTTCGTTCAATGTCCAACTCTCAGGGAAGGATATTTACAGTTTGTAAGTAACCAGTGGGGGGGGATAACTGCAAATAGGTTTTAGCTATGGTTCACAGCAGGAGGTAGTAATGAGCAGAGATACTTCAGTGGCTTGAGGACCAGGATCTGCACTGAACTTTTCTTTAGCAAGGCACTCAATCACTGTTTTGTGCTGGCTCTGACCTCTGACCTCCTTGTGAAATGTATGTGTAAATGCACGTATATTTACAAGTGTGCTTGTAGAGGTGTTCGGCACGATGCAAAACCTCCAACCACCTTGCTTAAAAAAGCCAAACATTTCTTTGCTGGAATCAGCTTATCGTTGGTGTGTTATCACTTGGCCCATGACTGAACTACCACAGCTTCTCCTTCATGGACAAAACTGCCATTTTATACTGCTCAGATGGCTTAAGTGTGAATGTTGAAAAAAAGGGAAAGCAAGAGAGTTGGAGGTGAAATCAAATCCCTTTAGCAAACAGCAAAAAGGTCAGTGCTGACGCAGACCCGGGAACAGGCTGCCCTCCCTCAAGACTATATTCTTAAGTGGCTGGATTCTATTTGTAGCATTTTTACCTGTTTACTGACTCCCCCACTCCAAAACCAGGTAGCTGCGCAAACATACTGGAGGGTTTGGACGACCTCTTGTGTCACCACACGGAGGGTAAATTTCAATTGCCTGCACTGTCGAACCGCAAAAAACGCAATATCAGGGTGAAAAGACTCATGTTTATCAGGGCTGGAGTGCACTTTTTATTCACTCAGTGGATTGGCTTCATTACCCTAATTTCTATAATCATTTGATATGAGAATACAACTTCTAATTATAAATACTAATAGCAAATCAATTGCAGTTTCCTTCTAGATAAAGCAACATTGCAGTGTTTTGTTGAGTCTGTGCATTGAGCATTGCATAACTTACAAACTATTAAAACAAGTGGTTTTACATTAAACCTTCTTAGTTCCTCTGTGGTTGTTTATAAGGATTAAAGGTTCTACTAGGTCATAGAAAAAGTTTCTGTTAGATTAAAGGTATAACGAGTTGGATTATTCGGTTGCTGTTTGTAAACACAATATTCAAAGTTGGCCCCTCCTCCCCATCTCAAAGCGTACGCACTTCTGGTGGTCCCTCGTGCTTACGCTCTGGCAACTGGTCGCTACGTTTCTATACATCAGACCGTCACATCCGGGAACTTTCGCTTTCAACACGTCCCCGCCCCTTTCTGGGGCAAAAAAAACAGAAGTGTCCCGAGCGCAGCACAATAAGAAAATACAGGCAGAGGGCAGGGTCTCTGCAGATACAGACACCACCACACAATTCTAGTGGGTCATAAGTGATGATTGAGAGGGATTATTTTTGTATGAGTCTATACATTGTTTTCTAGGAAAATCTTACTTGTTATACCTGTAAATAATCATGATCATGTTATCATAACAATCACATTTTTTAAAGTATTTAAGTAGTATTTAATCACTTTAAACACTAAAACAGCAACAGACTTTTGGTTAACAACAGCAATGACACACGCGCACGACAAATAAAATTATATTAATAAACAGATTGCAAATACTAAATATTAAATTGAACATGCTCGGCAATTTTCACAATTCATTTATTGTTTTAAGTAGCATTAGACAAATACACCTTTAATACTAACATTTTAATACTAACATTACACATGGTATGTTAGTAAAATGAGGGGAAACCCACATAACGTCCAGATTCACTGGCTTACACTATGTTAATGCGAGCTAATGTTAGCCAAGCTATACTTTCTTCATTTCCACATTACTTACCGTAAGCTGCTTGGTGACCAACCAAGTTAAACGATGTTAATGCTACAGAAAGCTTGAAAATTCTATTTGATGGTAACTATTGTTAGATAGCGGTTTAGCTAATTGTCTACCTAACAGTTAGCCTTAACTGACAGTTGACTGACATGTTAGAGCATAATTAGATTCATACATGAAACTTATGTTAAAATACTCGTGCTAAAGAACGAGAGACAGTTCAAGTGCAAGAGAAATGTCGATTTTTTTTAAAAAATTAAGTGCTACCAGCCTCGGTTGGCCGAAATTGGTCATTTTCAGACTGGTCAGGCACCTGTGGCTCTCCACCTGTAGCCAGCAAGTGAAAAACAACCCTTAAACATAAAAGGCTTTCTCTGTAAATCTAATATTGAACCTTTTTGTGGCAAAAGATTATTGGGAAGCAGAACCCTGGGGTTCCTTATTGAACCTTTTAATGAGAGCATTTTTGAGAGTGTAGTATTTATAAACACACCACTGTGGGCATATAATCCTTAAACCATATTATTTCACAATTTTAGCTTTTCATTATATAAGAAATTGGGTATTTTTGCCTAGTAGAATACTGTATAGTAGCATTGAAGATCATATACAGTGCCTACCTTGTCCCCATCCCTCATCTTTTTTTAGGGACATGCCCACTCTACATACAGCAATGCCCAGAACACCCACTAGTATTTTCATTTATTTCATCTCCCACTTTCTCAAACTCTCAATCCTTTTCACACACACACACAGTCTCACAAAAACTGGATGTCCTTTCGTCATAGTGAAAAAACTAAAACAACAAATTAATGAATTTCATAACTATTAAGATGAAAATAGTCTCGTTGTCGGTGTGTGTACTCAGCCTGCCGTAAGAGACAGGAGGGCACCAGGCGAGCGTGGCCAGCAGTCAGACAACTATTTTTGGTACAAGCGGAAAATTTCGACGGGGATTCTATGGTGGTGGGGACCAACAGCAGAGGATCGGGGGGTAAGAAGAAAGTCTGTGAATCTTGTGGGACTGTGGGAAACGGTGACCCTCTGCCACACTCTGCTGGCACTGGAGGTCTGCATGTGGGTTACCAACAAAACAGGAGGAGAGGGAGTGCTGCCAAGCCCATAATTTGAGTTTGGGATCAGTATGTGTGTGTGAGTGTTCGACGGGTACGAGGTGTGGAGCCCCGGTGAAGCCAAAATTCGCCATCCTCAAAATGCTTTCAAGCTGCAAAAAAAACAAGCCTTCAAATTTTGTTTTTGCTTGTTGTTTAGTACAATCTGCAGAGGGTGAAATCATGTCAGTGATCTTCTTTATGTCAGCCTCTTGAAACAAAACAGACACGACAGAGCACTCCTCTTGTATCAAACACTGTCCCTTGAGAAGTGTAGACGGGATGGAGAGGGGAGAAAAGACAGGGGCTACCGGCAAAGGGAATGAAGGATGAGTATAAGTATGAACAAATAAGCATCATGATAAAAATGACAGTATTACAAAAATTTGGGAGCTTATTCCATCTGTAATTAGTCAGCTCAGACTTTTCAGATGGGCACTATTAAGTTTTATAGGAAAGGAGTACAAAATGGGTGAAAAGGATACTGGAATCACAGCCTGGTGGGTAAATGGAAGTACTTTTGTACAGGAGGGCAGACTAGAGGCCAGAGAAGAAGCCAAGCAGTTGTTATAAGCAGGAATGGGAGATTGTGCCGAGCAGTAGGCAAGGTTCAAGACTGATTACCTGCATTGAACTCTGACTGGTTACTGTATGCAGTCCAATAGGAGTGTTTGTGAAGGGTGTTTAGAAACAGCACGGACTGAGTGAGGTGTCTGTCTCAGATATATTTCTGTCACCTGTCATCACCCACTCACTTTCTGGCAGAGTGGGCAGAGCATTGGCAGTAACCCTGTTTCCTACTGGTACGACCTGTAGGCGCAAAAATGAAAACAATCATGATGTTTGGACTTGGGTAAGGAAGCTAACTTCGCAAAATCAGTGTGTTTTTACAGCACAAGTGAAAAATGGATCGATTGCCATACAGACATTCATAGTCCCCGGAAGATGAAGCCTATGGACTTTGCTGATCCTTTTTCCTCCAGCACCACCAGCAGGTTGGCATTTTGGGTTTAAAGTGAAATATCGCAGCAACTACTGGATGGATTGCCATGAAATTGCCAATCTACCACCATCAAATTTCAGTTTGTCCAAAGCTATAGTTTATAACCCGAATAACTGTAGGACTAGTAACATCCCCATCAGCCTCTGCTGTAGGCTACTTTGTGTTTACTTCTAATTAGCAATGCTAAACGTTAAACTAAGATGGTGGGCATTGTAAATATAACCTGCTGCTCACTGTGAGCATATTAACACACTCAAGTTAGCATGTAGCTCAAAGCACCGCTATGCCTAAATACAGCCTCACAGAGCTGCTAGCAGGGCTGTGAATTAGCCTTGTTTAACGGTAAGATACTAATAAAGTTGAATTTACATTTTATGGGTATTTCTGAATGACAATAGGAGGAAAAAACTTAATTACCTACATATGGCCTTTTCTATACTTAACATATACCTATTGACTTTTAATCTGTGTGTGAAGTGCAGGCTTAAACAGTGTATCTTTTGATTGTCTGTACTGTCTTTATATTACAGTAAAATAACTAAACTATGTTTATGAGTAAACTCATAAAATCCCCTTCTAGATCTAGTCACTCAAACAGAATGAGTTAAACCAAATGATTATATCAGGGAAATGTGCTGACACGAAGGCTAACCAGTGTTGTGACATTGAGAAGCTTCCAGATCTGTGTTGTGTCATGAGAAAGTAGTGAAACAGTCCACAGTTATAAATACACCTCAACCCACAGAAAACCCAGCAATGGGAAGATGATTACCATGTTTCGCCACCAAAACACAGCTGCTAACTATGTTAAAATAATAACACCATCGAAATCTATGAGTGGTGGAGGGCTGAGAGGAGGAATTGCAACCACACACTCAAACACCAGCACACACACACACATTGCCTCTCATCCTGTCCGCAGTGATTGTTAGCCCACATGCACGGTGTGTGTCCGCCCAGGAGTTAACCGCCTGAGGAGCCAGCTATAAAGCATGAGAGTGATTGCACGAGTCATATTTAGAAAGTGTCTCACTTCTACACGTGCAGAACTACACATTCGTCCACGGAGGTGTATTCATACATAAACACATACACGTATGCACGCACACCGGTGTGTTCCAGGCATGGCCAGCTGTGTCCAAATTTCAAACATATCTCAAAAACCCTCATAATTGCTACGTCCATTTGACGTTTCTGTATTTTACTGACCAACACACACAATCAAAAAGGTTTTATTGCTAAAACTGGCAACACAGGAGTGTGTTGTTAGACTTACACAAATACCAGCCATGACTATTTATTCATTTGCTATGAAAAGACTCATACTTTCCCTTACAGCTAAATGTTATGGATTAAGTGTTCAAGGCCTGTAACTAGCATTATTTAAAGAATCATGAGATGACAGTTATGACTATAAGTGCAAAATATAGAACCAAAGTAGGGTGACTCAGTTTAGTTTGGTTTGAGAGTGAACATTGAAGGCTTTGGCCCTGATGCAGATTTACTGTAGTATTCAATGTATGCAGTTGCTTGCTGAGAAGTGTGGCCCATGGAGGGGAGAGTACGTTCTCGAACACGGTGGGGGCCCACTCAAATATGACGGGTTATACTGGTTCAACACATCAAGGTCAAGGGGCCAAGTTTCCTTTCTTGTCAGGGGGCCCAGAATTCCTAGCAGTGCACCTGGCCCCTTTGAATACTGCTTACTCTGCCATGTTTCACAGAAACATCTGGGAAGTGTTTTGGATTGTCTGATGCTGCTTTTCAATGTTGTATTAGCTATTAATACAGTACTATTGATCATCCACTTTACCATAATTAACTGCAAAGTTATTATTATTATTATTATTATTATTAATTTCCCATAAGCCTTAGATGTTGGCGGACTAAACATCCCGGCACGACAAAGAGTCCATGGGTGAGTCAAGGGGCCACTGTTAACTCAAACATTTAACAGCAGGGCAGAGAGGAGTGAACACTCTACAAGTTTTTAGACAACAGAAACAGCTGGGAAGTTGAAAAATTGACTTTAGAAGAGAGTGTTGGTGAGTTTTATGGATAAGGACAAAACCAAGTTATAATGACGCAAGTACCCACGCTTCAGTGCTTGTAGATTGTTCATGGGAGCTGTAGATTTTTCTGTGCTCACAAAGTAATCGTTGTTTAACTTTAAATCACGAAGGTTTCAGTTTCTAATAGCAAACTGCTGTAGTGGATCCTGATTTGTTTTTGAATATTGAAAGAAAAGCCCAGGAACACGCTTATTTTTTTAGAAACACCAATGAAAGAAATGTTGAATGAGAGACTGCATTGAGTTAGTTAGTTAGTTAGTTAGTGGAACAGAGGTTAGCCCGGACTAACGTCATGACTTCGGCTCTCTCTCCTCTTCCTCATTAACAAGATGTTCTGCTGTATGTAAGAAGGTCCTCACCACTCATATCTTATGTTGTAAGTGATGGTTAGAGCTAAAACTGAGATATTGGCCCATGTGATGATGATTATGCAGCTGAAAGCTACTAACTTATCTATCAGATTTTTTATTTATCAAATTACTTTTCCCAAGGTCAAGAATGAACTTTCATGCTCACAGCTACAGCAATATTGTCCACAACAAATATTTTTCTTTTCCGTGATTATATGCGAATTAAAGAGACTGTGAGGTTAGGTCTGTGAACAATTGGGTGAGCCATCCTTTAATGTTGCGTCTCTGTATGTTTATATCTGGCCTAAATATCTGAAATTTTGGGACTAAGGCTGTGTTGGAAACCACTCCCTATTTACTATATAATGCACTTTGTTTACAGTCATTTTACCATTTTATTTGAGTGTTCAAATTCAAAAAGTGAAATTCAAGCACTACATAGTGCCTTAAAAATTCCCACAATGAAACGAAAAAAGTAGGCATGACATGTACACTACTTTCTGCCAACAATCCCACAATGTAATACATTGAATTTTATAGATTCAGCTGTGAGTGATGATGCAAAACTATAATGATTAAGTGTCCAAATTCTGAAATAATTGCGCAAACCATTGAGTGTCTATTGTATCGTGTAGTAAATAAATGAACAGAAAGACACAGCCTGTTATTTGGCCCTTTTTAATGGGATTGATCAGAACTAAAAACAAAGTGAGCTCTAGTGAACACTTCAAGGAATAGTTTGACATTTTGGGATATTATTCTGCTGAGTAAGTTAGATGAGAAGATTGATATCACTTTTGTGTCTGTACCACAGAAGTACACTGATCTTGAGTAAATGTAGCAAAACCACAGTGCAGAAATACTTTGTTACAAGTAAAAGTCCCGCATTCAAAATCTTAAAGCAACTCTGTGGAACTTTTCATTTTGTGTTGATTTTGGCAGGCTCTGTGGACAAAGGCGGTAGTGCTTCACCTAACGGTAGGTTACATGTTCCCTCTGCCTCACTCCCTGCTGCAAGGAGACTACTTCACCGGGAGAAGAGCGGGCGGCAGCTCTGGAGACGGACCTTCAGTTAGCGGCTGAAGCAACTCAAATTCAGCCAGAGCAAACCCCAGCGCCGTTTTGTCTGATGTCGCGGAAAAATCCGACCCGGTGGCAGGCATTAAGAGTAACTATTAGAAATGAACAGAAACAGCCAATCTTCTCACTGTTGGTCTTGTTTGCTTATGTAGATCATATAGAGGTAACAGTATTAAAGTTTGAGACTTTTTCATAACCAGTTAAAAACTCCATAGTGTTTTTAAGCAAAGGTACAAAAGTATTAGGATCAAAATATACCTAAAGTACCAAGTACTTATTATGTAGAATGGTTCATTTCAGAATAATGTACATAATAATACTGGATTCTAATTATTGATGTATTAATGTGTACATCACTTTAATGTTGCTGTTGGTAAAGGTGGAGCTAATTTTAGCTACTTTACACACTGCTAGCTTGTGAATCCCCCCCATCTTATCTTAATCTATCAAATATATTGAATAGATTAATTTCCCAAAATGCTAAACTATTCCTTTAAGTGAGAAACCAGTAAACCACTGTAAAACATTTGCGTAATTGACAGCCTGGTTGGCTGACTGAAAAGCCTGCTTTTCTGCTGTAATGGACTGCTGGGCTAAGTGGGTGACTGTTTGTCTGACCAAACTAGCTGCCTGGCTGACTGATAGAGTTACAGTATGACGTACAAACTTAATTTCATGCTGATGAAGTGCTGCCTGCCTACTCTAAATGCTTGGATAAGCCTCTAATTGACTGGCATGATGGCTGACTGTTTTCTGACTGACAGGCTGGCTAACTGACCGGAGCAGTTCACAGGGGTCCTGTGCCAATGGCCGCCTCTGCAACAGGGTCCTGTGAATTTTGACAGCACTGTGATGCTTGCCTTTTTTCTCCAGGAGACCTGGCCCAAACCCAGTTAGCATATTTAATCTTGGTGCAGTTTCTTTATGTGATGTACATTCAGGGAAACGGGTCATATACACTTCAGAGCCCTATCACTTATCACACGTGACTGTTAGTCTGGCCACTTTAGGCTGTAATGAACAATATTACCAATTGATTTTTTTGTCAATATTTTAGTATCATGTTACCTAAATGCTGTTTCAAAAGATGTTCTACCGTGTCAAAACCCAATTCTTCGAAAAATGCTCACAATTTTGTGTCTTTTAGTCACAAAAATGGTCACAGATTTTGAATATTATCACAATACAACAGGCAAGATATCAATAACTACAAAACAAAGTTGTTTATTTTGGTATGACCTCCTTTTCAGAATCTGTCAAACCCAATCTCGTTAATTTAAACATTTTGCAAAGTAAGAGTGAGCATGCCTTATGTCTGCCTTATGTGGATGTGTTTCTAACGTACATGTGCGCACTCCCCTATGAGTGTGTGTGGCTCTTCATGTGTGTGAAGGGGTGACTGGTGGGGACTTTTCAACTGGAGCCTGGCCACATCTGTACCCGTCCAGATGAGGGAATGGAAATGCATCCTGGGAAGTTGAGAGAGTGAGATCAACAAAACACAAAGTTGGTCTTTGTCCGTCTGGCTGCTGGCACAGCCAATGGTCCTGAGCCCTTTATCATCAGCGAACTCTCTTCACTGAGATTGAACTGAAAAATGAGAAGTGATATAAACTTTGCAGGAAAATACACAAATGTGGTAATACCTTGAAGTATCGTGTTGATTGATCCAAAATGTGGTGAAAATGAAAGATGAAACCTTTAACACAGAGTGCAGGTCAGGCTGGTGGTATTAAAATTGCTTATTTTCGTCAATGGACTGTGACGTTTCTTAAGACTTTTTTATTCCTAGAATACAAAATGTTGTGAATCCAAAATCAGCACTCCTGAACTAAGTGGTATTATTTTAGGCATTTGTGTATAGCATTAACAAAAATGTAATCTCGATTGACAGGACATGAATAGTTTGTGTTTAGTTTAGTTGGTAAACTGTAATGACATCTACTGTTTTGACTGAACTGGCAGCTTTTTTTTGCCATTTACTTGAAACATGCAAAGCCAACTGGTAGATAAGATCTCCTCCCTGGACCTGAAACAAGCAGTTTTCTCTTCCTCTGTGTTCCCCACAGTTCCTGGAAACACCCACAGCTTTCTAGAAAGTCATTTCACTTGAAAGTTTGATCCGCAGCTGAATTTGAGACCTTGTTGAAATGTTAATGCCCAGATTCCTCAGGCTATCTGGACGCTGTCTGGACTGATATTAAAATATTGTGGCCACTCAACCATATGTCCGCAACCATACGTCCGCAAAAACTGAAAACAAGTGTAATGTAATACAGTGCAAACTGAGGAGCAGAGTCAAGCCTGTAACTTGTGGTTTGCAGAATTGAGGTTTAGTATTTTCTTAGACATCTGAGCAGGAGAATGTAGTTTATTGATTTTATTACACAGACTCTTTTAATGTAATGAGAAATGACACAAAACAATAAAAAACATTTGAATTTTATCTCCAAGTATTTTAATTGTGATTCTGCCATGCACATTCCTGGCCAGCCAGGGTCCATTTATATAAATCTATAAACAAAAGTTGGGAAATGCAGCATTCAATAAAACAATATGTTACATACACAATATTTACAAACATATGAATATACTAAAATTATGGTGGAATTTGTCCTTTATAAAAATAAAAGCTTGAGTGACAAATATGTATATAATATATAATATGTTTTGCATGCAGAATCTGTTTCAGCTACTGCTTATTGCTTGTTTGACTTTGCATGGCTGGCAATGTGTTAGAAATGTAAATGAAAAAGGCAACAGTAGCAAGCATTTCATAGCAAAGTGTTCAATATTATTTACAACACTATTATGTACAAAAATATACAATCTGTATTTTACTGCCTGCATTGTTGCTATACTGTATAATACCACTGTGACGAAAATAAGTGATATATGGAGGCCAAACCAGACTTAATAGGAATTAAATACATTTTAAAAATCCTTCTCCCCGTGTGTATGGCCTGATTAATCTTGTATTTGATACTTAAACAGACCCCATTTACAGACTTCTCATTTTAAAACAAGTCAGATGGCAACATTAAAAAGGTAGCCAGCAGTTTCAACCAAATCAAGAAGCTAACATTTACGCTAGCTTAATTAGTTAACTTTGCTAGCGAACTACAGCTGATAAAATCTGCTAGTGACAGCTGTCATTTCAGCTGGCACAATTGCTTGCTTTTGTCTACCTCTGTCTGAAATCAAGGACCCATTGTTTCAAAAAATTACAAGAAAATTTGAGTGGTAAAACTGCCACTGTTTCCTGTGCGAGAATGGAAAGCCTGATAGGCATAACAGCAACTAAGGGGACGGGGGTTAGCGAATGATCAATTATCTTCCGAATAAACAATTCTGCTGAGATTAAAATAAAACATACATTAAACCAGTTGGGATTGATTTATTCATATTGATTTATACCTATTTAATTCTGCCTCGTAGTTTTTCATCAAATGTTATAATTATTTGTGATTTTACTTAATCTTTTTTTTACGTCTGGTTTGGTCCTCCATAGAAATATACAAGATGGTGCATTGGGCAAGTGTGAGTTAATTTCAGCATGCATGGTCTGACTAAATAGGAATCTAATCTTGTTCCCTCAAAATGTATAAACAGATTTTATGACTCCGTATCTGACTGCCCCGTTATTTACCTGGTATATCTCTATGTAAAGCTGATGCATACTCTTAAATTACTTTGGTAAAACCTCTGATGTCACGTTTTAACCTTCATGTTCTGAAATTGTGGGAGGTGTTTGGAGTGGTGCTAAATCTGGTGGTGTATATTCAACTTTAAGTATTAAAACACATGATATCAGCCCCATGTTATTATTACAGTCAACTCTAGAAATTTAGAAAAGACGTAAGGCAAAAGACATCTGAGATCATCATTCACCAAACATCCTTTGCTAAACTATTATTGGACACTGACTCACTCATGAACAAACTTAGAGGGGAAACCTTGAGTAAAGTCATGTTACACTTTTAGTGTCAGAGGCTGAAAAGCTGAATTATTTATTGTAAGAATGAATGTAATTACGGGTTGTAAGATGGTAATGAGTGGGTTTGCTGGATGTGAAGTGGCCATGTCTGATGGTAGTCTGTCCTTTGAGAGTGGTTTTTCAGATGACTGCAAACACTCTGAAGGCTTTTCCACCTGTTGGGTTCAGTAGGCTGGAAGAGGAAGAGCAGGGAGAAAACAGAGATGTGGTATATGTTCATGTTTTTCACAGCCATGACGTGTTATCATGTAAAGATGCATTTAATATTTGAATATTTGAAATTTGCTCATCACACTGATCAAGGTAATTGCAGATTTCAAACTCAAAAACAAGGTCCAACTTGATATCAAATAAAATACATAAATAAAAAATCTGTATATTTTTTGCCAGTTCTATCTGAAATACATGACATTAGCCTAGTGTGTATTTTACATACATGCACATTTCTTCCTCTATATATACACTGTACATATGTGCTTCATATTTTCTTTAACCATACCTCTCCGAGGTGATGCCATTCTGGTAACTGCCACTGTACTGCCTCCTTTTGTCCACAGGCATCACATCGAGGTACCCTCCTGACTCATTCTGGATCACTCCAGCATGAACGGCTGCTCGGCAGATACTGGATTTCTGGGGGGAAAAAACAGGCCAATTCCTGTTAACATGATGTAACATCAAATCATGAAGAGGAAGAATCTGCCCAGTCTGGTTGGTGACTGCTGCCAACATTTAGCATTATCATAGAATTATCATTTTACTGTTTAAAGTCTCTGATCCTGTGCACGCTGATTTGGTATGTAGCATTGATAGTATGGCTTACTTGAGCTGTGTCTGCTGTGAAAAAAGTCTATTGTTTCCAATAGTGACTGACTGTAATGGTCTGCAATGGTCTGTAATGGTCTGTGTGGACTGTAATGGTCAATTTATGACATTGATGAAAGAACTCACATCTGAGTAGTATTTTGTCCCAATGACTCTGGCTCGACTGTCACGTAGACAGTTCCTGGGACAATACAACCTGAAGAAAAAGCCCAAGAGCTCACTTTAGGTCATATGATATTTTCAGTGCATACACTGGAACTACAGTATGTTCTTAAGGTATTAAAGGCAGAGCTATCTGGAGGACATAACTTCAAATATGCACATGGCAAATATACAAATCTGTAAATGCTAATTTTCCTTCATTTATGATGTTGAAAGGTTAGCAGCATAGCTGATGGTTTCTTAGCTTACTCTGGCTGTAGGCTAGTGTTGCTACATTACTTTGAGTTTGGAAGGTCACATAGGCCAAAAAAGCTAACCTCTATTACTTAAAATGACTGTGGCTCACTGGCTCTGCCCATTGTGGTTTAATTCAAACAGTGAAATGTTTTCAGTCTACATGAAAGCTCCAGCTGTCCTACGTGACTAAATCTAAAGCAGAACGTTACCTGGGACAGTGTCGTACAGATTTCTTGAAAGGGCAGAAAAGCGCCACGGTGGTATCACATGTTACTGCCTTGACTGGGAGAAAAAAGGACAGCAAAATGACCCTACAGTGTTTCTGTATACAGACAACATGTTCCTATGTCCTCAAAGTGAAAAATGATTGTAAGCTCCTTACCAGGCACTGACTCTACTTTGAAGGAATTTGCACTCCTGTTTTTCCTGTGAGTTTAAAGAAAACTGCATGAAGTTGGTGGTCTGTGCTGCATAGCCATGCATCATTAGTTGAACAGCCCCCATAAAGGGAGCAAGTACTGTATTTATCTAGACTGTATTAAACACTTTTTGATAAAAACTAAATACAGATTCATACCCAATTGATTGAATACCATTCTTGTATGACTTGGTGAATTGTTGTTTTCTGCCCAGTCTGGTCACATCCAGCCATCCTCCATCATTGTCAATAACACCAGAGTGTAGCCCAGCTCCACACACACTGGATTGCTGCAGTGAAAGACAATGACATGAACATACAACAAGGTATAGCTTAAAAGAAAGACTCTATAACTTACTTTCTAGGCTCTCACTATTACAGAGTCTTGTTACACAGCATACCATGCAATAATACATACAATATATACCATACAATATATAACTGTTACTGGTAATCATTTACCATGTCATAATATCCAGCCCCAACTACTTTTCCAGGGCTGTCAAGGCAGCCAGGTGGACACTCATATCTATGGACAGGAACAACAGTAAAGTGAACAACATCTTGGAACTGGTGCTTTGGTTTTAATATAACCTTCTTGGTACATCAAATGTTTCCGAGAATTTGCATAGATTATTTGACATTCGTCTGTTGGCACCATATTCATTAGCATTTACCTGTTACAGGTTGTTCCCTTGCACTGATCTCTCAGCTTAGTCTCACAGTCGACCTGTTGGCCTAAAATAAAAAGCAAACGAGAGTTTTTCACAACCTCATTTTCATAATAGTAATAATGTTTACTCTCCAAACTACACCGTTCGGAGAGGTGTAGTATTGTGGGAGCAGTCCTTACACATCTGCTCTGTGCTGACAACCTGGTTTCTCTCTAGGTTGTCATTGGGCGAGGGGTTTGGTGTCTGTGCCCTGGATTGAGGCTCTCTGTCCCTTACTGGTTCCGGTTCAGGTTCAATGTAGTTGGTCTCCTCAGTCTCAGGAGCTGGACGCCTGTCAACACCCCCATCTGAAAACATGGATGGCAGATTGTCATTGTACTGTTTCACTAGATTTGATCATTTTACATTGATACAAGTTGTACTTATGTTTCAAAATTAATATGGCAATCAATTCTATATGGAAATGCTACACTGGGCAAATAAAAGCAATCTTGCCATGACGAAATCATGGCAGGATAGTGAGGGCAAATATTTCTGGTGTAGCCGAATGTTGTGAACTGTTTTCTTTCAGTAAAACTATTAATAACTTCTGCAATTTCAGGGAAGGTACAAATGTATGTAAGGAGATAAAAACATGACATATATCACAACTACTGTATGTTCCAAACCCACCTTTGTAGCAGAGATTGTCCCTGCAGCCTCCAGCATAGCTAGCTGGACAGGCAGAACAGGGAGCTCCATATTTGTATGGAGCATGACCCCACCAGTTGCCCCTACAAAAACAATGATGGCAGAGATTTTGTCATAGTTAAAAAAGGACCAAAAAATTGTTTTAAAATAAACAATGTTCAAGGATGTCATTGTAAGTAAGAGATGGAGGTGTATTGTAATATTATGTATTATAGCATTATTATTATATATTGTATTGTTTGGTTTACAGCCCTCTGAAGAATCCTCACAAAGTACCTGCTTAGTTTTAAGTGTATTTTTGGCAAATAATTTAATAATCTTAAAGGCGTACTCCACTGATTTAACACTGCAGTCCTATAACATTGTCAGACTCACGATGGACAGTTTAAAAAAAGATCAGAATCGATGCAGCAGAACCAGAGATATTGTCTTTTTTATTCCATGCTTCCTCATCAGAACCTGGGACCTACATTACCCACAATGCAACTCAACTTCCAACAGTTCAGTCGGAGATTCAGGTTAGTTACGGTAGTAGCTGCTAATGTAGCCTCGAACCGCTAGCCTTTTCAAACTTGTAGTCTTCACTCCTTGACTCGACCTCGACTTAAGTGACATCACTTGAGGCAATTTTTCAGACTTCACACAGCTCCCTCTGGAGCCACAAAAGACTTTTACAAATTTTTATCACATCTGCAGAAGTACTCTCGAAAACCTGTAAACAGACTTTGAAGTGTAAAATCAGTGGAGTTCCCCTTTAAGTTCTGTTCATATCTCTTCATATTCCTGTTTTGTATGCGTCTTTGCAAAACACACAAGTTATTACCAAGTATTACCAAAATAACTGATGCTGAGACTGCATTTATGATTTTAGTCATTATCTCTGTTATTTTGAGGGAGTTGTATCACATGATATTGAAACAAGCAGAAACGTACGGTGGAGAGTAGTTGCAGACCAGATAAACAGCTTTAGCCCAGATCATTCCCCACACGTTCATGTTGTAACACACATTGATGGCACAGCCAATACGATTGCTAGTCGCCCACACCAACTGAAAATTGAAATACACACACAAAGTAAAGCGTTCAGTGGTCCACTCACATTTGTTGGAGCTTGTAGCTGGTAGCAATAATGATAAACTTTTATAACTTGGAAGATGGTCCTTGTTTTTATCAAACTGATCTGATAAAGAAAAGAACTCATATATTCTCAAAGCCATTAAACACCCTCAGTACATCCACACAGGTGTTTTTACTCATTTTAGCAGATTGGGTCTCTTCTTAGAAATCTTACCAGCCAGAATCAATAAAAACATCTCTGTGGGGTACTGTTCCATAATAGATTTTTTTTTTCCAAAGTTTTTCAAAATCACAAATCAATATTGTTTTTTGTTTTTTTTTACAGTAAAACCTTAAAATGGTCTCGAGGCATTGTTAACCCTTTAAGACATGGAAATCAAGAAGCCCTTACCTGAGTGTAGTGAGTACAAACAGGTCCTGAACACCTGAATGGGCAGTGTGGGTTACACTCCTGGGAGTAGGGATAGCTGTAGTACCTCACCTCATCATACCAGGCCTGGACATGGTAGGTAGGGGGGCGGTCCCTAAAGTCATAGAGAATATGTTATACTGTATCCTTAATTGCATCACCCAAAAATATGTGACAGTAAATATAGTGAAGACATGTCTATATACCCTATCTGTCGGTAATGTCTATATATAAGCAGCTTAACTGCCTTGTTGAAGTTTCCATGAGCACCTGAGGCTGTTCCAGAGGAAAACAACAGAAAACTTACTATGGACCAATAAAGGCAAAACGTCCCTTCATAATAGACCTTTTTCACAGCAGACATTTTAACACATCATTGCAGGAAAAGCACAGGTGCAACTGATAACATTAAAGGTGATATTGATAACATTCAGCCCGCTCCACCCTCCCCCCTTCCATCATTGCATTCACATCACAACACCGCTGTTGCTCGAAGCACATGTCCCGTCAAGTGGTTGCCAGTTCGTTGCACAACCTGCATATTTCATGGTCGAGTGGAGGGAGAGTCAGACAGACTCAGTCATGTCAAGTGATGATTTCGTGATAGAGTGACGAATTCATTTTGAACCAGTAGTGATTATGTGCATTTATGTCGTGCACGTTGATCTGATGAGACAGTGTCGGCGTAGCTTTCCAGTTAGCTAACGCAACCGCTACCGGTAAAGGAGAAAAGTGGCCACCTCGGCGTGGCTTTTCAGCCCTTGAAACTCCTTCAGCTGACTCCAACGAGCAAAAGCTGAACCGATGTTCACCCTGGTCTCACTCCTCCTTTTGTCGCTGAGCACTTGGGATTGGTACCAGAGTGAAGCCAGTGTTACCAATAACACCTTTAACAATGGACGTATTCAATTTAGGTGAGCCATTTCCAGGCACCTGGTATTTTGGCTGCTCGCTGACTGACATGGCTTAATGGAACCCAACCTGGGTGAGAGCCAGTAAATTTTGAAGTCATACAGTATGTTCTTAATGAAAAATATATTGTGTCTACCGTAGTCATTAAAGCTGCATTTGCTATTTTTAGCCACTTGGGGGCAGCAGAACAAGCTGAAAACAAAACACTGACATATTTTGACCTTACAAAGGCAAACGTGTTAGCAAACAGTTGCTTATTTACACATCCAGCTGACCTGGAGCAACATTGGCATTCATTTGGAGATGTGTTTCTGACCACCTGACGAACGCCAAGTCCAATATTCTCCAGTACACTCTCATTTTAGCTCTGATTTGGTCTCCACAAATCCTGAGTGAAATATCTGGCTCTTTAGCTGCTAAATGCCTCACTATGTTCGCCATATACTTGCTAACTGTGTCTGTCAGCTGTTGGGTGCTGAGAAGGTAGCGTAGAGTGGGATTATCAGAGCTCCTTTTGCTGAAAGCTAACTGGGTGCTGTTACTGGAAATGACATTGATTAGAGCTGTGGGAGTGAGCCAAACAATACACTTTTAAAGGTACACAACAAACTATGAGTACATTACATTAAAACAAAGAACAACAGAATACATCCATCTTGAGGTTTACAAACAATCTCAACAAAAGGAAGGTTTGTTTGTGGTTAAAATTCATTTGGTATTACACTGATGTGGAAAGGGGTGGTGCATATTGTAAGAATGTGTATGTATAATGTATTTATGTATAAAACATAATTTCTCTGACACACTTCCCTCAGCTTCTTCGTACATACACACCTGCCCCAGTGCGCTCCAAGGTTTTGGCCTATTTGTGTCAACATGTGGCTCGGTCCATGTTCCCATCGGCAGGTATGTGCCCAGTGCTCTGCGCTCCTCTCTAACTCATAATCCCAGACCTGGGGAGCACACACACATACACAAACAGAACAACACACAGGTCCTTGGTTAAAAGGTTATTTGCCTCTGGAAAGATGGACTTAGAAGGTCAGCTCTGAAGGTCAGCTAGGGTAAGTAGCTAATATGTTTTTCAGCTGGCAGCTAAAGCTTTAGGTTTGGTAATATTAGTTTTCTCTTGGGCTCCAGGTTAAACCTGCAGCTTTGCCTCCAACAGATGTTTGCAGACCTGAAACTCCACTCTAGATTACCCCCATGATTGAAGTGTGCTAAGTGGCCACTTACCGTAGTTGCGGCTTTAATTGCTACTCATTACATTTTTCAGATATCTCATCATCCTCTTCGAGGAAACTAAACTACCATAAATTCCACAGAAAGTGATCTGAAAGTAACCTTAAATACTTGAGGCAAAGTGAACCTGCTCTTTACTTTAAAGTACAGTAGCTGTCCACATGCCTCTCGCAAATTTAACACAGTATAGTCAAAACTAGGCCTCTCCTATTAAACACACACATTCACTCTCTTACACACAGACACATACATGATAGAGAAGGGAAACAGAGAGGTATCGCCACCACCACATCAACTTGCAGCTTTGCGCTACTATTCAGTGTGGTTGTTTCATAGCTTGTTTCCAGTAACTTTTGGTCTCATAAAACAAGCTGAGAGAGAAAAAGCTGACCAAAAAAACCCCTACCAAAACAGAGAGTCTCTGTTTGGGCGGTTGGTCGTCTTTACTGTGAAAAATTTGACAAAATTAACTTAATTGAAGTCAAAATACCTGAACACTGTTTTGAACAAAGCAGGGGAGTACGGGTATAGGACTGAGCGATTCAAATGTTGCGGCAAAGTTAATTTACTGTTGACTTTGTTGGGGAGGGAGAAGAATAGGTGCACTGTGCTCCGCTGTTGCTCTGCTGTTTGGTTGCATTACAGCTATCACACGTCAGAACTAATAGGATAATACTTAAGTGTGGAGTTGTAACAGCTCTGATTGACCACCATAATGTCTTCCATATGTTTGGTAAGGCTAACACACTGTGCCCACTGTTGCCCATTCACTGTAGTGCTGCTTACTGTTCAGGCCTGACTGCAGAAGTGATATTATGACTCTTGACTTCTTTGGCCACAATCCAGCTGTGGCTGAGATACCAACACTGAGGTGGTTTTCTGCTCTAAACTCCTGCCTGGTTGCCATGTGATACTGTATTTTTCCATGATCATTAGACTATATTGTAGTTGTTGGGCAGAATTCTTATCATTCCAATGTTGGTGACTTTATGGCGACAATCATTTTATCCTCCGTCTCAACTGCCTTGAGTGAAACAGTAGAATTACTGTTTATGTTAGAAAGTACCAGGAATGTGCGCTTGCACATATTTGACTGGCTAACGTCATGTGTTGCCACATTGCATTGTGGCAAAAATATCCAATATCTAAATATCCATCTGCTTCAACACAGTGGTATCATTGAAGTGAATGAGGAGGCTGTGTTTTTTCATGCAGTGCTAATGTTGGTCTGAACACTGTCTTACTGAATGTAAAAACTGTGTGACTTTGACACTGGACACTGCAGTTCATCTTCTGTCTTGTCCCAGAATTCAATGTCGGTTTCTTTTAACTGAAGACGATTTTTACCAACTACAATCTAACCAAGTAGTTTTATTTGCCTGACCCAAACTAAACCTTAGCAGCTCAGAAAAATCTCATATGGGTTGTTTTTGGAAAGGCCATGTGACATTTTTATACATACCAGTTACTTTTGGGAGAAGATTGATTCCTTCAAACCAAGGAATCAATTCCTGAAGGAGTCAGTATGCTTAAAAAAAAAAGTCTTTGTAGGTTTTTCAACCAATGTTTGAAATCCCCCTCCTTGACACCTTTCTGAAATTAGGGGAAGCTGCGTCTGACAATTTCTGTAACTTTCAAAGTCAACAAATCGACAAGCACTTCTGCTTTACGCAGCAAATGGCCAGGTGTGTGAAGGTGAGAAAGTATGCAGGAATTTAACTGAATCTGAGTCACTTTTCATGTGTAAGGCCAAGTGCAACACCATAAATGTCTTTGAGGAAGTGTGCGTCTTTATCCCCATTTGAACACTGTATCCTGTCTTGCCCCTCTCTATGATGGCAGAGTTTGAATCCGCCTCTGAGTGTGGCTGTTCACAACACGTAAAAACAGTTTCGCTTTTAGATGGGTTCGGACAACACTTGTAGAACCTAGTTTGTTTGAAGCATACTGAACCCTTAACACTAATTATAAGGCAATACTGCCCACCTGCACAGCCCGTGTGTCACTACGTTTTACAGGTTATAATGAAATCCGAGTTCAGCACTAATCTTTCACTGCAAACAATCTACAGCGGACACTAATGATCTCTGCCAGCTCATTATTCTCTCCGTGTTCTTGTTTTTCTTCACCCTCAATTATCCAGCAGAGAGGAAGATGGACTGCCCACCAGCCTTTGGAGAAAGGTCACGGTAACAACTACCAATCTCCTTTTGCATTCCAAAGAGCATTAAGTTCCCAAAATACAGATCTGTTTCCAGGCATCTGCCAGGACCACCTCTGCTACAGCGCTAAGCGCAAGATGTGCAGTCTTACAGCAGTAGATTTAGGGCAAATGCTCAAGGTAGCTTTTTGAAAAAAANAAAAAAAGAAAAAAAAAAATTGAGGAAGAAAACAAGAAGCCATCCTTCGCTTTTGGTATTCAAAGTATGCAAAATGCTTAGTGTAAATGCTTGTAATAACCTATAGTATAGAAAGTGGTTGTGATTATGGGAACCTTTAAAGAGGTCTCTATTTCTCTGGAAAATCTGCTGGGCAAGAAGTGACGTGCTTTAGATTAACAGATGCAGCAGTGCTTTAAAGGCATTTGCTGAATGGCTTTTGTATGAAATTAAGGAGTCAAAGCTGCAATGAAAGTACAGCCCCTTTGGCCTCACAATCCTGCAATCTGAAAACCAAATACTTGGCCCTCATCAGTCCCCAGCCTTACCACATCATTATCATCAGTAATAATATCCCTTGCTAGAGAAACACTGGATTAGTGTACATAACATACATTTACACTACCGTGCCCCGCACTTCAAACGGCGAGGCTTGACGTGTTTGAAATAGATTCACCGCCGTGGCACCCAAAATGAGATGTGTGGAGAATCAAATAAAAGATAACATCGGCCTCGGCCAGGGTTTGAGTGAGCTGCGATGGATGGGGAGAGAGGAAGCGAAGGGAGAGAGTGAAAGTAGAGGAGGGTGAAGAAAAGCCTGAGGGAACGTTTGGGAGGCTGAAGATCAGGAAAGCAAAAGAGCAAGGCAGGGAGAAAGGGAGCCAGCAGAAAGAGAAATGGAGTGATAGAGTAAGGAGACGCAGGGCAGGAAGGGAGGGAGGGAGGGCAGGATGGCTGAGGTAGAGTGGAGGACAACACTGCGGGGGTGAAAGCTGGATATGGGCCAGGGTAAGCGAGGGCGGGCAAGCAGGAGGCAGGAGCTAGAGCTAGCCAGATGGTGGCTCTGGCTCTCTGTCTTTCCTTGTCTACTCTACTCTCTTTATTGGACAGAGCTACACTGGAAGGGTCAGGAAAGTAATTCTTCCTGAGAAAAACTTCTGACTTTAGTGTCAAACTTCCCTGATTTGAGATTCACAAGATATAGACTCTCTAATCTATATGTGTGTCTATATGTACGTACTGTATATCATATGCATTCATTCTGATTTATGTTTTTATGTTTGCCTCATGAGTGAAAAAAACACATAAAAATTACTGTTAGTTACTGTTGCTACGTCTGTCAAGCTTTCCATTCCAGCACGGGACAAATGCGGTTTACAGTGATCACGGTGGCAGATTCACCACTCAACCTTCTTACTAATGTTGGAAACAATAGGATCCTTGATCCAGAGAGAAGACGACAAAAGCCACTTCTCAATTTTACCCAGCAACCGTTGATTTTGCCAGCTGAATTGAGGCCTGTGGCAGGCAGGTTTTATCAGCTAGTTTTTAATGTTTCCAGCCTCGTTTTAAAGCAAGAATCACACAAAACGGTCTTAAATATGCACTTGATGGCTACATATTGCATATCGTGCTAAAAGATTGAGGCTAAAACAACCAGGCAAAAATCTGCATCCTCACCAGATGATGATCTGTGTAGAAAACATGGAATTAAAGAAACAGCATTGTTCTTGTATTGCAGTGTACAGCTAGTAAGTCCAAGTATGATAAGGAAAAAAGGAAGATCAGACTGTTAATATTGATCTAACATAACCCTGTGTGGATGCTAAGCTTACATATTTGTTCGTTCTCACTTTTTATGTTACAACAGATGTCGTGTGATGTGTTTGGCGAACATAACGCCAAATTGTGTGACGTTGGCATGTAAACTTTCTCAAATCCAATAAGAGCAGGACACAAGGTTAGCCTCAACTTTGATAGCATCCAGGACTGGCTTCCACACAGGCCTGTCGTGCTGGTTGCTAAAGTATGATTGGACGGGAGGTTAGCCAGTAGTAAGTCCAGTGAGTTAGTAAGTCCAAATGATCTGATTTTGCAGCAGTTTAACTCTCCAAGAGTTTAATTCGGACTCTTTATCTCTCTCTCTTTTGAATGGTAAGATTGCTGTGATAAGACGGTATATGACTGTGTCCTCAGCACCTACCATGTACTCCATGTTGGAGGCAGGAGGGTGGACCTGACCCCGCAGCTTGTTGTGCAGGTCCAGGATGAGGTGCATGTCTCCCTCACTGATGGCCCTCTTCCCTCTCGACCTGGACCTCCACCACCCCTCATCCTTGTCCCTGTACTTGTCCAGGATGGACTCGAGTTGTG
This sequence comes from Oplegnathus fasciatus, assembly GCA_003416845.1. Taxonomy (NCBI): domain Eukaryota; kingdom Metazoa; phylum Chordata; class Actinopteri; order Centrarchiformes; family Oplegnathidae; genus Oplegnathus; species Oplegnathus fasciatus. Next base: position 933,084 of record NTHP01000190.1, on the reverse strand, counting down.
TGGAGTTGGTGAGGGCCATGGCCATGACAGTCTGGGTCAAACACAGGAGCAAGCTCGCCGCTCTAACCCAGCCCGGGAAAGGAGGAGACCTCTTCATGACGGGGAAAACACTGCTGCTGAAGGAAGAATACTTTCTGTTGTCTGCAAAGCAGAGAGTGCACGTTTCAGTAGAATAGCTTGAGTTTGAACTTCAGCTTTATTCATTCAGACTGTTTACTTGCTGCATATGAGAACAAAGTTCCATGCAGCTGTTTCATACGTGATGCTGCACGAAGGCACAGCTCATTATTAGCTCATGTTGCACTTTTTAAAAATAAAACAAGAACATGGACTCTGCACATTAGCATTTATATCAGTGTACATATTAATTTCCTCCCTTCTTAGGAAGCTTACCTAATACAACAGCATTTTTATAAAAGAGGCCAAAGGCACCTTGAATCTCTCCTCTGTCTCTGTTTAATAATGTTGTAATTATAGGGGGACTTCACTTCAAACAGTAAGGTTAATACAGCCTTCAGCAGTCTGAGTGCATCTGCAGGTCACTGCATCACTACACACAGTAGGACCAGTGTAAACTGACTTTTCTCACCTTTACAGAGCAGGAGATTTAGTGCGCATGCGTGAGTTACTGCACTGTGTGCAGGGCACGCTGCCGGGAGGCTTACAGCATTTCATTTTTTTTTACACAAAAACTAGTTCCAATAAGTTCAACAAGGTCCCTCATAGATAATACTGTAAAATGATTAAAGTGATACCAGAGGAATACTTTAAAAGTGAGATATGGTGGCTATAAACTCACTTGTGACACACACATACACACACAGGTCCTAAATGATAACCTAATATAGTCATTTTTATTGGACAGTAATGTATAGTGCAGGTTTACCTTTAAATTCCGCTACACTGATCGAAATATCTCCCTGGTGCAATATTCCAGATGCCAGAACGCCTTGAGATTACTGCAGAGTGACAATTTTCCAACCCAGGGAGCCTTTAATTCCATCCATCACACACGATGAGTGCAGGCAGTCGATTCAGACTGTATATCCACGCTCAAAGGCCGAGAGCTCAGAAATGTCTATAGGTACCTGTTGAATTCCTCAAGTCGCTCAGTTTGCTGCTGGCTGCAATGGACCGCTGCTCATGTTGCGCTTATATGCCAAATTTGCGCTTAGCAACGCGCAACGCAGAGGACCACGCCTCCACAAACCCTGTTGCTCCCCCTTACCGCACCCCCACCTAACACGCGCGCGCACGCACACACACAGACACACAGGCCGGCAGGGATCTGTTGGAACTCCAGGGTGGATCTATTTGAGGAGGCACCTGATCGCACTAGGAGTGACGTGAGGGTAAACTTGTGGATGTTATGAGAGCAGCCCACTCTGTTACAAATATTGCACATTTTGCTTTTCTCAGGTTTTTTGTTTGACAGGAAGACACGGTCAAAACTAGTTATTGGTGGCTGAAAATAGGCTACAATTTGCCCAAGGAACTATAAGGCCATATAAGGCCCCCTAATGGAAAACCACAATGCCTGTAAGGATTCCTAAGGATTAAGAACTCAACTTACAGTTATGACATTTCTTTTAGTCTCATATTATATCACTAGTATAGCCATCTTTTATAGTATCACTGTATGCATTCTACAGGAACACAGTTTGCAGTCATCTGTACAGTGTCTTAAAAAATAGTTATTATATAGTAATAATTATTTGCACTCTGTGCACAAATGCATCCCAAAAACATCCCTTCAGGAGCATCTGTGAGTGGTGTATTCCTTTTCTTGAGGCCTGACCTTGTCTGAGATCACATCAGGTTTTTGGCTGTGTGAGAATAGCAGCAGCAGCAGCCAGCAGGGTGGCCAGTATTCCCCTGCGACACGACCACAAAGCACTGATTCATCTGCCTTTACATACACTAGAACATTTGTGAAGGTTCGTGGGCTGTGTGTGTGTGTGTGTGTGTGTGTGTGTGTGCTCTCTCTTCTATCTGCTTCCTCTCCTCCAACATGCTCTGTTCTGACTGTCCATCAGTACAAAGAAGACTGTTTCCTTTAAATTGTCATCGAGGGACAAAGACAGGCAAAATGAAGGGAAACGTACAGTATTTAACAAAGCAAATAAAAGTTAATAAATAAAAGCTAATGAAAATAGGAATGAACATGTATGAAACAAGCCACAGCATAAGTCATGCAAACAGTCTGCTCAGCTACAAAAGTCCATGAGCCTAAGATGGCGTCTCAAAATCCTCTCAAGTAAGAACATGGGACTTGGGAATGTTTTGTATTTTTGTTTGAAAAATTACATGAAATGAATGGATTAATCCGTTTTTTCGGTAAACAACACCATATTAAATGTAGACATCATTGGTGCATAAACAGCATCAGCAGTGTTTCTGGTTCAGC
>NTHP01000190.1:804247-903742 GCA_003416845.1 Oplegnathus fasciatus | reverse complement strand
TCACTGATAAATCAAGACACCATCGCTTTTAATTTGGTTCTGAGTTACTGGTTTGCCGTCGGTTTGGAGCTTCACCTTCGCCGCATCAACGCTACACCTGATGAGTTGTTCAGATCTGAGTTGTTCAGGTCAAAACTACTCACAGACTCATCAGATCATATTATCTTTAATCTCAACTGTGACCCAGAGACAGCTGACAAAGACTTTCTGGCTGAAGTGCAAAAATCTGACAACCGCACCCAAGAAGCTTTTGAAAGATACATCTCTTCAAGAAGTCCGGCTGTATCAAAGACACGGCTGCACAAGGTTGCCAAACTAGAATTTCTTAATGCCGTACTTCACATTACATGTACAATTGGTGCAGAGGATTCAAGGATTGCTCAAAGAGAAGATTTTGACCTGAAGGCCAATGCACTCAGAAAGTGGACAGAGTAAGAAAAGGACTCAAAGTTGATGCTTAAAAGAAAAGTTTAAAAAAAAAAAAAGATCAAAATCAGATATGTGAAGTGGAACATGAAACCAATGGAATACATGAAGCCAGATTAGCTATTGATAAAGTGTGTATAGACATCATACAGGGAGGTAACAGGTAACATGGGACAAAGGAGTCACAATGTGATAAGTCACATGGTTTTGCTGTTGTTTGATGTACTTTTTTTCTCTTATACCCTAATCTGCTTGTTTTTTTGACACTTTGAGGCCATTTTGTGTTTTGAACTTTTGTAACTCTCTGTCCAATTTAATGACGTTATATTTTGTGAGTAATAGTGTTGCAACTCCAGCTACTACTTACTATCTGGGTGTTATTAGGAATCATCAGTGGCTTTAAATTGAGGAAATGACTAGTCTGTATGTGATATGTTTACATACACACTGTATGCCCAATAAAATTGTGTGTTAATGTGTTAATAAGTTTACATTTGAAGTCATGACCCTCTGTTGTGTGTTCAGAAAGTGAAAAAGTGACAGACAGTTACAAATAACACAAGTCTATGTTTTAGTCCTGGTTCCAAAATAAAGGGAAAACACAACAAAGTACAGAAACGCTACAAGTAGCACAGATGACAACGGAAATGAATTTCAAAGCAGCTGTTCCCAGGGGACACTAAAAAGTGATGAACACACTGGAACACGACTACAGTTGGACACGCTTGTCTTGTTGTTGCCATGGTTTGTGACTCATGAAGTTACTGAAGTCAGCCATCTGTAAGTGGTGTTGGAAAATGAGATAAATGTTCTCAAGGCCACCGTATGATTCACCGTGCATACAATTGACCAAGGTTAACATACTCAGAGTTGATTTTTAGCCAAGGTAGTGGCGTTGTTCCAGGCATAGCAATGTCAGTCTGTCCACCACCCTGATCCCAACTGAAATATCTCAACAACTATTGGATGGATTGCCATGAAATTTTGTACAGATGTTCCAGGGCTATCACTTAAAAAAAAAGAAGAAGTTATAACTAGTTAAAAATAAAAGATAATTTGATCAAATTTGAATGCAATCCATGTAGCTTAACTACACAGAATTGATATTCAGTTTGTTCGCGGTAACTCTGCCTTCTCCCTGAGTGACAGGTTAACGTTGAGTCAGCGAACAGCCTTACCTTTATCCATGACTTTTCAGTCTATGGTGTTGAATCTAAGATGCTTCCATACTGTACATTACTTCTCATATGGTTTGGTGTCATGATTATCCATTCTTCATTTTGCATTAGCAAAGAGAACAACAATAGCATGCACTTTTTTTTTTTTATCTTCTGAGAGGATTAATGCAGCCTAAAGGTGGATTTAGCGCATTTTGTGAGGAACTGATGGGCTGAAGAACATTTTGTGAACAATAACGGGACGTTTAGTCAAAACTGTTTAATGGCAACATTTGAGACGGAGCTACACATCCTCGGGGAACAGACATGGTGCACAAACTTCTGCTGCCCATCGGTAAGTTTACAGCTGTAAACATGTTTCGTAATGTAGCCTGTTTGTAGGCGTCACATTTGGTGCCTTTCAGAAAAAAATCATTATGAGCCATAGATTTATAGTCCTGCAGTCCATATGGTGTGTTTATGGTGTGCTTCTCCCCTCTGATAAAAGTAGATATTCCAACAATATTCTATGTTGCGTTTTTGTGTGTGTTTTTTTGTGTATTATCACCAGACTGTAAAAAAAATCTTTAAAAAAAGTCTTAAAACTACAGACGTTTAAGCAGATTCTTCTGACAAACAGCAAAAAGATCATAAACTTTAATATCTTCTCTCACCTGAGCTGTCAGGTGCCTCAGCTACCAAAACAGAAGCTAAAGGTATCACATCACATCCAGAGTCACTGTTCATTCTTCACTAATAACTATTCTGAGACTTTGGGTATTTTCAATAGAGAGCAGTGCTACAAAGTAATGTGGATTACTTTTTTGGATATCAATCATTTTGATTTACATCAAACAGTGTGTTACAATGTTTATCCTGAAAACCAAGATGACTGAAATGTTCAGACAAGAGTTAAAACAATGAAGTAGATTCATGGATTAGTTGGAGCAACAGAAAATCAATGGGCAGCTGTTTTGATAATCAAACATTTCAATCATTTACTAAGCAAAAATGCAAAACATTTACTAATTCCGAAATAGCTTCTCAAATGCTGTTTTTCTCTTTTATATCATTGTAAATTAAGATCGAGCATGGATCTTAAATTAAGTCTCACATTTAAAGGGCTCCACTGGACATCCACTCTTCGTCTCTCTTTGGGTCTTTTTTGTCCCTGTACTTTCCTCCACAAATGCCGAACAAATTCTCCTCAGTTTTCTGCTTCTTCTGGGGTTGTTTCCCTCTTCACTTTCCCCTCGGCTGTGCTTTGAACATATTCAAAGTGCGTCTCTCTTGTAAGATAGTAGCTTGGAGGTTTGGATCTTTTTGGCTTGCTGGTAGGGGGGGCGATGATGAGATCATCAAAACTGGTCATCTTCACTTCGACTATATTGCTGGGATCTGGAGGCATCATGTCAGCAGTCTGGATACTGTAGATGTGGAAGCCACCGGGGGGTCGAAGGTGGCAAGCACATCCAGATCAACTGTTGCCGGCGCGTCCATTGCCAGGGAGATGTACATCTCAAGGGTCACCATCTCAGTCACAGCATTCTCCCTCTCTGCAGTCACAGTGTTGTCAATCTCTGGAGCTTCTTCTCTGTCAGTAGTCGGACTTGGAGCTAACAGAAACCTGTCAATACGAGTCGGGTCCAGAGGATATATCCTGCAGCCCCTAAACCCTGTCCGGACATTCTGGTTCCTCGTGCCAAGACTTGTCGGTCTCTGCAAGAATCCCTGAAACCAACAGCCTGCTCATCCCTTGCTCCCCGAGAAGCCTTTTAGGCCATTGGCCTTTGCGAATTGAAATGCTAGCTTCTGAATTTCTTCTTCCCGACAGTTTCTCCATGTTTTTTCACTCCCCCTCGCACTCTCCCTTGATCTGGCTGCTTGTTTCCTGGGTGCCATTCTATCCTGCAATAGGCTCTAAATTCATCATGGAAAGGGGTTAAACCATGGATTAAACAAAGTGGTCAAGAGTTCTGTAGGCTACACCTGTATCAACAGGCACCAACATTGCTGCTTGATAAGGCTAAATTACTTGTTACACCACTACTTGCACACTAAACATACTAAACATTTGGATTAAGCTCTGCTGTTTGCCATTGTCAGAGTAAATTATTAGGGTAGACTAATGTGACCAAATTATAAGGCTTTCTATTAGACTTAATTTGGGGGATTAGCATCAATTAGCTTAGCACGCTAGCTATTTGAAGTCCGTTCATAAAAAAGTCTTACTCTACTCTTAAAAGTTGGCTGTAGGCTACATGTCTGTGGTTCTGGGTTGACATAGATGTGAGGCCCCTCTTTTTATCAGGTTATATGAATATACTAGTGCTGTCCTTCATTGGAATAGCCTTTTAAGATTATCCCAATTTACCTGAAACTAATTTTAAAAATGTAAACATAATTTCAAAACAATATTTTGGTTGTTTATTTTGGTATTACATCATACATGTTTGTATAATTTATATCTACAATATATTAGTCATTCAAATTTTATACCCTTACATTAAAATCAAGCTGAAGCATATGTCATTTCTCTTACCTCTTGCTTTTTGGGGTCAACTTCCTGTTATAACAGCAGCAGCAGCAGCAGCAGCCAGCAGGGTGGCCAGTGTTCCCCTGCGACACGCCTACAAAGCACAGATACAACATTCGTGAAGGTTTCTGAGATGTGTGTGTGTGTGTGTGTGTGTGTGTGTGTGATTCATTTTCTGTTCATCGACTCAACTTTCAGCATTAATTCTCTCTCAGAATTCTACATTCTAAGTTGTTTCTAATTACCACAAAATGAACATGAAAAGGTCTGCAAATATGACTTTTGTTTCAATCACTTGACAAAAACAAACAAACAGTTTTTTCGGTAAACAACACCATATTAAATGTAGACACCATTGGTGCATAAACAGCATCAGCAGTGTTTCTGGTTCAGCCTGATGACAGGCAGTCTGCAGGGGCAAAAGGTCATTGGGCGCCCCTCTCTGGCCATAGTCTGCCCAGCTGAGTTTTATCTTTTATTATTCTTATTTTATACAGTATATTTGTCATTTGTGGTATTAATAATAAATTTAGTCAGGACAGCCTTATAAGCAGAAAGTCACCAGTTTTAATCCTTAATCCACTTAGTTAGAAATCAGGTAATGTCAAAAGTTTGAAATGATCATTAGTGATACTGTAAAAACCAGGTCTAAAGTACTAAATGATCATTACTGATTACTGTGTTCTTTTAAATGCCAGATAACATTTAAATGCTTTGGNACAACTTGAGCCTCAAGCGAGCCGTCCATGCATCAGTGATGTTTGAGCTGAGCCATGCAAGCCAGTAGTCGTGTCCATCACCTTGCAACAAGTTAAAGAAAAGAAAGATACAGTTTTCTTACATGTAGTGATTCACGGAGTACTTCAACTGTCATGCTGTTGCTCTGCCATGGCAATATGACCATGTCCTCATGTGACTGCTGTACTGTAGCTCAAATGTACAGGGAGATACATGCTGTAACTATTTCTTCACTGACTGCAGTGACTTCCTGAACTGTTGTTGTCACCATGAGGTTGCCAGGCAACCAGCGGAGATGCTGCACAGAAATGCTGGGCAGATTAAGAAACTATTCTTCATCAAGAAATAGTTACACCATGGAACACACTCTAAAACTACAAGTAGTTGTTTTAATTATATAATTATATATTATATAATTTATTTCTGATTGTGTATGGATTAAAAAAGCAAGTTATGACGTGTTAGTGAGTGAGGTCTAAAGGTGTTTTGGACAGAACCAGTCTAAGTTAGCTAACCAAGCTAAGTTAATGGGCTGCTGGCTGTACCTTCACATTTAGCATACAGTCACAAGAGTGGTATCGATCTTGTCATCTAACTCTCGGCAAGAAAATAAATATTTCTCAAAATGTTGGACTCTTTTGAATATTTGTAGTGTTGCTGCTTTAGTTCAAACTAAATTTAACACAAAGTCAGTCACAGCTAAGTTAAAAACTGTGAATGCATACCTTCCAGTCATTTGCACTGAAGTCACACTAAAAGTAAACTGTCATTATGTTTGTTGGGCTCACATGCCCCTATCACTGTTGGGTAGGCGTTATTGACAACAACAAGGTTGTGCATACAGCGACACTGGAGTTGCTGCACCTTTGCTCGTTCCCTGCAAACACTGGTCAGACAGTGAAGTTGTTCACGCGGCCAAAAGTGGTCCCGGTCAGAAGGCAAAGCTTGCGACATGCACAGAAAACTGAAATGATGAAAATCAAGTAAAAACAGTGTCAAAAATGGTTTTGTTACATTTTTGGCTGTCAAATGGTTGTGAGCAGACGGTCACTTTTCACTTTCCTTGTACTTTCCAAGTCCAATAATGGTCCACCTGGCCCTGACTTCAGAAACCCTTAAATTACTTATCAGAATTGCATTGTGGAATATATGCATGTTTTGGTGTGTATTTTTCCGTACAAAAATGACGTCCTACAGTAACTTCCTCTCCATGAAGAATAAAAGCCCAGAAGACAGTATTATTACTATCAATTACATTTATTTTTAAGAAAGTTGCGATCAACAGTGATGTGCAAGTACGACGTTAACCATGTTCACCATCTTAGTTTAGTTCAGATCGAACTTTGTCACGTCTACATAAGCTGCGTAGTGAACGCCACGTGTTAGCAGAGCAGCAGCAGCTTCATTCCTCCATCAGTGACTACACAGGAGGTGTTCAGGCACAGTACTGTGTGTAGGTCACCTGTGCTTTGGCAGCGCTAAGATACACAATCAGTGTATTTACATTTGTAAAAAATAAGAAAATGGATTTGATGATTAAAAAAATGCATTCAGTCGCAGCCACACACCTGTGTAGACGGCTGTATTGATTGAAATAGAAGCAAATCTGTTCTGTTAAACGCACATGAGAGGAACAACTGAAGAACGCAACTGAAATGTGGAACTGTGAGGCTCTCCGGTGTCCAACCATTTTGAGAGAGGGGTTGCCTTTGGAGGCACAGTCAGTTGCACTTATACAGTTGATTTCAGATCAAATATTTCATTTTCCCACATAGTTAAATTTTGAATAAAAAGTTACTTGGTGTTGTGTACACGTTAATATGTGAGCACACAATGGGCTACAATTGAATGCATGTACAGTATTTTGGTCAATATCATGCTTGGGAAGTTATTTCTAAGCAGTCTGCCCATTCACCTACTCCGTTATTACCAACTCTACAGTCGTAGATAAGATAGTTAAACGGGCTGTATGTAACATTCAGAAAATGCTTATTAACAATGACACATGTGGCCGTAAAGTCAACCGCAGTCAGCATACTGTTGCTCACGCTCGCGCGTGTGCTCGCACTCTGTAGGCCAGTATCGGCCAAAACAGTGACGTGACACACACGAGACTGAACGTGATTGACAGGCATCATGTTGATAACTTGCTTTTCAATAAAGTAAAAAAATGTTGACAGCTTGCTAGCCAGCTTTATCAATCTGTTTGTCTAGCTTTCACAGAGAGGCTCAGCAACGTCAGCAGAGCTACATTAGCTGGATGAAAACGCTAACGTTGAGTGAACCAGACGGAATATTATAAATAAGATGTGTTGCCTGTGTTGAGTTGTGAGTCTGTGTTGTGGTGTGTGCCGGCCGTTTGTTGACGTTAGCTTAGCGGACTCCACTTACTACAGCGGTATGATCCCAAAAGAAACAGATTTTGCTGTGATTTAATTGCAATAAACGGATCAAAATGCCGAAATAACTACATCATGATGCAGATTTGTAAAAAGTCTGAATTCATGCTTGTCAGGTCTGTCCACATGACGACAAGCAAACAACTTTTAAAATACTTATTTTCTGATTGGAGTTCGTAACGATCAGGGCTATGCTAACAGTGTAGCTGCTCCACCAACATTCAAAATAACATCATCTAAATTCTGTATAAATATGAAGTAGTCTCATAGAGCTAACGTTAGCTAGTGTTGCACACTGTTAGCACTGTAGCGGAGCTGAAGAGAGGAAAGGCACTTGGGAGTGCACAAAACCGTCCCGAGTCCTGTACATAGAAATCATAAGCTTTATGTCGAATGTCACATGACCAAACCGGAAAACAGGTCTCATTACATCCGCTTGTCGGAGAAGGTGGTCACAGCAGTGTCTCTGGTAACAGTACGATTGCAGAAAATGAACTGACGGCGATATTAAGTTACACTTGATAAATATATACTTTTAATTGTTAGCGTTTTGTCTTATTTTGATATCCCATCGTCCGTTAGAAAAAGAATATGTCCCTTTTCACCTGAAGTACCAGGAGAGGGAGAATCTTTTAGCTAACGTTACAGTATTAGCTAAGTTAGCTAATGTTAGCAGACATGAACGGACGGCGATACCTATGGACTTTTAAGGTAATCAGCTAACCTAGCAAGTACTTTTTATCCCTGGCGTTTTATTTTATTGTAATAGCTGAGTGAGAAGAAGAAAATGTCTTTGTCAAGACCAATAAAGTACCGGAAGCGGGATAATCCTAACAGTGATTTCTGCTGTGTACCTCAATGCGCGATGTCAGGGAAGTTCAACTCCACCGTAAGTTTCCACCACTTCCCAAAGGATGAAACCACAAGAAAAATATGGATACGTAATGTGAGACGTGAGAATTTGGTTATTAAGGGGAGCACATACACATACATACATTTATGATGACCAGGCAATGACCATCGTTAATACCACTAAGACTTGTCCCTCCTGCCTCCCTGACAGAGCCGATGCCTTCCAATGATTGATGAAATGTTCCTGTTCTTGGTGTACCTGTCGCTGGGTCTGAAGGAGAAAGATCTGGGTGATCGTTTCAACATTCATCAGTCCACTGTCAGCAGGATAATCAAAACTTGGGTACATTTTTTGTACACCTTATTGGGCGCCGTTGGGATATGGATGTCTCCTGAGACAGAGCCACAATGCTGAGTGTGTTCAGCAAGTACTCTGACACCCAAGTCCTTATTGACTGTACAGAGATGAGATGTCAGATGCCTTCATCTTTACTCTTACAAAGTGAGATGTTTTCACAGTATAAATCCCACACTACCCTGAAAGGAATGATAGGTGTGTCACCACATGGTGCTGTTACTTTTGTTTCCTCATTGTATTCTGGCTCTGTCAGTGACAAAGAATTGTTCAAGCAATCTGGCATTGTCCCTCTTCTGGATAAAGATATGGCTGTAATGGTGGATAAGGGATTCAGAATTGATGATCTAGTGCCTTGCAAAGTTTACAGACCACCTTTTCTGAGTAAAAAGTCACAGCTGTCTCGTGAAGAAGTGCTGGTCACTCAGAACATTGTACGGTTAAGGATACATGTGGAGAGGACAATTAGGCGCATCAAAGAGAACAAACTGTTTGACACTATTATCCCTCTGACTATTGCTGGCAGTATCAACCAGCTTTTTGCGGTAGCCTGCCTCCTGACAAACTATCAAAACAAGCCACTGGTCAAGGCTTGGGCCAAAGAACAGACTATGTGTTAACCTCACTGAGCCAGCCTCTCTGGATACTTGCACACTGAATGGCCTGTCAATATGCTTGTCTCAGATCTGCTTGCCAAACTGATAATGGGCCTCCCTCAATTCTGTTTCTTTTGTCTCTCTTTGTGGTAAACAATAACACTACACTTTTCAACAGGAACTGGATTCTCTGGTGTTGTAGATTTCTATGATCATTTTAATGTAGCAATACAAGTTGTATGTTTTGCCAAAGTGCCAACTGTTTTCATTAACTGTCCCCCTCTCTATCTCTTGTATATCTAGTAAAATGTATGAAATCAAACCATGCATACAGTAAAATATATGAAATCAGAAAACATCTTTTATACACAGTCACCATGAGACATAAGTTGTATATGAAATGTTTTAATAACTTTTGTCATTGACAAATGAATCTTTGTGAAAAAAAATATTTTTCTCTTTATGTTCATTGCAAAATATACAATATACAATACCAATTTATATAATAATTACTGTGTAACCTTTTGATGAACATATCACTTCTTTAGCAATCTAAATCACAGAGTTGGGCTGAACAACAGAAAATCCTTACAACAGCGATGCATGAAACATTGAAATTGCCCGTAAGAGTAAAAGGCTATGGTCTTATTTCTAGAGCATAAAATGTGAATGACACAAATGTGAACAGTGCCCATAGTTACCTTGCTTGAAGAAATGTCTTTTTGTTGCCATTTTCTCTCATCAGCCATATAACATGGTGCAGTTACTTGTCACGGCCACAGGATGCCAATCTTCCATAGTGCAGCTATACGTTTCTCTTCACTGAAAGGCCCCCACTCAAATTCTCCTGCATCCATCAGTAAACTCTTTTGGAGACAGACAGGTACTTCTGCATGTACGCAATAAAGTAAAACTGGTCCACCCTCTCTCTGATGACTGCTGTTACCTTTGTGTCAACATGGGTACGCTGCACCAGCATGTCTTCCTGGGCACAAGTCACAAAGTCGCACCATTGCAGACCAGTGATCAACAGTTGACCCTGCACCTGCCAGTAGTACGAGTGGCTTTCACGCAGAGCCAAAGCGCCATACTGCATTTGAAGGTATTTACAGTCCACATAGTTCTTAACATTAGGGCATTTTATCTCAACCAGTCCAAGTGGTGGCTGTGCGAATGGATCGAAAATCACGCCATCTGGTGAGGCACCAAGCCAAGGGACATCAGGGTGGATGATGAGGCCACAGGGCGTGTAGTTGACATTTTTCATCCTGCAGTACTCCATTGCCGCCTCAAACTCCATGTCTGCACCTTTTCTCATTTCTGCAGTCTGCCTGGTTCCTTTGAGGATTCTTTCTGCAAGAGAGTCTGCAGAGCTCGCTCCCCTCACAAAACACACCTTTCTAAAACGTGAGGAAGTGATCCTAGGCCTATGGAGCTGATGCCACTCCTGGTCTGCTGCCTGCTCTCTTGTCACCGCCTCAATCTTATAGGCCATGTCCAGTGTGACCATCAAGCTTTTAAGGTGGAAGTGCTCCTCCTCAGTGCACACATGCACACACTCTGTTGGGGCAATCCTGTACTCCCCAAGAGGCAGCAGTGGGTAAGGTGGAGGATCATGGTGCATCTTGACTGACTTTGTGGGCAAGATGGGCTGCTGGTACGAGAGCACACTCCCCTTTTGTGCTAAGCCAAAAGCTGTCTCAACAAGGGTCTTCACTGATGTCCATAGTTGCTGCTAGAGGTTTCTCTGTAATGTCTAAGTCTTTGTACGTGTCTCCAATCTTTAGCAAGGAGATGTCAAGTGGGTCCCCAACCGAGCCCTTGTAGAGTGTACTTCTGTGAAAGACAGTAATAGTGTTAGGCATCCCATCATGCATTGACACAGATAAATATGTAGGAAAAACTGCACTGTCTGCTGCACTCAGTGGCATTGTTACCTGCCTGTTGTACACTGAAATTTTATATAATATTTGCAGGTTACTGACACCTACGAAAACTGATGTTATGGAGAAACCACTAGTAGCAAGCATGGGCACCAGTGATGAGATGGCCACTGTTATAACACCTTAAGGCTGCCATACTGCCCACAACGTAGGTCAAGATACACCAAGTTCCACCCACAAGACCCACCACTGCCTCTATGGGAGTAATGCAGGATGAAGAATGTCAAGTATACATCCTGGCTGCAGTCTCATCATCCACTCTGATGCACCTTGGCTTGGTGCCTCACCATATGACTTGATTTTTTTTACAGCCATTGGGCTGGTTTAGATAAAGTTAAGAACTATGTAGATTCTAAACACCTTCACATGCAAAATGGCACTTTGGCTTTCGTCAGCTGCCCATCACCGGCCTGCAGTGTTGCAACTTTGTTGTGATAAGTATACAACAATACCAATGAGTGCAGTGTGTGCTATAGTAATAACATTTTCCCTACTGCCTATGACCCTGTAGATTGTATAACCCTGTATGATGCAGTAATTACAGTAATAGCTCACTACCTCACCTGATTCCTCCTTCCATGAGCCGGTTGAATCTTGGTCTGGTGATGAACATTTTGTTTGTTGGCCCAGGTTTCACTCCCTGACAAAAAAAAGACAACATAAAATCTCAACAATAAGAGACAAGAAAATTAAAAGGAAAAACAATAACACATAAAACTAACTAGTCAGACAAAGTGTGTGACATGTTACCTACGACTGCCTATGTCAAAACAATGACAGCAAAACAAAATTACATTCAATAATGCATTGCTCTCCTTCTAAGGTTCCTGACCCTTTACAAGTTGGACTCTGGCATAGACAGATCATGCTTCCAATACGGTTGTTCCATTGTTTAAACTTAAATATCACTAATACCAGGAATATTAGGCCTATGAACTGCGTCTCAACACTTACTGCTGTTCTGGACTTGTGCCATTGCTGCTCTGTCTCAGTGCAGGTGTGGACAGGGGGCACATCCTGCACATTCAGCTCCAAATAGTGTGCAGTTTGAAACAGCAAAGCAACTGTATGGTTACACACTGCAGCGCCAGCTACACATGAGCACCGATTTGATGTGAGGGTGACAGGGTCCGAATCCCGAAGCACTATCTGTACAAAAGTATAGGGAGAGAAATTTTTACAAACATTGGCACAGATTTGAGTGTGGCTGAGCGTTAATTTATCCTACTTGAGCAGTGGTCCAAACAGATGCCACTGATTTAAGTAAAAGTCTAGTTAGGTTGCGGGGGCAAGTTTGGCAATGACATTAATACAATAAGTACAATAACGGGATTTATTAATACTGTAATAGAGAGATTATTATTTTGGGTGGCCTGATTAGGAATAACATGGAATGATGGGTGACACTCAAGAATCAAGGATTTACAGTCAAAGTCAACTATACCCCAGTGATCTCACTATCCTCGTCTTCGTCTACATCATGATCCCATTGTGACTTTATTTATGATGTCCAAGGACAGCCTGTTAGACACACACAGAGCAAGCAGCGCTGTGTAGTTTAAACCTTTCTGCAGAGATCGTTAATTGTCAAACTAACAAATTCACGTCAAGATGGGGAACATTTTCTGCCCTTCTAAGGACGCAGCCCACCTGGCCTCTGTTGCTCGAGACATCTGCCCTTTGCCAAACTACAACCCAGTCCTCTTTTCGTCAACATGCTGTCCATCAATCTTCACTTCACCTGAGGAACTACTACACGGCGGTGCAGTCCTCCCTGACTCCCAAGCAGCTGGAGGATTTCACCCAGGGCCTGAGGACCACTTTTGGCAGGGAGGGCAATGTCACCTTTGGTGGGGTGGGGGTAGTGGCCCTGTCGCTGTCCCTGGCTGTGCTGACAGGTCAGGGGAGAGTGGGTGTCAGACTCAGGGCTCATTCCAGGTTTATTTGTCAAAGATCTGAGAGGGTACTACCCACCACAGGTCAGCACGATCAGCGAGTACCTGAGGCTGGTACCCCACATTGCAAACAACCCCACCAGGATGAGAGAGGAGACAGAGAGGTAGGTACAGTGTGTACTTGTGTACATGTGCCCTATAAAATCATTTTGCTGCTATTGAATATGTGTACTTTATGTCAACTTGTGTAATTTTAGTGTCTCTTTATCTAACTAAGGTACATCAAGCAGTTGATAATTGATTACCAATCTGTGGACAAATTGGGAGAAAACCACACATATAAAGGAAGACATCACAACAGTCAATGTGATGCTGGGACAGTTTTTTGCAGGCAGTTTGCAGCTTCACCTCCGCCGCATCAAAAACACTACGGATAATGAGTTAGGTGGCCCCGATGGAATACCCCAAACTGGTATTATCTTTAATCTGAACTGTGACCCAGAGACAGCTGAAGAAGAATTTTTGACTGAAGTGAAAAAATCTGACAACCACACCCAAGAAGCTTTTAAAAGATGCAAGCCAGAGAGTGGTCATGTACACGAGACATGGCTGCACCATGTTGCCATGGTAGAATGGGTAGATGTCGTGATCCACCCCTTCATTGCAGCTGGATTTAGTTCTGCTGATTCAATGATTGCTCAAAGAGATGATTTTGATCTGAAGGCCAATGCACTCGGAAAGTGGACATAGTAGTTCACTGGCCAATTTTCCAAATACAGCTGAAGAAAAGTACTCAAAGTTTATGCTCAAAGGAAAAGAAAAGAAAAGAAAAATAGATCAAGATCAGATATATAAAGTGGAACATGAAACTAATGGAATACATGAAGCCAGATTAGCTGTTGAAAAAATGGGTATAGATGTCATGCAAGGATAACCAGGCAACATGGGACAAAGGAGTCACAATGTGATCAGTCATATGGTTTTGCTGTTGTCTGATGTAGTGTTATCATGAATTTCATGTTTTCCAATTTCATGAAGTTATATTTTGTGAGTAACAGTGTTGCAACTCCACCTACTTCTTACTATCTGGGTGTCATTTGGAATCATCAGTGGCTTGAAATTGGGGAAATAACTAGTTTAGTCTATGTGATATGTGTATGTATACACTGTATGCCCAGTAGAATTTCAGATGTATTAATAGATGTGCATTTCAAGTCATGACTCTCTATTCTGTGTTAAGAAGGTGAAAAAATTACACATATCATGATTAACAAATTGGTTCCACTCTTGGTTCCAAAAAAATGAAGTTTGAACCTAACATAATTTGTTTAAAAGAATTTCCTGCTTCACTTGAGTGTCAAGCGGACGTTCCTGTAAGGCAGATTCATTTCACAAAGTCAGCAAACAGCCTTCCCTTCATCCATGACTTTTCCATTTATGGTGTTGAATCTAAAATGCTTCTATACATTACTTATTACTTATACATTACTTATACATTACATTACGGTTTGGTGTCATGATTATCCGTTAGCTAGCATTCTCCATTTTGCATTAGCAAAGAGAACAATAATAATCTACAGTAGTTTTCTTAGGGCAACAGATATGCACAGGGTGAGATGGACAGTGCATTTTAAGAACGCCCCCTGCTGGACTGCAATGTTCTCACCTGAGAATTGTAACTTTGAACAAATTATTACAAAGCGGTAGTTTGATTTTTGAATAAAATGTGTAGATATGTAAGTAAAATGTAGATCTATACAGTATGCTCAAAAGGATTTTCTATATGCTCTATAAAATGAATCATAATATGTAACATTTTTCAATCATTAAGTCGGGGGACACCGCAGCAGAAGGCTCTGTTGTCCATAGTTTTCAGGTTGAAGCGGGGTTGATCGAGAATGGGTAGGCTATTAGAGCAAAGTGGGTGGGAGGGTGTGTCTGTATGAGGTCAGAGATAATGGGGCACAGATCTACAAACAGCTTTGTAGGTTAACATGAGGATTTTGCACTCAATGCGGGAGTGAACAGGAAGCTAGTGTAAGTTAAGTACAATTGGAGCTATATGATGATGTGGGGAGGTGCGTGTGAGAATACAGGCAGCACAGTTTGGACATATTTAAGTTTTCTAGTGATAAATGATGGGAGACCGAAAAACAGAGCATTACAGTAATCTGATCTAGAGGTAATGAAAGTGTGTACCAATTTTTCAGCATCAGGTGGTGACAAGAGAGGTCTGATTTTTGCAATTTTGCTGAGGTGGAAGAATGAGATTTTGGTAATGTTATTGATATGTGATACAAATGAGAGCTGGCTGTCAAACATGTCACCAAGGTTTCGGACAAGAGAGGATGGAGATACTGGAGTGTTGTCAGTGGTTAGATTTAGTTTGCTTGCTTTAATTATAGTTGAGATGGTGCCAATCAGAGTAGTCTCTGTTTTTGAACAGTTGAGTTATAAGAAGTTGTGCTGTATCCAAATTTTGATGTCACCCAAGCAGGTAGAGAGGGTCAGGGAGGAGTCAGTCATATCAGGCTTGGTTGATATACAAATTTGTGTGTCGTCTGCGTAGCAATGAAATCCTGGCCCATATTTCCTAATGATGTGTCCAAGAGGCAGCATGTAAATGCAGAATAAAAGTGAGCCCAAAACAGAACCTTGTGGGACTCCTTGCATTATAGGCGCTGAGCAGGACTGACTTGCCAGTTTTTTGGGGGACGAGAGTAGTTGTTAGTTCAGAAAGAACAATCCCAATTGACAGGGACTTGTTGATGATGGTGGTTATGTGTGGGTAAACTACAGGTAGGCATTTTATAAGTAATGAAGTGGGAACAGGATCAAGGGAACAGGTGGTGGCCCTCATTGTAGAGGTGAGTTTAGGGATGTAGTTAACTGTGATTGTATTGCCACTGGAGGGAGGACAGAAATTGGGAAAATCAATGGGAGCAGAGACAGAAACAGAGACTATGCTGCAATTTTGTTGTTTAAAAAACAATTGCAGGGTCACGTGATGCACTCGGAGTGAGAGGACCATCTTCGGCAACCTCCCGCCTCAAGGGCCAACTATTTAATATTTTTGACCGATTAAACCACAGTTACTTGAGTGACTTTTATTGAGAAACATGTCTGGAGCTGAAGGAAACAACAATTACGAGAAACTCTGAGGACAACACGTTCTGAAGCGAAAAAGTCGCACATAACCTGCTCTGAGGTTAGCATGGATGATGGCAACAGCGTGCCATTTGAGGAAAAGGTTGCTACCGTTATTGCCCAGAATGTTCCGGAGAAGATTAGTGCCCTTATGGAGCAGAAATTTGCTGAATTGCAGTCCACCCTGGACAGACTGTGTAACCACATTGAAAACAACACTAAAAGAATAACTGAAACAGATAGCCGCATTTCTGAGGGTGAAGACCACACATCCTCTCTGGAGGGAAGGGTTGCTGAACTTGAGCAAAGAGTTAAGACATTAACCGACCGAGCCAAGGACAGCGAAAATAGGAGCCGCAGAGACAACATACGAGTCATCTGTCTTAAAGAAGGTGCAGAAGAGAAGCTGGCAATCAGATTTTTCGAAACCTGGCTTCCAAACTCGCTGGGACTGGAGACCAAGCGAGGAACTACCAAGACTGACAGGGCACACAGAGCCCTCGGCCCGCCAAAGAAAAACTATAACAGGCTTGTTATCATCAAACTGCACAATGTCAATGAGATTATTTTATAAAGTCCTCTATAGCTCAGAATGCACATCTTCTGCTGAGACCAGAGCGAAATTTCTTGATAAGATTAAGTTCCTGTCTCTATCTGAGGGGGCAAAAAGTGGATTTATGCAAGCCCATTAGTAAGGAAGAAATCTCACAAGTCATATGTACTCTCATGGGTGGTAAAGCTCCAGGACTGGATGGTTTCGGTCCATGAGAAGGCCTTCGATAGGGTCGAGTGGGGCTACCTGTTCGACGTACTGGAGATATTTGGGCTGGGGAGGGGACTTCCTTAAATGGATCCGAACCACATATCATTCACCAACAGCCATTGTCATAACTAATGGACAGCACTCTGAACCTTTTCCTGTGGCAAGAGGCGTCTGCCAGGGGTGCCAATTTAGCCCACTGCTCTTGACCATTAGAACCATTAGCTGAAAATATTTGGCTACATACTGGGGTAAGAGGAATAATGATGGGGAATGTGGAGCATAAAATCGGCTTATACGCGGACGATATTCTTTTGTTTTTGTCATTCACTAAGTTATCAATCCCTGCTATCCTGACAATTTTCAGTTCATTACCATTTCTGACTACAAGATTATCTGAATCTATGACATTATAGAAACCCTGAATAACACAGATGTTTCGGACAATTTTCCTTTTAGATGGTCAACTTCTGGTTTCACTTACCTGGGAATAAAAGTACCCCCAGATTTGAGGGATTTGTGGAAATCTAATTTTGCCCCAATTTGCATTTCAGTTAAAAAAGACTTAGAACAATGGCATGATCTACCACTGTCCCTGATTGGTTGTATCAGTCTCATCAACATGAATATCCTCCCTCAACTTTTATATTCCCTGCAGATGCTCCCTCTGTACTTAACCCAGGAAAATCAACCAGGACTTAGAAAAGGCATATTCTAAATTTATTTGGCATGGCAAAAAATCTAGACAGAGGCTTAAAATATTACAACTACCTACAGATGTGGATGGCCTTTCTATGCCTAATTCGATACTTTACACTTGGGCCTGTCATGCATGCCACTTCTGGCTATGGCTACATACATATCTTAGGAGAGAGACTTGTATTGATTCCTGGGTTTGCTCTCCACACTCCGCATGGAGTCTAGTTACTTGTGATGCAAATAAGATAAATCCAGAAGTAAAGCGCAATCTTGTTATTCACAACAGTATCAGAGTCTGGTATGATGTAACTAAAAATCTGGGTAGGAAAAAATGTGAAATCCTCACTCACTGACAGTCCAAAATCTAGACTTCCCTGCAGGCACTGGCTCATCCGTCTTCTCTCCTTGGCGGGACAAGAGGATTCATGTACTTGGTGACTTAAAAGATAATACTTTACTATCCTTCCAGCAGTTACAAGAGATATTTGATATTCCCAGACAACATTGCTATGGTTATCTGCAAATGAGGCATTTCATATCTTCTCAGGTTACGGTAACACTTTATTTTAATGGTCCATCTGTTGACACTGTACAAGTTATCAGTAGCATGTCAACAGTGTGTCAGTTGACATTCAACAACACTGTTTCAACAGACAAGTAACATGCGTTCAACTAACTGCAAGTAGACTATGAGGTGTATTTCAAGTGTTGATCTCCAGATTTTGTCTACAGAAAATTGTCAATATGATTTTTGCAACAGGTTATTAACCAATATTCAATTAACTATCTGTAGATTGTGTAAGCATCTTCTAAGTTGACTATCAACTACTCAACTATCAACAGGGTCATGTCATCATATGATCAAGAGAGTCAGGGCTAAACCTAACCTAACCCTAACCCAAATGGTTAATATGTCTGTTGCATATAATTAGTGGATGAATGTATGTGTTCTGTTGATAGGTTATAGACTTTCTACTGTTCTCAACTGTTTTTCACTTTAATTGGATTGTCCTACATGTCTACAAATGCTTAGTGGAGAATGCCTACTAATAGTCAGCTGATAATCAACAGATAAGCACATAATCTTTAGTTGACTATCTGTTGATCATCAACTAATCTTTGATCTAACCTTTAGCTGACGATCAACAGATAGTAAACTAAAGATTTAGTGGTTTCAGTGTTGTTGAATGTCAATTGATACACTGTTGACATGCTATTGAATAGCTACTGATAACCTGTAGAGAAATTTGGAGCGCCAAAATGGAAAACATTTCATATTATCATTTTATTCAGTTGGTTCCTCTGACACATATGAGTTGCCAAATATTTCTTGTAAATGGGAAAGAGACCTAGGTACTGAATATATTGAAAATGGTTGGCAGGTGGCTATAGACTTGATCAGATCCACATTTACATGTAACAGACTGAGGAGACTCAGTACAAGATTCTTCACAGGCTGCATATCACTCCTGTTACCTTGCACCAAATAAATCATTCCCTTTCTCCTCTATGCATTAAATGCCATTCTGATAGGGGGATGTATTTCCAGATTTTGGGCATGTATCTCCAAGTTAATTAGTGGGATATTTAAGATAAAAATTAAAAATGTTTCCTCTTGGGCCTCCCCTCCAGGGAATTGGATCTCCCTGCATCACGCTACAAACTTCTTGAGAAGCTCCTTCTAATTGCTCGAAAGTGCATCTTGCACAATTGGATCAAAGACTTGCCACCAAGTGTTACCCTCTGGGTATGACAGATAGATTTTTAACACCCTCCTTTTAGAGGCTGTCTTAAAAGGAATAGATGAACTGTTTCTGAAGGGTTGGTCACCTTTTATAGATTTTATAGATTTACCTGCAGACCTGAAAAACGTACTTCTAAGGGGTTAACACTTTTCTGAGTGGAAGTCTCTCATAACCCCAATTATGGGACACACAGCATGATACAACTACTGATGACTGGTTACCCTAAACTCACATATACTGTACATATAGTGGACTGGAGACAATATTTTATTTAATTTCATATGATTAATTAACATACTTGTTTGATGTCTATTTAGTTTTTTTTTATTTGTTTATTGTTTGTTTTTATTAGTAGTATTATTATTATTGTTATGTTATTATATACAAACCTTTGTGTGAGTCTGACATATAAAGGGTGTTTCCAGTAAAAAGTGTAAAATGTATGTAAGCATTTGATCTTAGATTGTTATTATGTCATATGTAGAGTTATTACATTTAAGATTACAAAATCGTAACGCAATAACCTGTGCAAAATGTAGTGACCTATTACATCATATCCAAACTACTAAACATTTTGCAGTCATTGTTTTTATTACATTACAGGCAGAATTATACAGTTCCTACATTATAGATGGTCACTACTTTATGAGTTTCCATATGTTACATTCCCAGCATGAAACTTCTTAAGTAAATGGGTGTGAAGAATAATCTGGGGAAGAAATTTGAGCATCTAACCAGATAAAGAGCCAGATATTCTTTCAGGAGTTGGTGGAGACCAAAGCAGAGCTAAAAGAGGAGCGAATATTAGACTTACTGTACAGTTGTCAGACAGTCACAAACAGAACTCCAAGAGGATGTTCATGTAGCTCTGTATCTCTTGGATGTGTAAATAGGTAACTGTTTGGTATTTTGGAGACTTTTTTGCCCTCTAGTGGCAAAAAATCACTTAATGCAGCTTTAAGTAAGATCCTGGACGTATTAGCAGGTCCTACTATCAAATGTAACGTTGCCTATCATTACTGGCACATTTCATAGTGTTGAATTATCGATGCGTTTTGATGTTGTAGCTGGTCCAGGTGGCGTTGGGTAGTTTAAAATTGTAGCAAAGCATCACGTCCGAAAGCATCTTACCAAAGCTTTCACTTTATTTTTTGGTGTACAACAGCAGGTCTTCCTAATTGTCCTCTAACCCAAGGTCTGTCTAATACCAGATGATCGTGAGTGCATCATCTTCATCAGAAATTATTTCTTACTGTATACACATACACTGGTAAATCAGTCAACTAAATTGCATTTTGAAAATGTTTGATAATGGTGCTGATTACTCCCTGGAGGATGAACTTCGGCACTAAATCTTTAAAAATTGCGCGCGCACACGCACACGCACACACACACACACACACACACACAGAGCAGTTGTCAGCTGCCTCGGCCCACTTTAAACGGGCGCAGCTTTGTCAATGACCGTATATCTTCTGAGAGGATTAATGCAGCCTAAAGGTGGAGCAAAAATTGTGAAGGTTTGTGGCGGACGGGAGTGTAATCCTTTGAGCTCTCGGAGAGACAGAGAGGGAGGGATGGAAATGTCGAACTCTTTGCTCTCGGATTTAGCGCATTTTGTGAGGAACTGATGGGCTGAAGAACATTTTGTGAACAATAACGGGACGTTTAGTCAAAACTGTTTAATGGCAACATTTGAGACGGAGCTACACATCCTCGGGGAACAGACATGGTGCACAAACTTCTGCTGCCCATCGGTAAGTTTACAGCTGTAAACATGTTTCGTAATGTAGCCTGTTTGTAGGCGTCACATTTGGTGCCTTTCAGAAAAAAATCATTATGAGCCATAGATTTATAGTCCTGCAGTCCATATGGTGTGTTTATGGTGTGCTTCTGGTAAAAGTAGATATTCCAGCAATATTCTATGTTGCGTTTTTGGTTTTTGGTGTATTATCACCACTCAGTGGTTTTAAGACTTTGTATTTCTTTTAAATAAGTTTAAACAGGTTTCTGAAAAAATAGCAAAAAGATCATAAACTTCTTCTTTTCTCTCAGCTTTAGCAGCAAGCCTCATCTCACCTGAGCTGTCAGGTGCCTCAGCTACCAAAACAAAAACTCAAGGTATCACATCACATCCAGAGTCACTGTTCTTTCTTCACTGTTAACTATTCTGAGACTTTGGCTATTTTCAATAGAGAGTAGTGCTAAAAAGTAATATGGATTACTGTTTTATCAATAATTTTGATTTACATCAAACAGTGTGTTACAATGCTTATTATGAATACCAACATGAGTTAAATGTGGTTCAGACTAGGGCTGCATCTAACGAGTAATTTTGTTATCGATCAATCTGCTGATTATTTTCTCAGTTAATCATTATAAAACATTAGAAAACTGTGAAAAATGCCCATCACAATATGTGATGACCTCATCAGTTTGTCCGACCAATAGCCAAATCCCAAAAATATTCGATCAAGAAAAGATGAACAATCATCGATTGATTGACTCATCGTTGCAGCTCTAGTTCAGACTAGAGTTAAAACAATTAGTTGATCAATGGATTAGTTTGATCAACATGATAATCAAATTAAATTATTTGCTAATCAAAACTTTCAAACATTTGCTCATTTCAGCTTCCCAAATAAGGATTTACTCTTTTTCTCCTTTACATCATCATAATTCATCGAATATATCTGGATTTCGTGCTGTTGGCAAATCATTAAAGATACCACACTGAAATTGTGATCTGCATTTTTCACTATTTTGTGACATTTTATAGACCCAAAGACAAAAAATAAAATGTGTCATGGCTGTGTTGATTATGCGTGTACTGTCTCACAATGAAAAACAGAACGCTAACTTGGCTTGGTGATGCTAACAAGCACAGCAACTTGATAAAACCATCTTAATGTAACTGTACACTTTGAATTCAAAGTTAACACCCCAGAAACAGAAACATCCCACGAAGTTATATTTACTGTCTCTATAATGAAGTCAGTTTCAATCGATACAACAATCTACACTTCAAATTGCAGTTTGAAACTTTTAAAAGGAAGAGATGAGAAATACAAACAGCTGTCCAACTTGAGGAGAGTTTACTTTTACCTGCCTCTCTGTGTGTCTGTACACTGTCTACCTGTGTTTCCAGTGAAGAACAACTCAGGTGTGACACCAGCTGGGCAGTGTGGGACCTGGGTAAAGGAGCCCGAAGGAGGGTATTTCACCTCACCCAACTACCCCGAGAAATACCCGCCTGAGAGGGAATGTGTCTACATTATAGAGGGTGAGGCTCTCATCTTTTTCTTTTTATCCTCTCACGTTCCACGCGTCACCTCTGCTCCCATCTCACCTTCTCTCAACCTCTCTCCCTCCTCCAGCCTCTCCCCGACAGTGCATCGACCTATTCTTTGACGACAAGTATTCCATAGAGCCATCCTGGGAGTGTAAGTTCGACCACATCGAGGTCCGTGATGGGCCCTTTGGTTTCTCGCCCATCATTGGTCGCTACTGTGGGCAGGAAAGCCCAGCATATGTCCGCTCCAGTGGGAGGTACCTGTACATCAAGTTTGTGGCTGATGGTGAGCTGGAAGCCACTGGTTTCTCTGCCCGGTACAACTTCACACAAGGTGAGTGATCACAAAGTTACCTGAAAGAACGGGCTGCATTTCTCAACATGGCCTTAAATCTACACTAATTAATATTTATTTATTAAAAAGGAATCACATGACTATGTGTAATGTGAAAAGGGTTGCTCACAGAGATGAAGCCCCTTGGATGTATTATGATTATTATTATTGCCCACTGTGTGCTACCTGCAAATGGGAGACAGACAAAATTAGTGAAAATAGGCGACTGTATATTAATTTGTGCAAACTAGAGCTGCTTTAGCTCTTAACCAAACAGTTCTACTTGTTTGACCAATAACCAATAACCAAACTTTAGCCAAAGTGGTTGTACTTAAAGCAAGAGAAAAGAAAACAGTGTATACAGAGGTCTGGAACCAAGTTAGTCCGTAGGCTAGTTTAATTCAAAATATGACCTTTTTACAAAGTGTTGAATTTGATGGCAGTTCTGTGAACAATAAAAGCATCAGGTCTTGGTTAATATAATAATATTGGTTTTATTTATTTAAAATGTAAAGCGTCTTTGATACTCAAAGATTTTTTTTTTAAGTTGTCAGGTTCATGATTTGTCATTTAGTCTGTATATTTTGGCTGATTATGGCGTACCCTCATTGATGCCAATAGGGTGGACAAAATATTAGAAACATCTCTCAGTATTCTTGCATCGCATTTCAAAGGCACCGTAAATTGCAGCCTCCAAACTGACAGATAATGATAATACTATAAATGATATATAAATAATAATAATAATGGTAATGATAAAGTTGAATTGACACCTCTCTAAAAGTTTAATCAAAAACTGATTTTAACCTTCACGATGGTATTAGGCTGTATTTGTTTTAGCTAGGCTAAGAACTGTAATTGTAGTTTAGCTTCAGTTTAGCTTCTTGGGTAAATGAGGATGCCAGGGTAACTTTTAGACACAGTTCAACTTACTATGCATATATCCTGTATTAGACCTTGGTCCAGTCTAGCAAGTCCTAATTAAACTACAAAATACGTCTGCTTGTCCGTGCCCTCTCGAACGATACATAGAGACGTTGTGTGATCTGACGCACCTGTCAGCAGGAAGACATCATTTGTCTGTGTTTGGTTAGGTTTAGGCACAAAGACAACTTGGTTGGGTTCAGGGAAACATCATGGTTTGGGTTGAAATGACTTCATTAAGGGTGGGGAGCTTCGTCGTCATGGTTACAGTAGTAAGCACTAAGGTTAAAGAACGATGGTGGTCATGCTTTTTAAAAAAAACAACATTGACTGTTAGTTGGAAACGGGAAACATGGACTTTGTCGCTCTGTAATAACGTCACATAAACATATATATCGTTTTGAATGATTCTATGATTTTTTCCTCAGTCACTTCCTTTTGGGAGTGTAGCAAAAAAGTGGAAAATGCAGACAATAACTTACTTTTTTCCACTTAATTTTGCATTTCTGCTATATTGTTGTTCTTGTTTCATACCAGCTGCAGCTCTGTCTGTCTGGCTGGGTTTATGTTTAGAGTATTACTACGGCTCTAAGCCTTCGACTCCTTCCCTTGGCACTCTCTCCCAATCCACCACCCTGCTGTGAGTTTGACATTGTTGGCCGCCACATGCCAAAACTGGCTACCTCTTTTACACAATCTCTCCCTTTCTATCTTCGCCCCGGTTGGCTGGTCATATAATCAGATTAATTTGGAATAATTTGCATGCACTCTGGGCTCTTGTATTTCCAGTGCCACAATGTAATATGCGCTTGAATAAGATCAATACCACAGAGAAACCCTGTAATCCTTAAATTGCATTAAAGGATGTGGGGCAGTGTACAATATATGCTATTTAATTGTGCATGTGATGTCAAAAAGTTGCATATCGCATTGAGTAGTGGCGTGGTGGCATGCTGCTGGGAATGTTCTCTCATTTCCATTTGTAGTGCAGGCACACCAGCTGCAGCTGACAAGGGAAGAGGATGGCAGCATTTATTCAAACACGCATGTACACACATGCACATACACACACACACAGGCACTTGTTCCCTCAGTCACACACACACACCCGAGTTAATGAAAGCTTGTCTTCAGGGGAATACAGCTTGTCAGCGCTGAGCCGCAGTAGCAGCTTAAGCGAGTCCGAGGCAGAGGCTTTATTAACAGCAGATTTTATAGGCCACCTACACTGACGAAGGGCAAAGATTAATTTGCATCCCTCCGTCCACCCGGCCATCCTTGTCTCTTTCTTTCTTTCTTGAAACATGATCGAGCCTCTGGACATTATCTTTATGTTCCGCAAGGGATGTCCCAGTTTTAGACTACAGTCCTGTGAGTCCGTCCCACGCACTCTCGTTTTTAATTTGCTGGGGGGGGGGTGAGGTTGTTTGTCTGTGTATGTTGGGGCTCAGTGCTGTTTTTCTGAAAACATCTGACAGAATTTCTGTATTATTTCACAAATTTTTACAGTACGGTCACCTTGCCTTCCAGTGTTAACAACTTACTAAACAAACTTAAGCATTTACATGTTCAGAAACTGAAACACTTGAGCGAGCACTTTCCCCCTTAAAAAACAGGCTCCTGAAAACATGAACTACCCCTTTAAGGAGATACTTTTCATTGTTTCATTACTTTTCATTCAGCTGTTTTCCATCTGGTTACGTCAGATGTAGCCTAATGAGTCTCTACTGCCAAATGCTAACCTCCTGTTCACTCATCACCAGTGCAGGGGAGAATTAATTCACCCACATGCACACGTGCTTATACACTTTTTTAAAAACTGCAATATTTTGAAAGGGTCGATGCGCACTGCGTTGATGTTGTAGCCATTTAAGGAGGATTTATCATTTTACCCTTTACTTTTTTTTATTCAGTTGTGAGCAATGTGAAAGTGCAAGAGCACATTCTCAGTTTTCACATCCAGAAAAATGACTCACACACAAGATAAACACATTGTTGCACAAGTGAATATGTTGTTCACGTAAGATAAAAAAATACAACCTTTTGGGTCATTAGGGGCTCCGCAAATTATAGCTAAATGCCATGAATGTCTATGTAGGCTTCCTTGTCGGGGCACTGGCACATCACAGACACATTGTGCAACTACTACACAGTGCTAACATTGCTCACACTTTAGCAGAGTATCCATTAGTTAATGCTGACTTTCGTGAGTGTCCAAGTAATTTAGCAGAACTGAAGGTGCCCTGTGGAGTTACCTTAAAAACAAACAAGAGATGTGTTTATACTCAGTGCGCGTGCACCAGGCAAAGAAAACGGGGACCCACTAAGAGTCAGAAACTCCACAGGGTACCGTTAATGTCTGTTTTTTTTGCATGCAGCCTCATTGTTGCTGTAGTAGTTTAACCATACATTAAGCTGTGCCTCATCCTTATCTGAACTCCCTCTGCTGAACTTTTCTCCTTATTTCGAGCAGCTATAATCAATATTTTTATATCACAAATGGATCATATGACTACGTGAAAGAGGGTTGTTTGTTGATGAACCCAGAGAAAATCATCACCTGACTCTGCAGTTCCCTTGTTTTGGTTTTCGGGCCACAGCTTTATTGATTTGGTTCAGTCTCACCGCTTTCATGGGCGACATTTTCAGCCTGTACGCTACCTGTCCAGCACCAAACAGCTGACAGTCAAAGTTAGCGACTAGCTGGACATAGGATTTTGCAGCTAAATAGTCAGATATTTGTCTCAGGAGTTGGTGTGGAGAAAAATGAATGCTAGTGTTGCCCTTACTGTATCTGCTGCATGTGGAAATAGGAAACTGTTAGCTAACAAATTAGCAAATGTATTGTTTACAGCTTGTTTCTGTTATTGCAGGTAAGAATAAATTATTACACACAGTCAATATATACAGTATACAGTATATAATGTAGTCTTTGCAGGGTGGGTACACTAAAAACCCATCCTTTATCCTTTTATTAAGTGCAAGCACTGAAATTCTGTGACAAGATCTTAAGTTCATCTGTTTGCACCATTGCTTGTTTACACAGTCTGATTATTTTCCAATTAAGTTGTACATGTTGCTCGGCGTGTTGAAAAATGCAGTGGTGATTGCATGTTGTGGTAACAGGAGTCTTAAGTCAAGGACAGTCTGGGTACTCTTAGCAAACTTGTCTAGCTCATGTTTCAAGCTTTAGCAGTCAACATCCCTATACTGCACCAGACAGGTCAAAGTGGAAAATGAAACATCCAACAGTCAAATATCATACCAATCATGTTTTATGATTCCACATTAGTGAAGTAAATATAAAGAGGTTGGATTCATCTTCAATGTTCTTGTGTGCACCACACATTTTCAAACTGAACAATATTAGGAGAGGATTTACATAAACCATCCTATATCTTGCCTTCATCTCATCTTTACATTTTTTCTCTCATATTAGGTATAAAGCCTCTGGGAAAGCATTTTTGCAACACACACACACACACACACACACACACACACACACACATAGGAATGAATGTGAATAATCTGGACAAGCCTGTAGCAGAAGCAGGGGTAAGAAACACGAGAGGATTAATAAGAGTCCTTGTGGATTTGAGCCTCAGTGGAGTCACCTGCTCTTCTTACAGCACAGCTGCTGACCAGTGTGTTGCATTATCAACAATAAAAACATTTTGAGAAGTGAGAAATTATAGATTTAAAATAAACTTCATTTAAAAAGTCCTCACTCTTCACACCGTTTCCTTTAAAGCACATTTTTCCTGTACTGTACTTGGTTTGGTGTCATTTGCACATGTTGTATTATTTGGTATTTTATTGAGTTTCACTGCAGTACGGATTTTGCACTCACACAATGTAAAAACTGGGTACTTCCAGGAGAATTTAAAAAACAAAATAAGTGACATTTTTATCACCAGGTTGTCACTGCTGGTGGCGCCTAATCTGTCCTGAACTAAGCTGGTATATCAGGATTTATAATCCACCTAGCAAGTAGATTCATCAGCACAAAGGTTTAGGACACAATTTCTCTTCCCTGTCTAATGCCAAGTGTGTGTTTTTCTTCTTTGATGAAGGGCACCAGGGTTTCAGGGGAGTTTAAATGAGGGCAGAGGGAATGTGCCGCTACATAGATTATATAAGCCTTGACCAGCTGTGTTTTTATTTCCTTTTGCAATATGTCTTTAATATTGTCATTCTTATTCTGTGGTGTTTGGTTTTTATTGCTTTGTACTAGATTTTGTTTTAATCTCTACCCTTTTCCTAGACAGAAGCTGATGCGGTGAATATTGCAGGCACACATTTCCAATAGCTTCAGATAAGGTTTAGATATTTTTAAACTGTGCAACCGGGGCACAGATAGCTGGCAGCAAATGGAATGGATGGATTGTAAGTGATTCTCAACCAGGTGTGCTTGTACTAGGGGGTGCATGGACAGATTGTGGAGAAAAATAGAAATTGTGATTTGATAGAAAAATATTACTGTTATTGAAAACTAGTTCGTAGCAGAGAAGATAGAAAGCTAAAAGTGATGATAAAAGGCTGAAAAAAACAACTTCTATCACTCAAAGTAGTAGTAGTGCACACCTACTGAAAAGAAAGATAAACCTAGACATCGACAAACATCTGCTTTTATACAATTAGCAGTTTTAAATAACATCCAGGTTAAAATCAATTTTAAACAGAACACATTTGGTTCTCATCTCTATTAACAATGTGAACTGCATCTTGTGTTCCATATACTGTATGTCGGGTTTGAAATAGTTTCAGTGTAGGACCCAAACCTGCCCTGCAGCCCATTTTGAAATGTGTCCCCCAATTATGGAAAGAGTAAATGTGGTTTATTTGTTTCTAACAATATTATGTTTTGCTTTTAGATCCTGAGTTCAAAGAGCTTGGGGAACTGCCAGCTCTGCCATGTGAGTATTCAACCTGTATTATTATGTCACAACATAATATCAGACCTGCTGCAGGTCAGCAGCTTTGATTAAATGTAATACTGCTAACTTAATAACATATTTGTTCATACAAATTATTACCTACATTTATTTTATGTGTGTGAGTCCTCGTTTTTGCTGAAGGGATAATACTACTTGTTAAATGTTGCTCTTTCTACAAGTTTAAAGTCTCCAAACTAGCATTACTTTAACACAAAAATGTTGTTGTCCGCAGTTTGTGACTTTGAGCTGAGTGGTCCGGAAGGCTTTGTAGAATCCGCCCAGATAGCCGGAGAGGCCCGGGCGCTGCCGACTGAGGCTGTGGACTGCAGGTGGTACATCAAGGCTCCACCAAAAGCTAGGGTCTGTATATGTCAAACTGGTGGCGTTACGTGTAGCTGTTTGCGCTTATTTGTGTATCAAATGAAGTTGACTTTCAGGTGGTTCGACCAAAACTTGCTATGCCGTCCAAACACTTCCAACACATTTTCAAAGAAATGATTAAATGCCATGTTGGCCACACATACAAACAAGTTAAGATAAAAGTTCTCTTTTACTTGAATCCAGGCAGGGGTCAGGCAAAGAATCATCAATCCGGGCAGGCAAAAGGTAAAGCAGGCAGAAACCAAAGGCTGGAAAGCTAGGGCAGATGCAAACCAGACAATCAGGCAACAAAAGAGCAGGGATGGGGATATTGGGTAGTTTTTTTAATATGTAAACTCTTAATCTGAAAAGTAACTAGTAACTATGTCTGTGAAATAAATTTGTAATAAAAAATTCAACATTTCCCTGTAGTAGAGTATAAGTATAAAGTAGCATAAAATCTATATAGTCAAGTAAAGTACAAGTACTTCAAATATGTTCTTAAGTATAGTACTTGAGTAAATGTACTTAGTTACACTCTATAAGCCACAAAGCTAATGATTTAACCGGGATCATTTGGTGTCTCTGTTAACATCACATAATCCGTATGGGTCAGTTGGGTGTTGTTACTAAAATGTGGTATATTCCTTTAAAAAGCATTAGAAGAAAAAATCCTTAGAACGTTAGAAAAACAAGTTACGAAGGAAGAGCCAGGAGGAGTAAATGTCATCAGAGCCTGGTCCATTCACTGCACCTTTTCTTGATTCTACTCAACCTCTTACCCACAGATCTACATGCGTTTTCTGGAGTATGAGATGCACAACTCGAACGAGTGCAAGCGCAACTTTGTTGCCATCTACGACGGCAGCAGTTCAGTTGAGCACCTGAAGAATAAGTTTTGCTCCACAGTGGCCAACGATGTCATGCTGGTGTCCTCTGTAGGCGTGGTAAGACTGTGGGCAGACGAGGGCAGCAGGAAGAGCAAATTCAGGATCCTCTTCACAACCTTCCACGAACGTGAGTGAATTTCTCTTTTACAGGTGTGCCCCTCACCCTATATGTGAGGGTGGAAGTCACAAAAATTATAAATGATAGCTTCTCCACCGTAAGTACAGTATTTTGGTTACTTCTCTATATATTACTTGGGGGTATCTCCAACATTAAACATGTCACTAACCCCCTAGTTAGCAACTACCTGGTGAACATGATAGAGCATTCAGCCCAAAATATTTTTTATTTCCCTCAAGACATGACGGAGACCAAAGCAGAGCTAAAAGCAGAGTGAATATTGGACCTCCATTTGTTAGGTGGCCAGAAACCACAACGACTCCAAATCAACACTAATGTTGCTCAGTTTCTGCTGGATGTGTAAATAGGCAATTGTTCACGTTCACCATAACAACTTTATATGGTACTAATATGTCAATGTTGTGTTTTCAGCCTGTTGCCCTGCCTCAAAGTGGCCAGAGAACAAAAAACAAATCAATTAATGCAGCTGTAAAGTCACTCTGATTAGAAAATGTCCTACTTTGGCGCCATCCGGTGGTAATATTAACAATGACAGTGTGATAAACAGAAATGCGCACTGCTGCACGAGGAAATATTACAGAACATTACATTCAGAATGGACAGCAGCAAATTGAAACACTAAATGTCATCTCAAAACTGAGTATAATTAAAGTCTGAGTTGTCACTCTTTGAAATGTGGTGGTTTGGTTTGTTTGCAGTCTACTGTACAAGAGCTGCACGACTCTTGCCTTTTGTTTTTCAGCTCCGTGTGAAGGAGAAACTTTCTTTTGCCATAGCAACATGTGCATCAACCACACCCTGGTCTGCAACGGTATCCAGAACTGTGTTTACCCGTGGGACGAGAATCACTGCAAAGGTACCCTGACACAAACTCACCACCACCATATTGTCTGTGGCTGAACATGAAGTCATTCTTCTGTCATGTTATCTCCTTAATTAGAGAAGAGGAAAGCCAGTATCCTGGACACGCTGGATAACACTAACCTCACTATCATTGGAATAACCTGCGGCCTGGTTGTCATCCTGCTCATCATCTCTGTCATCATCCAGGTCAAACAGCCTCGCAAGAAATATATCATCCGCAGGTGAGGTCTTTGAAATTCACTTAGAAATGAAGAATTTCTTACAGCACATCTCATCACAAACTTCTATATTTTTGGCAAGGTACTCAAGACGTTGTGTGTTCAAATACACGAGGATATGTACATATTTTTCAGTGTCCTGACTCCTTCTAAGTTGGTTGGGGTTTAAAATCAGTTTGAGAAATACTATCACATTTTTTGGGGCTTTCTTGAACATTTACTGTATCTGTATCACATGTGTTGGTGTGTGTGTGTGTGTGTGTGTGTTCTTTCCTCTACCTACAGAGATGACTTTGACCCTGCCCTCCTCCACCCTGGTTTTGAGCCGCCTCACTACGAGCTCTGCACTCTGCGCCGCGCCCCGTCCGGCGACCTGACTGATGCCGCCCTGGCTGAGGACTTTGAGAAGTTCCACAAGCTCCGCCGCTCCTCCTCCAAGTGCATCCGCGACCACCACTGTGGCTCTCAGCAGGGGAGCGTGCATGGCAGTGTCCACGGTAGCCGCAGCAACCTGAGCATGAGGGATGCTACCATCGCGGCAGACGGGGGGGCTCTTGTGCCGCCCCTGCCACCGTTGATGGTGAGCCAGCAGTCGCCGCGCCTCTCCCACCACACCACTCCAGCAGGTCGAAGGAGCATCCTGGTGATGAAGCATAGCTATTCTCAGGACGGGGCAGAGGGGTACAGGGCGGAGGGGTACAGGGCGGAGGAGGAGGATGATTTGATGATGGATGATGGTCCCACCACCAGCCAGCACCACATGCACCACCATCAGATCCACCATGGCATGTCAGGGCTGGACCACACCGTCCATCGTACACTGTCTAATGACTTCTAATGTAAGGCAACATGGAAATAAAGAAAATGGTAAAAAGAGATCAACACCTTAAATGTATCTGTTGAGGTTAAAAACTTTTAAACTCCTTTTTAAATTAGATTTCAGTTTAATTTATAAGAATGAATGCTGATCTTTACAGCTTTACTGAAACATACTAGTAATTATAATAAAAATCCTCCTCCGCCAAAGAGTTTAGGAGCAGCTGTTGTACACCTTGAATATTACACTGCTGTTGTAATGGGAAATGGGAAAGGCAGGGAAATAAACTGTCAGGAATGGATCAAAAGATTTATATCCACGGATACCGAGATAATAGAATTCCCACCCAATCTAATGCATCATCTTTTTTTCCTTTTTTTGTTCCTTCTTTGGCTTGAAGTTTCAACTCTGGAGCAGAATATATTTTTGACTGCATCATATGTGAGATTATTTTATGAGTGAATGGTGCGTTGTAGTGTTTCCTATATGTTTGGACATTATTGCACCACCAAAGCAAGAAAAATGTCCCGTCACAGCTGTTAGGCTGTTCCTTTTCCTTCCAACAAACAAGATGTTTTTGTATTGAGCACTGGTCCAAAATTTAAACAGGAAAATACTGTCAACTAGATACGATCAAGGACAGCATATATGACTAACATGTTAGTCCTGTCAGCACAAAGAAACATGTTTCATGCAATATATTGTTTTTCAAATATGACACCCAGTGTGCTTGAAACGTATAATTTCCGTTGTTGAGCAAATATATACATTATTTAATTCTTTATTTTTATTATTTGTTTGTTTGGGAGTATTTATTGATGTTTATTTATTTGTATCAGTTTTTCAGTTTGCTTTGTCCCACTTTTTTTCTGCCTGATATATTTCAGTTGATTATATGACTCTCTCTGTTTATTTATTTATTTCATTAAATGTAATCGTTTTCCTTTCCTCTGCACGGCACTGTGGCACTGTCATTGAATGTGTGCGTGTGTGTAGTTATTTGTTTTAAATAATTTTTATTTACCCCTTTACATACTATTTACTTTACTCGACCAGGGAACGAGGGCAGAGAGGAACCTTCGATAGCTTACCTTTGTCATCCTGACGGGCTTCTAACATCGGTACACAGGTCGTCTGTTTGCATGGATGGTAGAATAACAGCATAGATCCTCAGCAGCTAATTCTTTGGCTTATAATCATTTGTTTTGAGCTTTTGGCTCAGCGGTTAGCACGATGAGCAAGTGCGCTTTGAATACTATCAGGTTTTATTCATGACATTTGCCCAGTTAGCTAGCTCGGCCAGCTAACCTTTAGCAGAGCGTCGTTCATGCAGCTCAAGTTCAGCTAACGTTAGCTAACGTCTCCGTTAAGCTAGCATCATGTCACAAGAGGAGCTTTTTCTCGACTCTGCACCGGCAGGACAGTTTAACAGCGATGCAAAGGAGACAAAGAGCAGGAGTCGACTCGGTGTCGTCGTCACGGGGGTGCTGGGGGGGTCTCTGGTCGCCCTGTACGCAGTGGCTGCTCCGTTTGTCACCCCTGCCCTGAGAAAAATCTGCCTCCCGTTCGTCCCTGCGACCACAGCTCAGGTGGAGAACGTCCTCATGGTGCTGCGAGCCAGATCAGGGACCCTGGTGGACATCGGGAGCGGAGATGGAAGGATAGTAAGTGCTGTGTTGTCTCAAGAGTATTACCAGGCTTGCTTTACTTCCAACTCCTGCTACAGTTGCTATACATTGATTAATCGATTAGTTATCAACTATTAAATTAATCGCCAACTATTTTGATAATCGATTAATCGTTTTGAAACATTTTTTTTTAAGAAAAGATGTCCAAATTCTCTGATTTCAGCTTTTCAAATGTGAATATTTTCTGGTTTCTTTAGTCCTCTGTGACAGTAAACTGAATATCTTTGGGTTGTGGNNNCAAAACAAGATATTTGAGGACGTCACCTTGGGCTTTGGGAAACAGTGATCAACATTTTTCACCATTTTCTTTCTTTTATGGACCAAACAACTAATCGATTAATCGAGCAAATGGTCGACAGATTAATCGATAATGAATATATTCATTAGCAGCAGCCCTAGACACCACTGATGCATACGTTTCCCTTCGTCCCTCTTCCTCTTGCAGGTGATAGCAGCAGCCAAGCATGGCTTCCAGGCATCAGGCTTTGAGCTGAACCCCTGGCTGGTGTGGTATTCTCGCTACAAGGCCTGGAGAGAGGGAGTCCACCGCTCCACCTCCTTCCACATCTCTGACTTGTGGAAGGTCAGTGATACCTGATTAGTACAGTAAAGTATGTCGTGACCCGTGACTCAATTTTAGGGGAAGTTTGATGTAATGAAATGCATTTATTGCACCATAGCTGTTAATGTCTTCTTCTTGTTGCAGACATCAGGTATCACTTACTGTGAGAAAATGAAAACATTAAACACACAGGGTGTCTTTTCACTAAGTCATTCCCAATGTTTCTGGTTCTTTTGCTAGGTCAGTTTTGCTCAGTATTCCAATGTTGTCATTTTTGGAGTCCCTCAAATGGTGAGTTTTTCTGTTTGTCCTACAGCAATTTTGTACTTTAAATACTGCCATGTGTGCCAAGTTAAGTAACTAAAACAGTAACTGTAGTTCTACTATAAAGCACTCCAAGTTATAGCTGCTTGCCAGGCCCTCTGGTTGGCCATCTCCTTGGGAAGCTGACAGTATCAACTCGTACAATAGATGCACGATCGGTGATGAAATGATCCATTCATGATGAGAAATGGCACCACTCAGTTCATTGGAGACCACTCTTATAAAATATAATCAGCCATTCACCGCCTCTGTTGGGTTAAAAAGCTGAAGCATCACCTGAAAGCTCTATATTTGATCTTGTCAGGTAAGTTTTCAGAACCCCAAAGTGTTACTCTTGACGTCCTGATCGGTGCTGTCTGTATCTGCAGATGGACCAGCTGGAGCTGAAGCTGGCAAGCGAGTTGCCGAGTACAGCCAAGGTGGTGGCCTGCCGCTTTCCCTTCCCTACTTGGGTCCCTGAACATACCACTGGGGAGGGCATAGACACTGTATGGGTGTACGATGCCAAGACATTTAAATCACACCTGCAACGTGGAACGACGAGGAAGACGACACCAGAGCACAAGGACACACCAGAGTCGCACACATAAATGTACATAAACACTTGTCTTGTTGAGTTGGAGTCATGCGTTGCAAATTTCTACTCTGGGAAAGACTGATGTTCTTTTAAGTCTTTATACATCAATTTCCAAGTCTGAGATTGAGCATGAAAAAAGTGGGGAAGAGGAACTGATTGACACTGGCCTTGATGAGTGGTTACACGCATGTTGAAGTCAGATGGCTCCAGTCATCGCATGATTCTCAGTAGAATAGTGAGTGTCATCAATGTCTGCATACCTGCACCCTCATGCCAAATGTGGGCTGAATGATCAAACAGGTTTCTCATATTTGATACATGCTCAAAACCAGACCAAGGTCAAAGAGAAAGTAAATGACTTGAGAAAGTTGAATAAAGAGGTGATGCTCCTCATCCATGATTGCATAGCTTGATCATGTGTAGAAAGTTGCAGTGCAAGCTGAATACATGTATGAAAATGGCGCCATCCTTTCCAGACAGACAAAGGTGTGGTGACAGAAGATTGCCCACCGCATTATTGTGTGCGGCGTCTACAGAAAACTCTATTTTTAGGCTTGTGAATATAATAAAATCAACATGCAACTGTCCAGCTGTCTGATTGCGCTCGGGCGCCATCTGGTGGTGAAAACACGGTACTATCACATGTTGTTTCTTTGAGCGTGCGCTGACCGCCCGCTGATGTACTGTGAAGTGAAAAAGCTTTATTTAATTTGGAAACGTATGGTCACGTTAAAGATAGCCGGAGCTTGAACTAAACACTAGCTTGAAATGTTTACATGTAGATAGCTAGCGGTCATCGCTTTTATACTGACTAGACTGAGTACTGTGGAGCCGGGCAGCCAGTCAAGATGGACACCGCCGAGGAAGGTAGCTAATGTTAAAACTTGGTTGCCCCAGTTGTTAACGGCAGAACCACTCATTCTAACAGTGACTGTGTCATATTCTAACTTTACATTATTAACTACTGTTAATAAGTGGCAATGACCGATTCTACTTTTTCTAATACGTTGACAAAGGTTCACTAGAATTAAAGAAACCGCTAGCCAATTAGCGTTAGCCAGCTAGCTAACTAGCATTAGCTCACACCCGTTAGCTATCAGCTGTTGTGCATAAAATGAGCAACGTTGTGCTTCTGTTGTTGGCTTTCATAAACACGGCATCTACCACAAGTGGGCTGTGGTGGTAGAAACATTAGAAGACGGCCATTTCACATGAAAGTCACTCGTAACCAAGCTAATTATTAAGTTACAAGCTAACGTTCAATACGTTTAATAGGCTACAACCGTTATCACAATACTACGTATCGTATGATAACTAGCAAACGTCACGTCGACACACCGGGCAGCCCTGCCTACTGACGAGGCTCTTTTACTGTGTTAACGTTACACTGGTTTATATATATAAAACAATTTTATATAAAATAATTGTTATTTTTGGACTAATGTAACGTTGGACAATAACACATTTTCTCTGAGCGCTGTTTATGCTGCGGGGAAGCGACAGGCCATTAGCGTGGTGTTCAGGTGTTCTGCGGTCACAAATTGTGATATTATGAATGTAGCTAAATGTATATGTATGAATCATTCAGTAAACGTGTACTCTGGGTATCCTAACGGGTATTATGCCCTTGCATCCAGGGCTAATTATAGTTGTTTTATTTTGGTCATCCTGTGACACAGGTAATCCAATGATTACAGTTTGCCCTACTGTCAGTATATGACCTGCCTTCTTCTGTTCACTAAACATACATGCTCATGCTGTCCCAAATGTGTCTCAGTTTCTGAAAATGTTCTGCAGAAAGCTTGCATTCATTTTAAATTATTTAACATTTGGCACTATGTCTAAGGTGTGTTATCAGTTTGGATCAAGCTAAATCACTTATGAGTTGATGAAGTGGATAGAAAATGCAAAGTGACAAGGTAATTAAATATTGCAGGAGTAGGTATGCCTACTGTTATGCCAAGTTATGTTGTTGTGTGCCTGCTGTACAGCGGACATCTGTCGGGTATGTCGGTCAGAGGGGACCCAGGACAAGCCGCTCTACCACCCCTGTGTCTGCACTGGCAGCATCAAGTTTATTCATCAGGAATGGTACGTTCAATGACCAAGTTGTTGAGATTTAAAAAATGTGTATGGTTCCATTTTATTGACATTTTGCTGTTGAAATGTATGCCAACATGGGGAAAGATTTCTCTGGGGAAGTTAGAGAATGGCAGGAATTATAACAAAGAGATTACAGGAATGTACCTGAATTTAGTTTATAAATAGTTACTCACCTGACAAACAATGATAACAACCAGACACAAACTGAAAAGGCGAATATTTTTGGGCTAGGGAGCGCTCACGTTTCAGTTGTGAAGAATCAAAAGTTGTGTGATTTTACTGCAGGGCCATAGAGTAAGATTCTTGGACCGAGAGTTGCAAGTGATGTAAAGTTTCCACGGGATGAAAAGAGTAACTCGTAGGTGTCCTTTTGTTTTCACAGCTTACTGCAGTGGTTGAAACACAGCAGAAAAG
The DNA here is from genome assembly GCA_003416845.1 of Oplegnathus fasciatus. Taxonomy (NCBI): domain Eukaryota; kingdom Metazoa; phylum Chordata; class Actinopteri; order Centrarchiformes; family Oplegnathidae; genus Oplegnathus; species Oplegnathus fasciatus. The sequence continues at coordinate 866,051 of NTHP01000190.1, read as the reverse complement.
AATACTGTGAATTATGCAAACACAGATTTGCATTTACACCAAGTAAGTTGTTTGTTTTGCAGTGAATTGGATCAGTACAATAATAATGCATTCATTTGTCGTTAGCTCCTCTTAAGTGCCTAATTATGACCATATATTTTCCTCGCTTCCTCTATCCTTATTCTCTCACATTTACCTCCCCCGTTCTCTCTTTTCTCCAGTCTACTCTCCAGACATGCCATCTCGCTTGCCTGTCCAGGACATCTTTGCAGGGCTAGTCACTAGTATTGGAACGGCCATCAGATACTGGTTCCACTACACACTGGTGGCCTTTGCCTGGCTAGGTGTGGTGCCTCTCACAGCATGTAAGTATTTAATTCAGCTTGGAGTGCAATACAATTCAAATAAAATGTAAGTCATACCAGTTGTCACTTAAAGAAATGATTGTTGGTTTTTTTTGGTTTGCTTTTTTTAACAGGTCGTATCTACAAGTGTTTATTTACCGGCTCTGTGAGCTCTCTCCTTACCCTGCCATTAGATATGCTTTCAACGTAAGTTTGAATTACTCTCTGTTCTTGGTTTTTGATCCTTCTCTCTCACACTGTCATGCTCCTGTGTATTGTAGGTCTATGTGTTTTCCATATTTTGTACACGGGAGTCCCATGAAGATGGTTAACATCTGATTGGTGATAAAAGTGTGGTTATTCATTATAGCTCCTTCCATCCATCACGTCATCTTTTCTTTCCCTTCGTCCATAAGTGTAAAATTGATGTAAAGTACATGATGTAACCACATTGTTTCATCTCTTCCTCTCAGACAAAACCTACTTGCAGACTGCCTCCAGGGCTGTTTTGTGGTCACTTGCACGCTGTGCGCCTTCATCAGCCTGGTGTGGCTTAGAGAACAGATTGTCCATGGTGGTGCACCTCAGTGGTTGGAGCAGAATCCACCTCCTCTAGTTCCTAACCAGCCTCACGGTCCAGCACCAGCTAATGTGGTGAGAGCAGTTTATGTCTCCAACTAGCATGTCTTTTTCTACCTGCCCTCAGAGGTGGACAGAAAGTGGCCTACTCAAGTGTTTTGTCTTCCTCATATATTTTACCACTACTGCACTCTGACATAGTTGGCACAATGATTTGAATCTGTAAATGATAAACCAGTGGAGTTTGTGATTACCCAAGGCATTTATTCTTAGTTTGATTTGGTGTATTTAGAATTAGACTATGTTTTTTGGTCACATGAAGTTTGATTAAAATACTTTTTTGATTTAGTGAAAAATAATTAATACAAGTTTAACTTTCTCCCACACTTAACCAGTTTTCTGTGTTGGGTCACATTTGTTTTCTGCCTGCCTGGTCTTGCCAATGCTTCCTCTCAGACAGACTTCAGAAAGGTTATCTTGTCTGATAGAGGATGTGCTTGCCAAGCTAGCTCTGATATGTGTCTGTGTTTACACATAAGCAAGTGAGCAAAGCAGTGACTGCCAGATTGTGTCAATCCTCTGCTGTCGTTACTGGTAATGAGCAACACAGTTCAGGACTGAAATATCTTAGTTGCAAGTGACAGAGCCGTTGGTGATGAGTTTTTCTCCCCATGTTGTAAGTTTGAGGAATGCAGCTCCAAAAATTGTCAAGCTGTCCTTTGTAATTGCCAAATCCAAAACTGAGTATGGTTAATGAACATATGAGAACTCAAATATTACCTTATTTAACTGTGTGCAGGCTATGCTGTAAACTGTAACATCTTTTTATTATTTCATGATTCTACAGGTTCCAGGTGGTAACATTGGAGTCAACGCCCAGGCGGCTGCAGACGCCGCAGCAGGCCGGCACCCTGCAGAGCCCGCTCCAGACGGGCTGGCACCTGCCAACCCACACGAAGCTGGCAACCACGGAGATGAGGCCGAACTTGACGACGAGGAAGAAGATGACGATGGGGAGGAAGACGAAGAGGAGGAGGACGATGAGGAAGGCAGGGAAGAGGATGCTGCTGATGCCAATAATGGAGGACAAGGTCAGTGTGAGCATAGAAGTTTGATACACTTGAGACCAGTGGTTTTCAAGCTTTTTACACATCATTGTTAAATGCCCACAGCTCTACTGTAGTCTTGAATTGACACTATTCTTTCCTGGTAAATAAAGTTATTAAATTATGATATGAAAGTTGAGAAACGGTATGTGGTTATGTGGCCAGTTTGATTAAACAACATTGACATAAATGCTTAAAGAATGGTTTTAAGATTGAGCACATTTATAGCTTTGTGTGAACTGGTGTTTTCATTCCTCTGTAAAGGAATAAATAGACCTAAACCATGGCAAGGAAAAGCAATATACATGGTGATGCAGCCATTGAAGCATATTTTTACTGCACGCTGTAGTTGGTCCGTTTCAGTTGTTTCTGATTGTCCTTTGCAGAAGATTTGAACTGGAACGCCCTGGAGTGGGACCGTGCAGCAGAGGAGCTGACCTGGGAAAGGGTGGGAATCTATATTTCATCTCTCTGTCTCATGCTCAGCAAAGTGGCGTAATGTAGCTAGGACACGATGCTACAAAAGCAAAGTGTAAGCAGGGTCGCAGTTAGTTGGCAGATGAATTTGGGCTAAAAGCTGCTGTGACAGGAAATATCCATCATGCTTTAGTCTGCTTAAGCAGCATGCTGGATTCCGGCCACTTTCAGGCATGCTGTTTGTAGCTGGCCAGGGGTGGGGTCAATAAATGTTTTCTTCATCGTATTAGTAGAAGGTGCAGTTGTATTAATAGTAGCAGCAGTTGTAGTAAAACTAGAAGTCATATCATGTTCACTTACAGTATATGTATCATAAAGGATCATTATGACATTGCTTTCTGTCTGTGTCTCAGATGCTGGGTCTGGATGGCTCCCTAGTTTTCTTGGTAAGTGCACACACTCTCTTTCTGCTCTTACACACACAGTTTCAGGTGTGCCTTAAAGGGAAATTCCCGTATATTTAAACCTAGGATGTATCCCATAAATGTGGCCATTGTGGCTACATGGATGCTAACTTTGCACGTGTAACTTCCCTTGTAGAGATTCAGGGAAACAAGGATTTGTGCAAAACATCATATATTGGGGCAAGCTGCGCAAGCCTCCTACGGCTCTCCAAATAAACATGATTTTTCCATGAATCATAACACTTGTCTCAGAGTCTGACCCAAAGTAAACACAGAAAGTGGCACGCTGGAATAGCCTTCTTGGCTAACTGCATAGGGATCTGTATCATGGGCAACTTGCCAGCTTTTTCTCTCAGCTAATGCTTCCACTGTAATTTTGGATCATAGTGGGTCCAGGAAGTGTATAAGCAGTGTTTATTGCTGATGGGTCAGACATATTTCAATCCCTCACATAAAATTTCATTTCATGTGTTGTAATCGCTTTTTTCTTACCATATGGAGAGCTGACCGTTTGGCCCAGCCAGCCCCAGTCTTTTCTTCCACTTGATTTTGAGGTGAAACAGTGTCCAGGATGATAATGTTGGTCAGTTGATTCCGTTGTTTTAACTTAGTTACACAGCTGGGATCATTCTCATCTGTGGACACATCTGGGTGATCCAAGTGTGGCATCAACAAGTCCCACTCTATGCAGCAGAAGCCTTCCTCATCAGTTGGCTGTGGAGAGCAGTGAGTGCAGGAACACCATCCGTTTCCTGACGCACGTTGTCTTTCAGGACAGTCATGTTGTCTTTCTTCCTCTGCCTCCATTCTTCGTCTTTCCTCTTCCATGTGATGGAGCTCCTTGTCTCCGTACTACAGTTCAAATAAGTATGGTCAACCAACTGCGTGAAATGGCAGTTGTCTTCATAATAGTCGACAGGATAATCCACCAGTGTGTTTAGCTTTTTGAGTTTCCTTACAAGACAGTATGACCACAGTGAAAGTCAGCCTCACACATGTAAACAAACCGGTTTAGGTCAGCCAGCAAGTTGCCCCGGATATAGATCCCAAAGTAGTGAGCCATAATGGCTGTTCCAGGTCCTTCTTTCTGTGTTTACTGTGGGTCAGACTAAGAAAGTGTTCGAAATGATTCATGGAGGGTCGTGCAGCTTGCCCTGATATATACGTTGTTTTGTGAGTCCTCATTTTTACAAATCTCTACCACCACATTTATGGGAAATACGGCAGGTTGAAAAACCATATACAGAAATTTCCCTTCAACACCCTCAATGGAATTTTATGTCAATATGATGCGTACACCGTCTCCATTGCTTTACAGCTAGAAATTGTTTAACATTAACAGAGACCCTTGTGTGTGTGTGTATGTGTGTGTGTTCTCTAGGAGCATGTGTTCTGGGTGGTGTCTCTTAACACACTCTTCATCCTGGTCTTCGGTAAGTTAAACCTGCGATGTAGTGACGATGCACTGTACATACAGTCATTACCTTTTAGAATCTATCAAGGTTTTGGTGTACCATTACAGGGGAAGCCCCCGATATTTAAGCAGTTTGTCCACCATGAACGTACCTTCTTCTACACTCCACTCAACAGATTCTAACCTAATCTCTGTATTTCCCTGAAGCTTTTTGCCCATATCACATCGGCCATTTCTCAGTGGTTGGACTGGGCTTTGAAGACCATGTAAGTGCACAGCAATGCATGAGAGGACACTTGTACAGTTTGAATTTCTTGCTGGCTTTGGATTTGTCACACAGTGATGGAATTTATTTGATGATAATATTATATCTGGTTGCAGATCAAAGCTTCACACTTTGACGGCCTCATCACCACCATACTGGGATACATCCTCCTGGCTGGAGCTCTCATAGTCTGCCATGTATCCTCTATACAACAACTTATTTAATGTGTATGGAATGACCTACATACAGGATGTTTTGGTGTGTTTTGTGCATACAGTAGTTATTTGAATTTTCTGTGGTCTGTTTTGGCTCCAAGAGCTTGTAAGAAATGTGTTGAGAAAATGTGTTGAAATGAGAAATACTCAATTTTAACGCTTAAAGTACTGACTGAAGGTGCTTTATCTCACATTTTGGTGTTAGTCCTTAACTGTGCCTCCTACAGGCATTGGCTTCATTGGTGAAGTTCCAGCGGTCCAGACGCCTTCTGGGTGTCTGCTACATTGTTGTCAAGGTAAATTAGAGATGAAAGATTGGAATGTTTCCAAAAATCTATTTGGGTTTTATCAAACTAGCAAAGCTCTTAGTTGAAACAGTAATTAGGTACATTATGGTTGCAGGAACAAATTATGAAAACAGAAACTTAATTGTGTTTGTATTTTTATATGTCGCAGGTGTCCCTGCTGGTTGTCATGGAGATTGGCTTGTTCCCACTGATTTGTGGTTGGTGGCTCGACATTTGCTCACTGGTAAGACAATCATGTAGAATAAACTCAGTTGATCCTGTTGATACAGTCACATACTGGTACTTAATGACTAACCAAACAGACTTAATGCAATCATGATGATGCAGTGTGTAGAAATTTCATCAAGAAACTTGATGAACATTCAATTTGAAAAAAAAAAGACATTTCAAAATATTACAGTTATTGGACCAATTCCTAAAAACTGAAAACACAGACAATAAAGCATGTCCTTTGTTCATTGCAGGAGATGTTTGATGCGACTCTGAAGGACAGGGAGCAGAGTTTTGATTCGGCCCCCGGTACCACCATGTTCCTCCACTGGCTGGTCGGCATGGTCTACGTCTTCTACTTCGCCTCCTTCATCCTTCTGCTCAGAGAGGTAAGTCGAGGACTTCAGCCAGTCAAAGTCATGTATTGTGACTTATGTAGAAACTCAGAAACCATCTATAACTTTTAAAATCTTATGCTTTCACATGTTTTTGTGGTTGTAGGTGCTCAGGCCTGGTGTGCTGTGGTTCCTGAGGAACCTGAACGATCCAGACTTCAACCCAGTCCAAGAGATGATCCACCTGCCCATCTACAGACACCTGCGAAGGTTTATACTCTCTGTGGTCAGTCAATTATCCTCCTCCTCTGAACTTTTCCAAACCTGACCTTCAGTGGCATAACAACGGCCAGATTTCTGTTTACTCTGATGCTATATACACAGAAATACGCTGTTATCCTATCAAGTCAAGTACATTATGCAGCGTTTTAGAAAAAAGAAATGCCATAAAGCATAGTGAAAGTGCAAAAATGACAAAATCAGGGATTATAAAAACAATCTAAATAAATATAAGCACATTTCAATGAGGAGACATCGATTGAAAGTGTGTAATGACGAGGTTACTACAGAGAAGGACTTTGGCGATTAGTCCCCATTGATATGATGCATCTTCATTAAGCAGAGGCCCATTAAGTCAGGAGATTGGTAGAAGGAGCAGACAGAAGAAACACCTGGATCATCCTGAGGGACAAGGTGGTGATGGGAAGGTGGTGGGTTGCGCAATCGTAGGTCTGAGAGACAGAATGACAGAAACACAGTGATATTTAAAGAACAGCCTCTGAGGACTGATGAGCTCGAAGAACGTGGGCAGAACATTGGCCAGATATGGTGACATCAGAAATTAATGAAAGGGATTTTGACAGCTTGGGAAAGTAGCCCAATGCGTATTGTAGCTTAGTGTATTTCTTTGTGATAATATAGGGATACTATAGTATAGTGTATGCTAACAAATGTTGATTTGGTGTTGTTTTTTCTGTGTGTGTGTGTGTGTGTGTGTGCGTGCGCATGTGTGTATTTCCAGGTGGTGTTTGGCTCCATAGTTCTGCTGATGCTTTGGCTTCCTATCAGAATCATTAAACTGTTCTTCCCAACCTTCCTTCCCTACAACGTCATGCTTTACAGGTACACACGACAACACCAAATTATCGCTGAACTTTCAGCAAAACTAAAGATGACATTGTCTATTCTCTACTCAGGCATAATGACAATAGGAAGCCGCCAGAGAAAACGCGCTGCCATTTGTAGTTACATATAGTATATTATAAACTGAAAGTGAATTGAGTTTGGTTGTCCTGTTTCTGCAGTGATGCCCCGGTCAGCGAGCTGTCATTGGAGCTGCTGTTGCTTCAGGTTGTTCTGCCGGCATTGCTGGAGCAGGGTCACACTCGCCAGTGGCTCAAACGACTCGTCCACGCCTGGACATTCACCGCTGGATACATGCTGTAGGCTGGAGACGCGCACACACACACACACACACACACACACACACACACACACACACATTGCAGCTTTTAGATGTAAAATGGCACAGTGGCATAAAAGTTGAAGTATAACTTTTATAGCTTTTTAAGACGATCTTCATCTGCCATGATTGGTGAAAATTGTGGGCCATAGAAAAAGGACCACAGTGTTCATATGACGTAACTAGAAAAACCTCAAATTCTAGTTTGCTCTTTTTGTCCTTTGACATTGTGTCACAGTTGTAGTAATAAGAGAAAATAATTACTCACCAATGGCTCCCTCACAGTGACCTTCACTCCTACCTGCTGGGGGACCATGAAGACGATGATGACCAACCAAACAACAACCCTCCCGGTCGCCATAACAACAGGATCCCGGGCCTTGGGGAAGGGCTTCACGCTGCCCATCAGGCCATTCTGCAGCAGGGAGGTCCTGTGGGTTTCCAGTCGTACCACCGGCCCATCAACTTCCCCCTCAAGGTGACTCTCAACATAATGGTTATTCATATCAAATATTCATATATCCTGTCAGTGTTGAAGCCTGTGCTGCTCTTAACGTTTCCTGCACAATTGATTTTTTGTGTTCTTTTGTGTTTTTGGTTGTTAAGATCATTCTGCTGGTTGTCTTCATGTGTGTGACGCTGTTACTGGCTAGTCTGCTCTGCCTTACACTGCCGGGTAAGTTGGCCACAAGCAGGCGTTCTTTGCATTTTACCTCTCCTCTTTCCTTTTCTCAGTCTTTTCTTTACACCTCCATTCTTACCCATCCTCCTCTCCTCTTCCTCTCTCCCAGTGTGTGCGGGTCGCTGGCTGATGTCTTTCTGGATGGGCAGCGCCATGGTTCACGAGCTGTACACAGCAGCCAGTGGTCTGTACGTCTGCTGGCTGTCCATTCGGGCCGCCACCGTGCTGCTGTCCTGGATGCCGCAGGGGCGGAATGTCATCATGATCAAAGTCCAAGAGTGGACACTCATGGTAATGTGGATGTCTCTCTAGTCCTCCCAACCAATGGCAAGTATAGTGCTGTTCTGCATTACATTGCAAATGATTTTAATGTGTATTTGGGTGGTGTGGGTGTGATGTCTTGGTGAGAACAGATCGTAAAGACCATCGTGGTGGCTGTGATGTTAGCCGGGGTGATTCCTCTGCTGTTGGGGCTGCTGTTTGAGCTGGTCATCGTAGCTCCTCTCAGAGTCCCACTGGACCAGACGCCTCTCTTCTACCCCTGGCAGGTAGGACCGTGGAGTTTGTATGTGTGTGAATATGAGCGATTAAATCATACACACCACGTTGATTGTATCCATCTAAGAAATCATGGATTATTTATTTGCACCGGTCAGAAGTGATTAGACTGTTTTGACTCAGTAGGGCTTCATATCAAACCTCAGTCCCCTTCGTATTGATAAAGTTTTGAAAACTTGGAACATCAAATGTCAGGTCAGATCTTGTCACATATTTCCTGACTGAAATACAGTTTCCACCTTTTAGATCGTTCTTGTTAAGGTTGTTTATGTTTAGATGACATTTGAGAACTTTGGCTTATTTCTTTAAATGAAAAAAAATGTTTTATAGAAAACCCTGTTTATATTTCTCAAAGTAAGGTATGGGAAAAAATCTGATCTATATAATGGAACTAGTATCAAAAAACGCCAAACAGTACTAGCCGGCATTCAGCATTCCGCCCAAAGACTTTACAGGCACTTTACGTTGATACTGAGCAGATGCTAAAACTTTGAGACAAACCTCATTGTTGTAAATGGTTATAAAATGGTTGTTATCTGTGTGGCAGGACTGGGCCCTTGGCGTGCTCCATGCTAAAATCATTGCTGCCATCACACTGATGGGCCCTCAGTGGTGGCTCAAAACCGTCATCGAGCAGGTCAGTCTCACATCCATCTAGCTTCACTGAAGTAAAATGGGATCACTTTCATGAAATACATTGTAAAGATGACTAAACATACGTGTATATCATTGTGATCCTAAAATACATATTATCCACTTTGTATTGAAGATTGCCTGTTTAAAACCAAAGTTGGGGTAATTCTCTAGTAAGGATATAAAGAATTGAACTTGTATTGGAATGAAGTAAAACAAACCTGTCAGTATCTTCCCTCTCTCCCTCCTGTAGGTGTACGCTAACGGTATCCGAAACATTGACCTCCATTTCATCGTGCGAGGGCTGGCTGCCCCCGTCATCTGCGTCCTGCTGCTGTCTCTCTCTGTGCCCTACACCATCTCTAAAGGCATTACACCACTGCTGGGTGAGTCTCCATGTAAGCTTATGTGTAAGCTTAAATTTCCTGGTACCTTCACGTACCCTAACATACATCATTTTGAAGGTAGTGGATTTTAGCGTCCTTCATCTCTCCTTCTTTTTCTCTATTGTCTCCTTCACTGCTCCAGTTCTCTGTGAGTGGCCTAATGAAGAATAATACCTCTCACCTTTTATTCTCCCTACTTTAGGATTTTAGTTTCCATTGGTCATATACGTTAATGTTGACGCACTGGATTGCTTAACAGCTTGAAAATTAGCCTTTTGGCTAGCACTGGCACATTTACAGTGATGTTGATCGCTTTGCAGTGTCCCTGAAAATAACTAGATAAATAAATAAACCGCTCAGAATGGGATTTGTTTGCAAATAATACACAACTGTGTTCCAGTTGTATTATTTCAGCTGCACATTTTTTAACTTTTTGGGAATTAGCAATGGAAATTTTGCTTAATTTCACATGAATAAAACTGACAACCCAACGAGTGGAAGAGTAAGAAAGCACAACTAAAAGGAAACTTAACTTTATTTGGTCCTTGTGTTGTTTTGGGTACTGACTAAATTAGAAATTGCAGCAGATAAGGTAGCAGACACGCTCAGATATCATCAGGCCGCAGCACAGGCAGATCCTTACTAATTTGGACACAGGGCTCATTTAAGAAATGCTTTTTATGCAAAGCCTACCCACGACACCAATTTTAGTTTAGACAAGTGTTTTTGATGTTGACTCAGACAACACTTGCATTAAACAACTAGTCAATAAAGAATTCCCAGCCCTTGTGGTAATCAGGAGTTTAGCCAATGTGCGCGCGAAAGTGCAATTGATTGTTTTTTGTTCCCTCAAGAGATAAGACATCACAGACATGCACACTCGTTAAGAGGAGATCCTGTTCTAGAGTTTATTCTGTCTTGTCATTCTTTACCACCACCTCCCCCCTCCCCGCCCTCCCTCCTTTTCTCGCGTAGGTGTGCAGCCGGAGATGCAGACGCTGGTGGAGAGGAGGATCTATCCGTTCCTGCTGATGGTGGTCATGCTGCTGGCCATCCTGTCCTTCCAGATACGACAGTTCAAACGCCTCTACGAACACATCAAGAACGACAAGTCAGTAGAGCCCCAAAAATCTGAAGTGTGAACTAACACGCGAAGGCAAAGAAGCTATGTGTTTTATTCCAATCATGCTCTTTGATGATTCACACTTTCAGCTCCAGTTAACAGTAGACATCGGCAATCTGTTTTGAGTTGGATTTAAGCAGCCTCACCCCTTTTGGGACTGCAGGGTCAAGCTGCGGCTGTCCCTTTCTTTGGCAACACTGTTTTCTTTTAGTTCCTTTTGAAGTCGAGCTCGTCTCTCTTCTCTATCCTACTTTTGATACCAACACTCTTAGCATGTTCTGTGTTTAGCTAATTCAGCCAACACTGCTGTGCCTTTTTTTGCGAGGCTGGCTGTCCCAAAGGACTGACATATGATTAGTTAGAAATAGCTTTGTTTCTGTGACGTGATTAGGCTTCATGCTGATAATAAGAGAGAAAGATATTTGCCCATTTTTATGCTGTGCAACAAAAAGATCCATAGAGCACAGTTTTGTTGAGTTACATGTGAGCAACACCAAAATCAATGCGAGGAGGAGAATAAAGAGTAAAGCACATCTTACAGCAAAAGATCTGAGAATAAAGGATCCAACTGAAGAATGATCAGTATATCTCAAAAGAAAGATGATTTGTAAAGAACTCTGTCTTTGCTGTTTCTCCTGTAGATACCTGGTTGGACAGCGACTGGTGAACTATGAACGTAAGACGGGCCGGAGCACATCCACCTCCTCATACAGCACCTCCTCATAGACCTGACACTGCTGTGGGATCAGTGGAGCTGACTCACTCTGCCCGGCACTGAGAGCTATCATCAGCTCCTGTGGTGAAACCTCTTTGTTTCCTCCGTGCTTGGCTGTCAGACGTCAACTTCAAACACAGCGTCTAAACTTTTGACTGCAGTCTAGTCCTGTTATTCGCCAACATCTACTGCTGTCACAGGCTGGGAGACAAAGACGTTGAAGAGTGAAGATGAAGTAGTCTCAAAACTCTTTATGGAAAATTAGAATTTCTGAACAAGGTTGTTAACCGACCTGCAAAAACAGTCAGCATGTGTTGTTGACTGTTCAGTGTGTCCGTTTATGTCTTCAACGCAGCTGACATTTTAAGTTGTAATTACATTATTTTTTAAAAAAAAGGTTTGATTTGAAGTGGGGTCAGTTGAGCTTTTACCTCAGAGTGTGCTTCCCTTTGAATGTTTGTTGTGAAATATTGTCTCAGCCACACAGAGTGTCTGCTAATGGAACGTCTTTGACATTTCAGAGCTGTAGAGGAGATATTTGGACGGGAACGCCTCTGTAGTTCTGTTCTAGTTGTTGATTCGTCTCCAGTGACACCCATCATCAAATTGAGGTTGTCAGTGATAAGGAGGGACATACATAATGTAGCAGTGTGATTGTATTCTTTTTCCTTTTCCTTTTTTAGATGTTTTTATTAGATGTGTTGTCATTGATTTTTAGCGTTACATTTCTGGAGTGAGCTGTTAGATAGTCCTCTGAGGACTCCTTTTGAAGGAAAGATGTAGAAAAGAGAAAGGACTTTTTGGACAATCTGGACACAGCCCGGGACATGTTTTTTCTTAAGATGTCCCCCAATTTTAAAAACAGTCTGGGTTGTGGAGTACCTTCCTGAACCAATCCACTCTCAGGAGAGGAGAGGTCATAACATGGAAAAAAAAGTCACACAGCACACAGAAAGTGAGGTTTCAACTAAGACTATTTAAACTGGAAAAACCGCCTCAGAACATTTCAGAATGTGCCTGTGTTACACCCTTAGACTGATACTGATTTTATAGAAATATTTATTCTGATAGAATGAAGAAGATAATGTGAGCTAGCTGGCCCTCAGTGGCTTGTAGTGCTGCTAATGAGCTGTTCAGACTCTGAACTGTCTGCACTCTGTTAACAGTTGGGAGACAACAGCTTAAAACAACAAAACACTGATTTTCATAGGGGAAAAGTAACTTGTGAACTATACTGACAGATAATACAACTATACTGAAAACCAAACTGGAGTTCACTCATCTCAGTTAGGGAAAGGTAGTGGCAGTAATGTAACAGAGTACAAACCGCTAGATAAAATCCGGGATATTGGTTGGCGGAGGTACAGCAAGCTGCCACGTTTATCTTTTACATTTCCTAACTTAGAAAAACTCCAAAGGTTTTCCTTTTTCTGTATTGTGACGTTGCTCTGATTAATCATTCAGTGGATCGCTGCTGAGCTGAATCAGACAGATCATAACACGTCTCCTCTTGTAATCAGTAGTTATTATTCAGTTTAGTTACTAGTGGCAGTGCAGCAGTAGCGTCGGTTAGATTAGCGTAATCAGATGTTTCCCACTCGTTCTAAATTGCATGAATAGTACTAAATCTGAAAAATCATACTTGTCCATGTACGCAGATATAGTTAAAACATAATAATGCTTACATTTACAAAGGATTAGCTGTTCAATATAGATTTCCCCAGAAACTTGTTTTTTGTTTTGTTACAGCTATGCTACAGTGACTTCCTGTTTATATAGTTGATTGCTATTGATTAGATCGAGCTACAGTTGTTTCCTAGCAAGTAGTTTTCCCATTACTTTTGTCTGTACCACCTAAGACATTCGTTATGTTTTAATGGTGCAAACTAACTTAGGTAAAAACTTGCTAGCTCCTACTAAGAACGTATGAAGGACTTTACACACTGCACAATAGCTGGTGCAACCCAGTCCTGCTCCTTTTCCCTGAAGGTTAAAGTTATATTTCGTAAAAGTATTCATTTCTTTTAAAAGGTGGTCTTTGTTTCGGCGAAGCTACACGCCTCCTCTAATATACAGATTCAGATGTTCAGATATTTACCAGCCTGAAGGAAATAAAAGTTCAAACAAATGATAAACTTAGCAGCTTATATGATTCTGACAGCTCTGTCAGCTTTCATAATTGGAGGATTTGATTTTCAGTATTACTGTGTAGGGCATGAAAGCAACGTGTGCCAGTGTACACCTGAATTGTTGTTGTGGTTTAGTCGGACGGTCAGTTGAAGAGAGACAGGGTCTTCTGAAGGTGAAAGGGTCTTGTTGCGTTGAAGAGGTACTGAAAAAGCTCCGCTTCTGGATCCGACACACTTCTCTTTCTTTGATACTTGACTGACTGACTTCTGACTCCACCTGGGAGCTGAGTTGGTAGTTGCGTTCTGAGTCACTCTCACTTTGATCTACTCGTCCGTTTAATAATAGGAGAGTTTGTCAATTTTGGCTTTTGTTTCAGCTTTCCCAGATACAGGATCAGCAGATCCCTCTGTGGATAAGATGTCGCAGGGTAGCAGAAGGTGCTGTCTTAGCTCACTGTGGCATTGGGGGGATGTGAGGTGAATTGTTGGACACCGTACCTCCTGCTGTAGGTGGCTACACTGCTCTGTTAAAGCTGATGGCAATGACATTGGTTTGTTTGTGTTGGCTCTTCACCTCCTTCTCCCATCTCTCACCATTATCTCACCACATTGCCAAGACAGGACTCTTGTTTGTTGTTACCCACTTGTTGTCCTGTTTCATTCACTCTCACTCAAAGCAACTGACTAAAGAGAATTTGGTGAAATGAGGGGAAATTGAATGTGCCGTTAACCTGTAATTACCACTTGTTTCCACAGTGGCCGCTGTTCAGCACAACTTACATAGTCTCCCTTTAAAACATGGCTCTCTCTTTGACATGCTGACATATCTCTACAGTGCTCACACTGATGAGCTGCAGTTGACTCAGATAGATCCCCTCTACTTTACCTCTTCACAGCCGGTGCTCTGATTCAGCTGAAGATTGACTCGGACACTGGTGATTGGAAGAATCAGGGTCAGCTCTTTGAGAGAAAATAGCCAACTAAATATTGCAACCACAAGATAATGCATAGAAACGAGAAGCTGCATGTAAATAATCTAGGTAACACACACGCATGATCATTTTGTATTTTGAGTAAACTTTGGTTCACAAATGTACAATTTAAAGGAATACTTCAACATTTTGTGAATACGTTCATTCGCTTTCCTCCTAACAGATGAGGGGATTGATACCACAATTGTATCTATACACTAAATATGAAGTTAGCGCTAGGAGATGGTTCGCTTAGCTTAGCATTAAGACTGGAAACAGGGGGAAACAGCTAGCCTGGCTCTGTCCAAATGTAAGAAAATCCACCTACCAGCACCTCTAAAGCTCACTAATTAATACGTTATATCTCGTCTGTTTTATACGTACAGTGAATTGTTTCTAATCTCACAAGGGGTTTACATACTGGAACTATTTCTTGGACAGGGGCAGTGACTTCCTGGGGGAGGTCTGCTGGTTGCCGGGCAACCTCAAGACTGTAGGAAGTGTTTTCATCTAACTCCTGGCAAGAAAGTGAATAAGCACATTTCCCAAAATGTCGAACTATTGGTTCCAAACATTTCAGTTCTACAACCACTTCTGCTCCCAAAGCACTCTTAGCACGGGGATGTAAAGTCAGTGTTGATGTGCTTCCTCCCAATGTCTCACTTGTGTGACCACAGTGTCTCCTCTGCTCCACCACCCTTGAGAAAATGCCCGAAAGTTACTTCCTTTCATGTTACGAAGCCAGTTTCAGAATTTTAAGTTAGAAGTCATATTCCTAAACCCACGACAGAACAAGACCACAATAAAATTACATATTTGAAAAATTAAAGGATGTTACAACCTCTCAAAAACAAAAAGACGTTAAAATATTTTCAGTGACAGAAAAGAGCCCCGGCCATTCTTTAAAACTATTTGCTGCCAATGAAAATCCAGTTCTCGGACAGGTTCTTGCTCCGATTACCTGAGAGAGATGTTTGAGATGTTTTAAGTTCATTTTCTTTTTTTGGACAATAATGATCGAGTTGATATTACTTTTTTTTCCTTTTTTTTTAAATTTCATGCAAATGTTTTAATGTGTTGCACTTTATACCACAGTTTGCGATCATTTCAGAATCCATTCTAACACAGTCAACATAGCAGGGTTTGTGTGTTTTTATTTCCCTCCCACTGAGACTGAACAATGTCAGTATTTCACTGTGGTGACTCGGCACAATGGGTTCTACTTAAGATGAATTTAAGTTTCGCATCTCTTTTTGACGCTGCATTTGTGTGAGAAGTGTTTCATTAGTAGTTTGGTAAACATAAACTGCTTTTCTATTGATATGGATTGTGAATGACATTAACTCTAGTGCTGACAGCTGTAGTGCTGCTGTGTGAAACACTCACAGTATATATATGATGCTGTAAAGTGACCTTTTAGTGTCTTCTTGAACTGACCTGGACACTTCAAATTTTGGTCTTGAATTTCAATTTCTAGAAGCAAATGATTTCTATTTTTATATGTGCAAAAAAGGCAGTGGCATGTACTGTAACATAAAGGTATATACTTTAAGGCCTATTAATTGTTGGTTCAGTAACATGAAACAATAATAAATAGTTGTGATTTCTCACACTGTGCATTTTCTTGTCCTTTCTACTGCAGACAGTATGATCCTCAAACAAATGTTACTTAAGTCTGATTATTTCTGGCTTACAGCTGTGGCTCCCGATGTTGGGGTTGATGATGATGATGATACTTTATTGTCAGATAGGTCTGACATTTTTCTTGCATCACAGCAGCTCCATTTGCAACATCACAGAAAAGACAGACATTAAGACAAGGAACAAAGACACATACATTTAACATAATATTACAATCACAGAAGACAATATTCAAAGGCCCTTCAACGTACACTTGATCTGGGATTGAGCTCCGTATTTAATTTTAGGACTGACTGCTGTACAAAAGAGTGCTTCAGTCTAACCTTATTAAATCGTGGAACCCCGTATCTCCAGTTTGATCTCCAGTGATGCCTGCAGGGGGTTGCGAGATGATTAACATAATAGAAAAGGAAAAAATAAATTCCTGCAACACAAAATCATGTTTTTTTTCTGACTTTCCTCTAACCTTTGTTTTTCTCCTTGTGAATTACTGGATATTTATCCCTCCACAAAAATGATTCCAATAAATAAATCTGAGAAGGAAAATGACTCTGACATAGGCAGCCTGTGATGTGGACTGTAAATAGACATTGCTTTGTTTTACGGGGTCATGAGCCAAAAACTGTGGGAACCACTTTGCTCAAATGAGATGACCTTGTTGCTCTCTTTTCATCTGTTTTTGTATTAGAAGAATATCTTGAATTTTTGTTAATTTTTGCAGGAATGTCAACTGTGTGAGTTGATTTTCTCTTTTACACAGGTTATGCCCACTGAAGGCCTCCCATATTCTGAACGCTCCTGTCTGAGGAGAAAGGCCTAAAAACGTCAATACTTGCCAGCCAGTTACAACCAAACCCGGAGGAACAGCGTTGGGCTCTGAGGTGATTTTGGTGAAATGGCTACCCTTGGTATTGTAAGATCACGTGATGCACACTGCCCAAAACAAGATTTTTTTTCCCAAACACAATTATTACAAAAAGCAGCACAAGCACCCAAAATTGTATCATCACAATGAAGAATGAGAACTTGAAAAGTCTAAAAAATGGGCCCAAAACCGCAGAAACCAGAGTATGCCTGAAAAACTTAGTATTTATCCAGTGACTTTTAATCGGAATGAATGGGGCACCATCTTGTAATGCAGTATCCAGTTCTCCTAATACATCTATGGTTATATGGAGCTACTATATTTGCCAGCCAATGTAATGTATGTAAAGGGGTCAGTATGCTTTAACAGAGGTGCATGTCAGATAGTGGAACAGCATCTGAAACCCCCTCCCCCCAGGTAAGAGTAAAAGTATGCAGGGTCTGAACGTCTCTCTCTGGCTCTTTTTCAATCTTCACACAATCACTTCCGTCGCTTTCGGTGTGTACAAAGGAGTTCAACACTGAATGGCTTCAAGGAGAGACTGCTGAAAGTGCGCTGCAGTTCTTTAGAGTCATACTGTTGCCTTTTACTTGTGTCCGATGTGTGCATTTGAATACTATTTTGAGTGCAGCTTTGGTGAGATGTTCATACAACCTGTTCTGTGGCGACAAGTTTATGGTAAGCAGGGAATCCCATAGGCCTATGAGTTAGCGCCGGTGGCTCTGTTCAGTAAAATGACAGTGGAAAAGAATAGTCAATGTACAGCAGACACTCACTTTCTCTCCTGTTATCTCCTATCTCCTATAAATGATAACTTTCATGTATATTTATTGGACTAT
This sequence comes from Oplegnathus fasciatus, assembly GCA_003416845.1. Lineage (NCBI taxonomy): Eukaryota > Metazoa > Chordata > Actinopteri > Centrarchiformes > Oplegnathidae > Oplegnathus > Oplegnathus fasciatus. Next base: position 848,411 of record NTHP01000190.1, on the reverse strand, counting down.
AATAAAATATGTGACCACAGTGTCACAGAACACACGCTATTAATCAAAAATATCACTTAATGTGAATATGTGTGAAAATCAATTTATCTTTCATCATAATTCAACATCAGCAGTGTACAACAGCCCAGTTGTGATTTGGGATGATGTCTGGTACTGCTGGAAAGCACAGCTGTAGGAAACAGGATGTGAGGTTATTTCTCGCTGAATCCAATTACCTTTCTGCTAATGCAAAGTCTTAACAGTTTTGGAAGCCAAGTAGAGATTAGGAGCGTATGCAGCTGAAACAAGATTTCTACTGTCAAGCTAAATCAGATTTTTCCAACCTGTGCCTCATTTTTCTCAAGCACAATGGGATCAACCTTTTCACAGCGATCAAATCATGGACTAAGTGCCTGTGATTTGTCCCTCCTTAAGGAGCTCTGAGGAGATTAGTGCTGCGTCATAAAGAGTTTGATTTCTTTTTCTTCTCTATTGTAAAACCAGACTTCAGGCAAAAAACAAGTGTAAAATCTACCCTGTATTTTCTCTGGCACAGATTACTACTTTACGCAAGAAATTTCAGACCTTGTTCAAAGAGAGCTTGCAAATAATCCTTTTACCTCCTTAAAAGCACTAGTGAAGGGCGGTTTATTACGCAGAATAGTTATTTCAGGAAAAGGGCCGCTAGAGATTAGTGTGTCTGTGCCTGAAAACATGTAGGCTCCGTGTGAACTGTCTCCTCATGTGGCAAGGCAGGCGGCACAAAACACTTGGAATGAATCCCAAACTGTCTGACACAGATGCTCAGGTCAAATGCTCAGTTCATGACCATGTGAACTAGACTGATTTACAAGCCAACATGGTCGCTGGGATCCCAAAGTACTGTAGTAAATGATATTTTGTATCCACGCAAACTTAATAATTTAACTTTTATAACTGAATAATTGTGAAAATGAACCACTATCCACTACTTAAATTTTAATACCACTCCACCAAAACCATCTATCTGAGAATATGTGGTTTGAAATTCTCTCTTTCAAATTTCCCGTAGGTGATAATGCACAAATATAATGATAAGTATATTTTGGGGGGTTCTAAAATTTAAGTCAGGTTGCTCAAATTGGATTTGTTAAATTCAGACCCAAAATTCATGATGAAAACTTCAAACTTGAACAACGAGCCTGCCAAAGATGCTTTGTGTCTTTAAACCGGCAGTAACTTTTTTTTAGCCACTTGGGGGCAGCAGAAACAAGCTGTAAACATAACACTGACACATGACCTTTGAAGATGATGTAGCAAACCCGTTATCAAACAGTCGCCTATTTACACATCCGAGTTCAAGTTTATTTGTCACGTATAATCATACAGGGTATAATCATAGTGATACATCCAGCAGATATGGTGAGACAATAGCATTAATTTGGAGCCGTGTGACATGTAAGTCCAATGTTCACTTTCTTTTAGCTCTGGTTTTGGTCTCCACCAAGTATTGAGGGAAGTATCTGGCTCTTTAGCAGCTAAATGCTCCGCTATGTTCACCGGCTAGTCTCTAACTGTGTCTGTCTGGGCTGTTTGGTGCTGGGCAGGGAGTGTACGGGTACAGAGTGTTTTTGCTGAAAACAGCTGCTGACCTTGAGCGGTGACAGTGAACCAAAACAATAAAGTTGCAGGTGGGAAAATCAAAACAATGACCTGAAAGAAGCTAGAAAGAAGATAATTATCACATCAGAACACCTTACTCAGTACTTCCTCTCAGCTCTACAGAGCTTCATAGCGTCTTTCAGCTGATTGTTTGGGTTTTACCCTCAACTTCACTGTTTTGGTTCACTCTCACCGCTCTCATGGTGTCGTTTTCGGCCACGTAGGCAGCTGATTTCAGTGAAAAAGCTCTAAAAAACACTGAACGCTACCTGACAAACACCAAATACCAGACAAAGTTATTGGCTCTTTCACACTGAGAGAGTAACTACTGGACTTACATTTGCCATGTGGGAAGAAACACGACGAAGATGGTGTCTGTCATTTCAGGGAGTTCCTACCATGCTGATGTTTGTCCAAGTGTTCATTTTTCTGATAAGTTTGGTTTTAATTAGTTATATGATGCTATAAAAAGGGGGTGTGATGTCATGATTGACAGCTGTCAATCATAGCTGCTCTGAGTGAAGTAGTCGTGGAGGCACCTGCAGACTTCTTTTCAGGAGTTGAATGTAGAGTAGGAATGTCGAGAGGAGATGTAGCTTTAACTTTAGCAGCTGATCATTAGCTTGCAATCACTAATTATTGATTGCCGATCAAGTCAGGCGGGTGTATGGGCGGGACCTCGATACTGCGGCTCCTTCCCCGATCACTACTGTGCAGACTCTGGTTCCAAATGATGTCACCAGCACAAGATGGCAGCGCCCATATCCTGGATATTTTGGCTTAATTTTTGTACAGTGGGAGGAAGTGGAGACGCGTCGTCCATCTTTATATACAGTCTATGAGATATATATACTGTATATATATATATATATATTTATATACAGATGCGTGACAAATTAAAGGAAAAACCAACATAAGGTGTCTTAGTATATTCAATGCTTCTTGGCATTGATTCTCCAAGTCTCTGAACTCTACTGGAGGGATGAACACCATTCTTCCAAAAGATATTCTCCCATTTGGTGTTTTGATGATGGTGGTGGAGAGCGCTGTCTAACACGTCGGTCCAAAATCTCCCACAGGTGTCCAATTGGGTTGAGATCTGGTGACTGTGAAGGCCATAGCATATGATTCACATCATTTTCATACTCATCAAACCATTCAGTGACCCCTCGTGCCCTATGGACGGGGGCATTGGCATCCTGGAAGAGACCACTCCCATCAGGATAGAAATGTTTCATCATAAGATAAAGGTGATCACTCAGAACAACTTTGTATTGATTTACAGTGACCCTTCCCTCTAAGGGGACAAGTGGAATCAAACCATGCCAGCAAAATGTCCCCCACAGCATAACAGAGCCACCAGATCTGCATTCGTTATGCTTCTCCACTCATTTATTCACGTTTTTCCTTTAATTTGTCACCCGTCTGTATATATTCAGTATTTATATATAATATTTGATGGGAATTCAAACCAGATAAATTCAGATAGATGGTTCTCAAAGTAAAGTGTTTCTGTAGAGTCTTTTTCATTGCCTTAAATGATTCCAAACGTTATTCATTAATCCAAAGGGACTATTACAAGTCATATTGGTGATTGGAAGTGATGGCGTTGCATTCAACAAACAGTATGCCTTAGACACTGATAAAGGTGACATTAGGGCCTGAACTCTGTCTTGATTTAGGGTGATCCCAGTCCTTCCATTGTACCCTGTACACAAATGAAGTCACGTGGTTGAGAAATCCAGGTTAAGCTGGCAGTGTTAAGTGCAGAAGATGAACCCAGAGGGGGTGGGGTCGGCTTGACCAGTTGCACCAATTACTTTAATTCTCTAATAAGGACATCTCTGTCAGAACAAAGGTAGTAAATGAATGTTGGTGTAAACATTGCATTTATTTTACATATCCTCTGTGTTTAGCTGTTTTAATGTCCTGTGGAAAGAACACACTCGTTCACTTGCTTATTTTCTTCTGTTGTCCATGTAAAACATCTACAGATATTAAGAGAGAAGATTTTCAAAAGTAAAGACATTCCCTCTGTGCTTGTACCATTCAATTTTACACTTTATTGTACACCAACAGAAAATGTTCAAACTCTCTTGTCACTGGGGAAGGAAATGCAGCAGAACAGCCAGAGCTAGAGACAGAGCGACTAAAGGGATTATCGTGCGTCAGTTCAAGAGAATGTCTCATCCCATTGCCGGCGATCATCAAAGGAAGCCCAATGTTTCTCCACAGGGAGACACAGGATTAGCTGCTCAGCGCTGTTAGTGGCGACTGTTACTGTTTCCAACCAAGACAGCTGCCTGTTCCTCTGCTTTCCAGAGGACAACTTTAGCTTTAACTTTTTATCAAGACTTCAAGACTTCAGGAATTCAAGCTGCCTGCTGGGTTCTGATGCCATGATTAAACAATGTGACGGAGGAGGCTTTTGGTGCCCTTGAGGAATCACATGGAAATGGGCAGTGGCCTTTCCACAATTCGTAACTCATGGATACTCTTGGGCTTGTCAAACTCGATTTATTTGGAAATGCGATGCTGGCACACTTATTAAAGAGGACAACTTGTGACTCTTCATTTTTACTGACTCTTGTTGGTCACTTCACCAACCCAGAGTGACCACCTCAGATCATGCATATGATCAAACCTTTCTTGATGACATTGTCTTGTGGAGCTCTGGGGAATCCTAACCTCTATGGCATCCTAAGAAGATTTATTCGACGATGACGGAGGATTGGGAGCATGTGTAATGATCTCATGCCTCCCCTGTGACCTCTGGTGACCCTGATCTCTTGGGAAAAAACCTGACAAGAGACGGAAACGGATAGAAGTCAATAGCCTGGCAGGACTAAATCTTCTGTCGGCTAGGATGAGACAACGTCTTGCAGCAGGCGATGGACATAAACTCTAGGTCCTCCTAGAGTTGTCCTGGCACCCCACAAGAATTTTAAAAAGTGTGTGGGGGCAGGGGAGGGTTTAAATGGTGTTAATAACAGAGGAACAAGGTGAAGGTTCAAAGGTTCGAGAGAATGGAGTGTCCGGAGACGTGGGACTGGGTGCCAATAAAGTGGCTATGGATAGACCTGTCATGTCCATCACCAAAGTTGACGAAAATGGGGATGAGTGCGAGATGCCAGGAGAGGACAATAACGAGGACGATAACGAGGAGAGTGAAGTTGATTACACGCGAGACTATTGGGAGGATGAGGACGATATCTACCAGGAGTTCGAGGAGTTGGACTTTGAGGCCCTGCCAGATCGCTCGGACACACGGAGCATTGTCTCGGACGATTCTTTCTATCCCCCTGACAATTCAGTTGTGCCCTACGGGTACCGCTCGCCAAGCCCTGACAGCCCCGAGCCCATTTCCTTCTTTAAGGCCTGCTGCAACAACAACGCCATCATCGTCAAGATTATGATCAGACAAGGAGTGACTGAAGAGGAAGTGAAAGAGACAGACAGGAACAGAAGAGTAGGTGTCTGGGTTCAACGCATTTTAATGAAATGTTTTTTTTCCAGGCATTTCTGGGTTTGTTTTCACCGCTAACTGAAACCAGCAAAGTCTACATTTTGTTTACAACGTTCCTGATGGAAACCCAAAGAATTCTCATGTTTGTCCCATTGGTCACAAAGGTTATAATCTGTGAAAATACATGATGTTCTATGAGCATCACTCTTAAAGGACTGTACCAGTGTTTATGTAAGTTTTAGCTATTCAAATCATGCATACTTTAGTTGACTGCTGACCATTTACCATTGGATTCTGTAGACTTTCAGGTTTTTAGGTGTATTTTATTACTTTACAGGCAGCCATTGGTTTCCATGCATTTTCCTATATCATTGCGAGTCAATCTAGATTAAGTGCAGATTGATTTCATAGTCTGCACTGTGTTGCTTTGAAACAATAATATAACTTTGACCAAAAGTTTATGCAGACTTAAGATTCACTGATAGATTACACAACTCAGTATAAACAAATATACACTGTCAGTCACTTGTACTCACTTTGTTAACAACAAAATTTCAGGTAAAATAATTTACCTGATGGATTTTTTTCCACAGTAGAAATACATAAACGAAATATGAAACACTACAGAGAATAGTCAGCAGTAATGTAAAGTACTCATGATTAGAAATAAATAAGTTAAAATCTGCAAAGTCACTGGTATGGTCCCATAAACTTTGATTATATATTTTGATAGCATCATTGGTAAAAGTGCCCCATTTTCCAGGGGGCTCCATTCACAGTAGGGAGCTATTGTAGCACCTGGGAATATCATGTTATTTTAACTTTATTGTACTTTGATATAGATAGAGCTGTTTCTGTTTCCCAGCATGCATATGATCTGTTGATTGGCCACTCAGTACCATTCTAGCTTTAAATTTTGTGAGTGTTACTGTATGTCCACAGCTTACAAGTATCAATCAGAACTCTCAAACTCTCAAATTTTGTGATTGTGAGTTCAGTAAACAAAAACGCTTGAAGTCTAACATGTAGAATTTCTTTAAAAAGTGTTAGTGTTTATGATGCATGTAATGCTGTACTTGATAAGTCCAATAACTAACATGTACTCTGGTATGTAACACAAAGGTACACTGAAGGATAAAAAGCATGTTGACCCTGAGTGAACTTAGCTGTTTTTCTTACCAGCAGTCACATCAGGTTTTGCGGTCAGGCCAGCTGAGCTTGGTGCAGCTCCTGAACACCAGCGAGCCACTGAAGGTCAAATCCTGAAGGAGGGTTCAGAGCAGTTGGTTAAGCCTCCAGTGACAGATGGGGAGTGTAAACTGCACAGCGACAGTGTCAAGAAGCAGCTTGCCGTCATGGCTCATGTTTTAAAGGGCTCACTAAGACATTGACCTGAGCACTAGGTAAGAGATACTCTATGCTCATCGAGCTGGAACAGACAGAGAAGGATTGTCCTGGAGCACTGTGACAATAATGTCTTTCAGGACACCTAGGAGTGTGTTGACAAAGCACATGCTGCCATGGAAATGAGCTGAATCAATCCACTCACCAGTTTGTAGAGTGATCCAGCAAACGATTTGAAGATAACGGCAAACTGGATGTCATCTTTAATATTTGCTACATTCGAACCAGGCCTCCTGACTGTGCCGCGCTAACCTTATTTTCTGTATGAATGCTTGTAATACTGTCTGTGTTATTTTGGTCACATTTCAATTACTAATACACGTTCTCTCTTACTTGTCACGCTAAAGACAGAGCTTGGAAATAATTTCTTTGAATTCATGCCATTGTTTCACAATCCCAGTTATCCTTTTGATCTGCATTTGAATTAAGTTCTTGTCATAAGTTTTAATTGGTCAACCAGATGTTTATCTGCACCTTTTGAGGTGCTTTATTACTACCCAGAAGTGGGTAGTGGGGGAACAAAATGCTTCTTGGGAGTCAGACCTTAGAGGCCAAGTTAGGATTTGGTTACTGATACAAACCAGCAGAGAAAACTTTCTGCAGGCCTTTGATTTACTTTCATTTCCCTACTTTATATGATTAAGATTTCTACATTGAAATCTTGATTGCTCTGTTCATGTCAATATGTCAGGAGTCCAGTGTTTCTCTCTTTCGTGTACTGGGTGGAGGGGAAAATCTTTACCTAATCTATCTGTTGTAAATATCTATTTGATTTTGCAGAACGACTTTCTAATTCAACTTTGACCCATTGTACTTACCATAGGCCCCATTTACGCCTGCTATTAACATGAGATCTGCATCTGGACACATTATGTGGATAATGATATCTGACCCACGGACCACCTCCAGATGTGCTCTGGCTCATCTGATCACATTCTGATCACAATGCGTTCTGTGTGCAGTTGCACCTTGAATTAACATGTGTTTTTCATCATTCAGATGCCATATCCACATACAGATCACATCATGTTAATACCAGGAGTGAGACCAGATCTCAGCAACAAAGTTGGTGAGAAACTGTTGTCATAACTGATATGGTCTAAAAGACCTCATTTTACTTCCAACCTTAAACCAAGGTGGACTAGAAAATGTGCACCCCTAGATTCACTTCAGTGTGGGCTGTGTCCTCAGGTTTTCAAGCGGTCAGGGATGCCCAAAGACCTCAACACTGCACAGATTAATTGCTCAATACTAGCCACAATTATTTTGACTGTTCTTCAGCTGTACTTGCTACATAATACTCACACTGCAGTGTGGCTAACTTTCCTCTCATTCTGCTACACCAACAGCTGGTTAAATTCTGCATGTAGGCTGGTGGAATACCACATGGATTATTATCATCAGTTACCACCAAGGCTTGTTAACTGTTTCAAAAGCTTGAAAATGCACCCCCTGTAACCCCTGCTAATGTGTTTTTGTGGGAAAATATGATGGAAAAAGAACAATTTACCACTATTCCAAACACTAACTGATTTAACAGCTACTACCCTTTTAAATAAGAGCAAAACAGCCAATAGCAATCTGGACAGTTAGGCGCTTGGCAAGTGACCACTCCAGCTGGAAACCCATGTTTAGTTTACGGTCTATTACAGTCTCACTATCAGTCTGTGACACACTATGAAAAACAGACTTTTACTTTGCTTGTAGGCAGCATGACTGATAGGCGTTATTTCTTTTAATAAGAATCACTGCAGTGATTTTCTCCTGTGAAGAAATATGGCCATGAATCCATAAAAAAGCCCCAAGAAACCATTTTGGTGTTTTTAAGTGCCAAAATCAATCACAGATAAAGAGAGAGAAAGAAACTCAAGCACTCTTGTTTTTTGTGTTTCAGTCTGGCCTGATTGTGGCGTGCTACCATGGTTACGTGGACGTGGTCATCGCCCTGTCTCAGTGCCCGTATCTTGATGTTAACTGGCAGGACAATGAGGGCAACACTGCTCTTATTACTGCAGCGCAAGCAGGTAAACACACCTCAGGCCTTTGAATTGAACCCATATACTGTATACCACACATGGTATATATATATATATATACAGTATATATGGGTTATATATATGAATTTTTAAACATGTATTGGTATAATTGTTGTAGAGAAATGAAACAATCATGAGAGCATTTAACTTCACAGTCAGGGTCCACTAACGCAGGTGTTTTCACTTATTAGACGGATTACGTCTCTTCTGGACTGTGTGGGCGTGCACAGACTGTACTTGACTGAGATCTCACTAACTCTCCTGTTTGTTTAGTTAAAGGAATAATTCGACTTTTTGGGAAATACACTTATTTGCTTTCTTGCAGAGAGTTTGATGACAAGATTGATAGCACTCTCTTTTCTGTGCGGTAAATACGAAGCTCCCACCAGCAACTGGCTAATTTAGACAGGAAACAGGGAAATAGCTGGCTTGCCACTCTCCGAAGGTAACAGAATCTGCCTAAAGCTCCCAAACTAACATGTTGTATCTGGTTTGTTTTATCCATACAGAAACCGTAGCGCAAATTCGCAATTTCACGGGAGGTTACTGTATGTGCCAAGCTATATCTTGGTCGGCCTTGGCTGTTAGGCAGATTTTAGGACCTTTGGACAGGGGTAGCGGTTTTCCTTGTCTCAAGTCTTTGTGGTGCCATGCCATTGTTCCGACATGCCATTAGTCCGACACCCCAATAGTCCGAAAAATGTTCCATTGGACCGACAGCCCATCTGTCCGACAGCCCATTATGCCAAAAACAAATTCCCATTGCTCTGATGGCCCATTCATCCAAAAATACACACTCTCCTTGCAGTTAACCCTAACGCTTCAAATTTACCGTACAGGTAGAAGAGTGGTATCAACTTACTTACAACTTACAAACTATACTATTTTTTCATACCTGCGATCAGTTCTAACATTGCTCTCACCAAAATAATTGGTGAGATCTTGGAACGTGGAAATGGTGCTGAAACTATGTCCAACGAAGCAACAAGCACGAGTGGACAGACAATGATCCAGGTTGTAAACTAGGAGAGTTTATTTGGAGGTAAAACAACAGTAAGCAAACAGGCCACAGTTGACAGTTAACTTTTTGGGTAATAATTTTACCCTTCGCCTTCTTTTTCTCTCTTCCAAATACATTTGTCTAAACTGCTGGCTTGTTTACAACCTGTGTGATCTTCTAAACGCTCGTGTTCATTGACACAACTGACCTATTGTCAGTGAATTTGCTGCGTTCCGGTAATTACTGTGGTGAGTACAATGTTATCATAACTGATAGAAAAAACACTGCCAATTGTAGTTTTCCTTTAATCAAAAGAATCTTATAATTGAAGGGAAATGAAATGTGCCATGATCCTGTAACAGCCATTTGTGGCTGCTGTTGAGCAAAAGTGAATGACGATGCCATCTTTACTAATAGAAACGGAAAGACTTGTACCAGACAAGCCTACACTTAGACCAGCCTCTTACATAAAGTCAAAGATCAATGTACTATTTAAGCACTGAGCGATTGAAATTTCTAGGTCTGAACAAATTACATCATCAAACATGAAGTCTCCTGCAACTTCAGATACAAGACTTCCAGGATGTCTAATTCCAGATTCAGATTGAAATTAAAACATTTGTGTCACCTACCTGTTCCTCATAATGTATCTAACAGCTACTAGCATCTGTCTCCCAGTGAGACATGTCACCTTGTATACTTTTATGTTTCACTCTCCCACTATGCATAATTTAGTGGTAGAATTTTTTACTGCAGAGAATTGAGTTTCAAAATTCGTCCAAATGAAAGCACAGAGCATATTATAAGGTCTGGTGCTTCCAGTTGCAAGAATCACTGTTATTTGCTGGCATTAGAAAGTACCATGGTAAGTAATTTCATAGTGATGCAGCCACATGTATCAGACATGGTGCCCCGGCCTCTCATCTGCTAACGATGATGAATGGCTCTCTGTGGCCTGTGATGAATAGCTGCAGACTACTCTTCATTTTCTGCTTCATTAAAAGAAGTATCGATCCCCTTTCATGACAAAGTACTCTGCAACACCTCGGGGGAACAGGTGCGCAAGACTGTGAGTCCACACGACTGCAGCAGAGTGGTCGAGTACATGAGAAGAAAAACTTTCCTCAAAACCCTTCACTAAAGGTAGAAAGGGTCTAGACATGTGTTGGGAGTTAAACTTAGGTCCTCAGAGGTGAACTCCCTTTATTAACCACTTCTTCACTCGTCCATTCGACCATGCTTCTGCTTCTCGCTGCTTAATGGATTTCTGTCGCGTGCTGAAACGCTGCATTGTGCTCACTTCAAGGAATTTCAAGAGATCAGACTGTTTCATTAGCCTGGATTTAGATTGGATTTACTCAATTAGGAGGTTGTGAACGTTTAAGAAGCTGTGTTGAAAGATAAAAAGCTGCGGTTTGACTTCATCATCAGCAACAGTGAGGCGACTTGTTCGATCCCCAGAGTGGCTGACAAAATACAAGCTTGAAATGAGGTTCCAACTTTAGCGCAAAACTGTAGACATGCGTTGACATGCATAGATATGTCAAGGATGACCGTGCTCGACATTATTTAAAACCACTGCTCCCAAAAGGAAAAGAAAAAGTTACTAGACATTTGTTTGCATGTGTCTTCAATGGTAAGTCTCTAAATTGATAACTTTTATGTAGATAAATTTGTGCTCTCCAAGTAGTCACTCATGTGTATGGATTAACAGACCATAATGTTAAGAAATACTGTTAAGATGTTGACTTGTGCTTAAAATGGAAAAGATAACACAATATTGTTTAACGGGCAAACATATGGTGTATGTCCACACAAAATCCAATCAAAACTGCATTAAACCCAAGTGGCTCATTCAAATTAGTTTGTCCACAGTCTGATAACGTTTATTTTGCACTTTATTAGGCTACGCAGCGTTGTATGTTGACTGTGGAAAAGTTGGCAAAAGCTGGCCCGTATTTCTGGAACAACATCCAATGTAGCATCACAACTGTTTAAAAAATTGTGCGCTAACTACCGCTGAAGACAACACCATAAATGTATGTACCAAATGTCATGGCACATCCATGCAGCAGTTGTTGAGATATTTCAGTCTGGACCAAATTGGTGGACAGATGGACTGACCAACATTGTCATCCCCAGAGCCACGCCACTAGCATGGTTCAAAATCCACCTGCCAGTCTTCATAGTCTTCAGGAGGGAATTAAACTGAATTAAACAAAGTTACACAAGGACACTAACTCCACCTACAATATGTTTACCTAGAAATGTCGTACGGTAGAAGTGAGATAGAAGGCAGAAAAGTGACGTTTTTATTTTGACCAGTGTTTAAAAAAAGAGAATGGTTGTTGAAATAGAAAAGCAAAGACAATAAGGGAGATATATGAGAAGAAGCTTTGCCAGTGCTAAACCGGAGAAACTCCCAGCCTGCGTGACACATGTCTGTGTTTCTCTGTGGTCTGCAGGTCATATGATCATCTCTAACTACCTGCTCAACTACTTCCCCGGGCTGGACATCGAGAGGAGAAACTGTCACGGTTTCACAGCCTTGATGAAGGCTGCCATGCAGGGCCGGGCTGAGTGTGTCAGAGCTCTCATGCTGGCTGGTAAAACACATTTAACACAACAGTTTAAATAATTAAGATCAGGCGGCATCCGTTGTAGAAAATTACATCTTGTGTGAAAACCTTTATTCTTCTTACGGCTGTGAGCTACAGTATGTGTAGATGTCTGTGTCAGGGAAGAAATCTCTTCTGCTGTGTGGGTGAATGAACACCAGAGCTTTACTCACAGGTTCTCCTTTGCATCGACCACTTCTATAACTCCTTGTGTTTCCAGGAGGTGACATTCAGGCACGGGACAGCGGCCGCAGTATGACGCCCAGGGAATGGGCTCTCTTCACCGGTCGATATGAGACGGCCAACCTGATGTATCGGCTGATGTCAAAGCCCTGCGCTGAGCAGTTCTGTGACTCCTTCTCCCCGGAGTGGCCCATGCTGGAGGTTAATAAATTCATCATGACGACAGTCCTACTACTGAATGCACCACATAATGCTTTTTATCCCCTTGTGAGAAATTCAATGCAAGGATTCAAACTGTGTTCTTTTTTAAGGTGATTTCTTTCAACTATAACGCTCCATCTCGTTGTGCAGGAGCTGGTGGCCCAGGCCCGAGAGCCAAAGTCCTACTGGAGGCGTTTGATCAACTTCCTCTCCTGCTGCCCTTATAGGTTTTACATCAACAACAGGGTAAACCCTGTGGATGATGGCGTTCTTGACCACATGGTCCGGATCACCACCAGTATCTCCAGTCCATTCGTTGCCACAGCTTGCCGCACGGTGTGTCCAGGCAGCCCGCCGTGCATCGGGAAGCGTCGCCACGCCGTGCCAGAGATCCTGAGGAGGCAGCGGGTGGCTGAGCTGAAGCGTCTGGGCCCGGACAGACTGAACAACTACAAGAGATTTTTCCAGAACTCGCGGATCCTCCTCATCCCCAAGGCGAGGGATCGGAGGGCCAGCCTCCAGCCTCAGCTGCTGAGCGACGTGGCTGCAGCGTCCACAGTGGCCATGAGACGAGCGAGTCTCCTGCCTCTGAATATGCTGAGGAGAAGCAGCGTTCGGCCGGGCATCGTGGTGCCCAAAGTGAGGCTCTGCAAAGCCCCGGCTCCGAGTTTCATACCGGAAAAACTCAGACGGAGCTGTAACCACAACCAGCTCCAGATCCCCAAGTGGAACTACAAGATGAAGAGAATAGAGAGGAGTCAGGAGGAGAGGCAAAGACTGTTACCTCTGACAAGGAGGAGGTGAGGGGAAATGTTCACGTCACCTGAGAAAGCAGGACACGACTTGCTGCACCTTTAAAGAGCTGGCTCTTACAACGCACAGTGTTGCAGTCCTAGAAAAAATAACCTGAAGAATCGACTCTTTAAATGTGAATATATCTGCTGATTTTCATTTCTCTTTGCTGAGATCGCCGATATTGTTGCCTTGTTTTTACTTGAATTCACAAGCTTCATTTGTGAGGCACAATTTGTGGTGCAATGTGGGAGATATGGGAGCTCAGGAAGGAAATCCACATGCAGTATAATGTTTGTACTTCCTGCTAGGATGCTGACAAAATACATTTGTTCATGTTGGCAACTTATATTTATGGTAAATGGTCAAAAGAGGTGCTCATCAAATTGTCTAAAACAGGTTCAGATGAACATTCACTACCAGGCCGCAAAGAAGGAAGCAGGAAGAGGAAAGATTCAGTGAGAGGAATAGAGAGAAAGCAGGAGCAGAGGAGAGGCAGAGGTTACTAAGGGGTAAAGGGTTTAGGAAGAGAAAGACAAAAAAAACAGCGACGAGATGAGACATCGTGCTGAGTTGGAAAGAATGAGTGAAGGACACAGAGGGTAAAAGGTTGAACAAAGTGAAATTTGACAGGAAAATTTGCCAGAGAGGAATATCAAGAGGGGAGAAATGGGGCTTGAAAAGGCAGGAAGGTGACAGCCAGTCGGAGGCATTTCACAGGATGGAGAGAGAAGAGCTCCGACACGGCCAAATGAAGATAGGTGGCTGGCTGCTACAGCAGATTGCCACAGGAAAGGATCGCTGAGCACGCAGGGGGAAGCCAAGAAGCCATTTTACACTGATACATAGTACAACAGGTATTTGCAAGGAAGGGAAGAGCTTATGAGCAGTATTTGTCGGTTGAGCTGAGGAGGCAGCTCACACAGGCTTTGTAAAGGCTTTGTGGAGAATCGGAAAGGCAGAGCCAAAAATAAACAGCTTAGTGCTAGACTGTGACTTGTTGACTTCCAAAATAATCACATGAGATAGTCCACTGCTACTGTCTGCTACTGTATGTATCTCCTGCATGAGTACAAACAAATAAAAATGCAAATACATAAAATATATTGCTACAAGATGTCATTACGGAATAAGTAGCAATATGCTACTTTTAGTATGTAAATCTCTATAAAAGATGCATCAGATTCGAGGGTTCAAGGGTGATGATGGGTTTAAAAGGACATGCACTACATGCTGTATTACCTTTATCACCCTCTAGTGGTAACATCTGGGAAATGCAACAAATTAAAAAAAAAAACAGTTTTGCTTGTTGATGCCTGATTTTGAGCAAGCTACCAAATTAGTGCAGACGCCCAGAAAAAATGAAAATAAATAAATAATATTTCCAAGCGGTAGTGTGAGCACAGATTTGTGACGGTCGTTTTGTGCCCCTTTAATATTTATTCCGTCATGTAACTTGACAGACTTTGGTTCGATTCAGCACTAAAGGGGTGAATGAGCTCTGTGCTGGTCTGGACTGGACCACAGCGAACTGTAATCAAGTGGACTGGGGACTGTTAAGGCCTCCCTCCATGGATCTCTTTACATTTCTGCCAAAAACTGGAACTCTTAGGTAGCAAAACACAAAAGTACTGAGCTCATTTCTGTCATTTTTGCACTGGGGTGGAAGCTGGATAACATCATACATCATGTTGGGAGGATGGAGGATGGCCTGACAAATACACGCCATCACTGGCTTCTGAGGAAATACTGTGATTCATACTTGAATGTTAATATGGATTTTTTGTACCTTTATTTGTCATTGATTGTGTATTATTACGTATACTTTTCCTTTGATATATGTAACAGTACTGATATGTATTTCTGACCAGGGATGTTGAAAGCTAAGCTACAATTAAGGGCTTATAGGTCAATTTCACGCTCCTCTTTGTCATTCAGGGAGAAACTGTAAGAGGACGTTTTTGCATAAAGTTGTAATGAAGCCTCTAATTGCGTAACGTCTGTCTCTGTGTTTTCTCATTACACACAAAGATCATCCGAATGGCTGTTGGCTGCAATAAACTTGTTTGTGATGCTCTGAGGCTGCCTAACTGAGAAATCACTTTAATATTACCACAGCGATTCACGAAGAAGCCATCTTTCCACCATGTTTACATGTTACTATTCTTCTTTTTAATGCTGCTAGCATTATGATTTCATGATGCAATGAGAGTGGGGGAAAAAAACAAAAAATACAACAATCTGTTGAAACTTAGAAATATTGTTGATATGAAACATGTGTTTTGGTTGGAAAAGTGTACATTAAGTGATTCGCTGTTTTCTCAAGGATGGTGTCTCTGGTTGAAATGTCTGCATGTGCATTCATCAAGAACTGACAAAGAGTCAGTGATATTCTGGAGGGAGTTCTGGACTGTAGACTCACTGTGAAGCCTCAGAGTGCTCAATCACTACAGGGATCTGCTCCGTGACCAAAGCTTTGCTTGTTGCCAACAGAAACGTTTAAATTTCTGTGCTGGGAACCATAGAAATACTGTAAAAATATTTCAATATATACTGGGCAACTCAATTTCAATGATCAAGCACTGCATGTTGAGTTGAAACATTTCAGACTTTCAGTCTTTTGCTTCGTTACCTCAGCAACAGAGAAATACTGTATGCTAGTAGGAAGGCAGCCTGAGGTTGAATTAATCAAACCAGCCTCCAGAGACTGCAGCGTGTGGTTTTTAACTACAGGTGTCCTGCAAAAAATATCTGTGGTGCAGCTGAGATAAGGAAAAAGATGCACTTCGGCCTACCTCTCCTTTCTGGAACTGTGAGTGACGCCTCGCCCGTGCTTTGTTCTGCACTCCAGCGGCGCATGTGTAAAGAAAACCCCAAAGCTCTCCAAGATCAAATCTGTGCCTGTGGTGTGGTGATCTATCTGCAGAGAGCCATGCAGAACAGGTCTCAGAGACTAAAATGGCTGCCACCCTGACCCGTGGTGCAGTTTCTCTAATGACCACTGGAGAGCACTCATGACCCTTCAGATGGCAATGTACTGTAGTTGCATGCAGCATTAAGATAAACACATGCACTCACAGGTATGTGCAAACGTGGACATGGACCTGGTCATTGTCCTGCACATATTGATGTGAAACACACACACACACACACAGCCCACAAGAGATTATCTCATGAGCGGGCTTGCAGTTCGATCTTCTGTTTCCTCTGTTCTCTTCTGTGGCTGAGACTGAAACATCCAGTATTTCCATCTGTGGAAGATTTTTCATACCACGTCAATTATTGTCCCTGAAGTATCAGAAGCTGAGTTGTTCGTTTCAGCACATCTCTGTGTTTGAGCCCAAATTTAAACAGCAAAAGGCTGTAACACTTGAGCCCAGTCTCACAACATTTCTACTATCTTGATTTCGGTCTCGTAGGTGTTTTGACTTGAAGTTGTCTCGGTCCTGGTCTTTGGTCTGAGCAAGCCCAGTTGCCTTTTTTTTGCCCTTCCTGCCCAGCGTCAATAGCAGGTCTCCTAGCACACTGGTGAGGATTTTCTGCTGTAAGTCAGCCATCAGCCCAACAGGATGCACAATTCCTTCGTTTACAAGTGCAGGTAATGCTCATTTTTCATAATGTGTCCTGTACTAACAACCGAGAGTCCTTATTTTAGACATGTAGTTTCATGCACAAATGTATGGAAAGGTATCAGACTTTCATAGTTCATACATAAGTTTTTTTTCTTTCTATAATGACCATTTTAGGAAATAATGCTAAATTATAATTAACTCACTAATTTACTTTGTTTCCTATTCCTATAGCCTTTCAAACATTACTAAATACAAAGAACTGTAGAACATTGAAGAGGCACTGTTTTGTGTTTTCGGTCTCAGTCTTGACTTCACTTGGTTCTCTTTCAAACATTTGCCACCCCCCACAGCCCCTATAGCCCCTACCATATTCATGCTATCAGTGCTATCATGCAAATACTATTAACAATAATAATAATAATAATAATAATAATAAAAACTCAGACTTTTTCATGATGTTTGTGCTCATGTTTTTCTCTTGCATTAAATCTTCCAACAGCATAGCTCATCAGTGCACTGCTTTCTGGCAACTGATGACCAATTTCCAGATGTTGGAGTGTCCTTGAATGCACCACCCAGGAGAGATTTGAAAAATGGTCCCTCCTTGGATCTACAGCACCACACAACTGACCGGCTGACAAATTGAAGCAACAACATGTTCACTGTGATAGATTAGCTTGATGATGTGCTTTAGGAATACTGTAAAAATCTGTATATTATACATGGCTAATAGTAAAAACACAGAACAGCAGCAGTACTGCCCTTGAACACTGAAAAATACCACAAAGACACTTTCTATTCTTACAGAACAAACAACTCCCAAAGTCAGAGGTTCTTCGATGGTCCGTTTATATTTTTTGGAGCAGTTGCAATCTGTTTGAGGCAATAGAAAGATTCACAATTCTCTTTTTAAAACACGTTTGGTCTAGCAACAAAAAGGTTACCGACGTTATATCTCCATACAGGTCTTATAGTCAGGTTTTTTCTGCCTAAGGATCACAAGGACATACATAACGTTGTCAGTTTCCAGATGCTCACTAACAAATACAGTACGTCTGTTTTTCATCCAGTGTTTTCGTGGGGACAGTTGCATTATGAGTCATTTTTCAAGCATCGGAAGATGACCTCTAGGACTTCTAAACAGCAGTGGGTAGGGAGAACCAGGGTCTGTTGTCACGCTTTACAATTTAGCCTTTCTCACATAAAACAAAATAAAATAAATCACCATTCAGTTTCTGATTTACTGACAACAAATATTTGTGCGTTCATGGGTGCAATTTTTGCTGTTTCGCATCATGAGACCAATAGATCAGAATTGGGGGNNNGGGGGGGGTTCATGCACGGAAACACACTTTTAGAAGGAATCAAACTTGTGATTGTTCTTTAAAGCCTGTGACATGATCAGAACTCACTGCTGATAATCAATAGTTTGTTATCAATGCACAGGGGGAGCAAACATTTTGTGCACAGTTGAAATACAGACATGTTGGAAATACTTCTCACAGATGTAGCACCTTTTTGGACTGCTTCAGTGACAACGTGGATCCCCGGGCCCTGGTCTACTCTACTCCACATAGCAACAACATTACTACACAAAGTCGACAATTTAGTGTGTTGACCAGAAAATAAAATGTGAACAAAATTCCTACATGTAGCTGTTTTTTTTTACAAGTCTTTTTCCATAATGTTGCTGCTATAAGTGACATCCACATCTGCACATAAAAAGTATATATTTATATTTATATAATATATATCCGTACTCTATTAACAGTTTTGTCTACCATGAAGTTAGAATTGCCACCCATCTCTCAGAAAAGTTTTTTTTTTTTGTACTTCAAACATTGATTATTTTACAACACAGAAATCAACTAATTTTGTACAACTTTGGAGGAAGCGATGCTCCGCCCGGTCACAGTCCCTCCGTGGTTTTCTTGTTTTTTTTTTTCAGTTTTCTTTTTATGTTTTTCTCCCCAGTCCCGGTGCAATTAGACAGTTTTCATCCCAGTAAAACACAGTTTAGAAAAACCAAAGCATTTACAAACTGGCATCGTTAGAACCGCAAGGATGTTCAGCTGAGAGCTTCAGCCGAACTTGGACCCTTTAACACGCCCCTGTCCTTCCCCCCTTTCCTCTTCAGCTGAGGGGAAGTAACCCTTGTTTGGCACGGTTATATACACAATGAGCACAGTTCACCCAAAGGAAGGGGTCATGGGAACAAAAAGGGGATTTGAGGTGTTAATGTGGAAAGATAGCCGCCGAAAAAAACAAAGCTAGCCTCAAAAAACTGAGAGTTTTGTCACGGAAAAGGCTGCTCAACTGTTTGAGCCTCTCCTCAGCTATTTTGGCAGCTGTACTGTCTGTTGGTATTCTGTGAAAATTATCTGTAGGGCAGTAAAAGGAGCACCGTGACCTACCAGAATTGATGCTTCACTACCCAATTCATATCCAATGTTTCACAGTAGCGACGCGTTGACATCCGTCTGTAGCTGTGATATGAATTTTGAGAGTCTGAGTGCAGATATTGTGTGTATTTGGGTGTGTTTGGAGGGGGGGGGAGTAGTTAGTGAGGAAGTGAGGTTGACCCAATGGCGAAAGGCCTGACATGACACAGAAAATAGTGCAATGTACAGTACACAATGCATCTCCGTAAATGTACAGTGTACATCAAATACTATACAACCAGAATCGAGAATTAAAAAAGTAGAAACACAACGAAAGAAAAAGAAAAAAACCTGTTACAAATGACAAAGTCCAGAGGCGTTCTTTGCCCAGAGGAGGATACATCACGCTGAAGCCATAGAGAGAAACAAAAGTTTGTGTGACAGACGTCCTACATGTCCTACAGCTCTGCTTCTTGTGCTTCACATTACTAAAAGCCATGTTGCTATACCACATATTTACAGGTTTCTCCTGGGTATCTCTCACACGTTCCCTTCGCAATCCAAAACCTTCCGTCCTCGAGTCCACCGATCCATTTTTCTCTTTCATTGTCCTTCTTCATCTCCGTATATTTCCCACTTTGTCTACCTTTCCCTTCATGTTCTCTTTCATCGTGTCTGTCCCTCTTACGTTCTGTATCCAGAGGCCTTCGGGTGCAGGAGGTCTTTCTGTCTGCTGAAACCTTCGAGCAGTAGTTGATCACAAACTAAACACAGAAAGAAAATGTGTCTGTCGGTTTTGTTGGTGGTGTGCATGCACATGCATGGCAGCTCCTCCGCTTCTGTTCCTCCGTTGTCCCCTCTCCCTCCTCCCTCAGATGTCTCTGAAAGGAGTGTAATGTCTTCGATTTTCTCCTCATGTCTCTTTTCCTGCACTCCATCCTCCCCCTCTGTCGTCCTGCTACCTATGATGCTACTCAGGAACTACAGGGGAGGATGGGGAGGGAGGGAAACTGTCCTCTCATCTCTCCTTCTCTTTTTAAACTACCCCTTCACTGTCCTGATTTCCTTCATCCATCTTCTCCTCCTCCTCCTCCTCTTCCTCCTAAACCCCCACCCATGTCTCCCCTTAGACCCAGGAGTCTGGTGAGGCTGGATAGTGGCTGGTCTCATAGTTGAGCTCGCTGTAGGGCCGTGAGGCTGAGTAGAAGTCTACATAGTTGCCGGTGGATTTGAGGCCCTGCAGGTGCATGTTGAGATCACCCTGCGGGGGGCGGCCTCCCGCGTGAACCTGGTTCTCGTAGAAGGCCTGGTCCTCGTAATTGCCGCTGTCCGGCGGGGGAGGGTTCTGGAAAGGAGGGTAGGGCTCTGAAGGCAGGCCTTGAGAAGAGACCTGTAAAAAGACGAAAAACATTTTTGAGAGAAAAGCAACATTATGATGGCGAGGTGCAAACTTCCAAGAAGTCCATTTGTTTTGCACAAGCTAAAAAAAAATACCTGTAAAAGATTCATAGAAATAGAGGGGCAGACGGTCGAGGATGTGCACACAGCTACGGGTCAGAAAGCACATTGCCAAAAAGTACTGATAGCTTTCAGACAATTTGAGCATTTAGAAATAATGCACTTTGCTCAAAAACATTAAAATTGCCCTTTCAGATGCCAATTTGAATGTGACTCTTTTTTACACACCACATGTTGATAGACATCTGCCAGCTCGAGCTTAGCTAGCATGACACATGAAATTCTAGTAATTATGGCAGCTAGTGGCAGTAAAAATGCTAACACGGCTAATGGTCGAGTCGGACCTGACTCGACTGAACTCGAATGGGACTGCCTGCCATGGGAATGTGTTTCATAGGTCCCTGACTGTTTTTTACAAGGCTAATTAAAGGCACTGGCTACAGTTTTTCTTTATTTTTCCCTTTTCCCATGGGGCATTTTGTATCTACTTGCAATACATTACACGACGCAGACGTTCAGCACAGTGAGACAGAAATTTCGTGATTTAAAAAATAACCAAATTTAGAGCAGACTCTTTCTGCAACAAAACTGTTAGCAGAACTCTAGGTTAAGGTTAGCCCCTTTAGGTAGTGAGAAATGACTTGTATGTGCCATTTTCAGTATATTAGTAATGCCAGCAATCATTCTGTTTGCCAGCAAAATATACAAGATAGTTGGACATATGCCATATGTCTAGTGCAAAAACACATAAGATTAGATGCCTGCAATGCATATAGTTTGCAGTTTATCAGATGTGAATATTTGCTGGCTCTGGGGAATTGTGATAAGCATTTTTCACTATTTTTTCACATTGTGTAGACCAAACGAGTAATAGAAAAAATAATTGGCAGATTTATTGCTAATGAAAATAATCATTTTTATTAAAACAGTCTCTGCACACCTGTTGGTGACTTGTTTCTTGGAAAAACTTTAGGTGAAACAATTTAATGCATTTTCCATCAAACACCATCAGTCTCCCACCTCCAGCAAGTGTAGCAGCAATTATTTTTGGTCAGTTCAGCACGATTCAGAGTGAATCGTCTATAATAAAGATGTGTTTCTAAATGTGGTTTGCTGGTTTCCAACAAGATGGCAGCTGACCTGATAGTTCGTTTAGCCAGCTAGCAAACTGCTATGACAACATGGATTTGATTGGTCAGGGGTGATGGCCATCAGTGGTGTCCATTGCTGTGAGACTGCCAAGTCGTAAGTTTAGAGACCAGCCTCAGATATCGCTGCCAAAGGGTGTGATGGGTATTATGAAAGGCCTTTACTGGCGACAATGCAGTACTGAATGCCAAACCCTGAGAGCAATTCACTGCAGTAAAGCATAAATGGGGCTCTATAGAAGTTTATAGTAACCTTTTTGGACTTCATAGTATTTCTATCCCCTTTGGTGTCACTATTAAATTCCCATACAATAAAAGGACTAGTTTTGCTGCGATATTTCGTCTCCATCTAGAACTCTGTAGAGGTTTACTATACAGCAGTTCCTTCTCTTTAAGGTGATACGAGTCATCAAGAGGTAAGAAGAGCTTGCAATGCAGCACAGAAAACACCAACATCAAGAGAGAGATGCAAAAAAGGGCAAGAGACTGAGAGAAACGTCCTCCGGTCTATCAGATGTTGAGTGTTGTGGGTCAAATGTGTTTCTCTCAGAGAACCTGGGACACCTCAAAGTTCTTACTCGAGTTATAATAATAAATGCGCCTTTGGTGTTTTCATTTTTAACATCTCTCATCACATGGTTTGTTCCATGACTAATGCCCTCTTCTGCCAATTGGTAGCTTATTTAAATGAGAGCTAGAAGTAGTAATACATTACATAAAGTGAATACTGTGAGATCAAAGCTGTGGTATCTCTGCTAGCAGTACTCATCTCAATAAAGAGACGAGTGCTTTGTGATCACAGTTTTAGGGGGACAACAGCGGTACATGTAATGTAATTATGAGCATGTTTAACACAGAAAAGTGACTTGTCGTACCTGATTATACTTCAGGTCATCAGTAGGCGACACGTACGCTCCTCTGAGTAGCGTGGAAGACCCACCGGTCATTTGACCTGCAGAGACAGGGAGGATGAGGACTTCAGATGAATGCTTGCTCTGAACCATTTATTCAGATGTTACTGTGAAGGCAGAGCAGTGTGGGCAGCAGGCTGTCAGCGTTATCAGGTGGACGTGACAAATTTTTCATTAAGAAAAAAGAATTAAAATGCCGGTGGATGGTGATGATTAAGGAGAGCTTGGAACGCAACGTTTCCCACATAACAACTGCTGTCAGTGTGCAAGAATGAAACCCTCACTGAAAACCATGATGAAAACAGCATTAAAGCATTGCACTGATCAAAGTATCACATTAGAGTAGACTCTCTTTATGTTAGGAGCTAAGCACTCCCTATAGTTCCCTGATTAGTGAGGGACTGTTGGATTGTTAAATAAACAGGTTGACTTCCTCTTAGTAGCATTAACTATATGTTCATATCACTGACAAAAGTTCACTTAAAAAGAATAATTTGACATTTTGGGAAATATGCTTATTTGCTTTCTTGCTGACAGTTATACGAGAAGATTGATACCACTCTCATGTCTGAATGCTAAATATGAAGCTACAGCCAGCAGCCAGGTAGCTTATCATAAAGAAACAGGAAACAGGGGGGAGCAGCTAGCCTGGCTCTGGACGACGGTAACAAAATCCTCCTATCAGCACCTCAAGAGCTCATTCATTAATACGTTATGTCCAGCCAGGCTAGCTGTTTCCCCTTGTTTCCAGTCTTTGTGCTAAGCTAAGCAAACCATCTCCTGGCTCCAGCTTCATATTTACTGTACAGACAATGTACGTGAGTGGTACTGACCTTCTCATCTAACTCTGTGTGAAAAAACAAATGAGCATATTTCCATTTGTGTTGAACTATTCCTTTAATATTTACTGCAGGTGGTTGCTATTTATTCCAAAGCTATACACTAAGCTGAAAACACGTCAGCTCTATGAGAGAGCGTGTTTTCGTGTCAGACATGCAGTCTGGAATTCCTACCTGTCATGGCGTCCTTCCGGGATGTGTGTTCGCCCTTGTTGCCATGGTAACTGGCATTGCCAGTCGACTCGTAGTCTGCCTTCCTTTCCTTCAACGCCATCATCTCCCTGGGGGAAGCAGGGGCGCTCGCTACACACACACACACACACACACACACACACACGGGGGATATCTTTAACCCTCAATCCATCATCAACACATTATCAATACACTTTTGGATTCATAAGGACGACACTACAATAGGAAGGACAAGTATTTAGGCTACGCTGGAGTCCTTTCATAGAAGAAAGTTATTTGAAAATTGTACTTTTCTGAGCATCTGAGGTTTTGTATTTAAGTGCCTGAATCTCAAGAAAGGCACAGCACTCTGAGACTTCACTGCATGTATTTCTTCAAACCATCACCCTGAAATGAGTGAAAAACAAGAGCCCCCTCTGGGTGCTGTTTGTATTGTGACTCTGTGGGTATTGTGCCATTCTTAACAAATCTATCTTTTTGACCAGGGTGTAATTTCAAAGAGGTAAATACTGAGTAATCCCTCCTCCCTGTTTCTGATTTACTCTCGCCTTTGTCTTCTCCTTCTCTCTGTCTGGCTGCAGGCCACTCTCTCGCCACCTGTATTTACTACATGTACATATTTTCACTATTTTAAACTCCCACTGGCCTATTAATCTCTGTCTGTCTTGGCATTACTCACCCAAAAATGTACCAAACACACCCAAATCGAAAAAGGGCCATAGAAAATATATGCACACACGCAGTTGGGAGAAAATAATAAATGCTGGACTGAGAGGGGGGCGGTGGGATCAGAGACAAAGATAATGAGTTAGATCTGGTCAGCCATGTTGGAGGAAACCTGGCTATTGATTCAGTGCCATATGGTTCAGTAACGTTTCCTCTAATATTCAAATCATTATCAGCAGCCTTTCACATAGAAGCTGCTGGCTATGATGCAGCCTGCCAGCCTGTTTGTGTGGCTGCATCTGTCTCTTTGTCTCTATTCTCTTCCTCTGTATGTTATAACACAGTTAGCACTGATCCATACACTCATTAATGCTCTGCTAATATCACCAGTCTATTGTAATATCGGCACCTACACGCAGTGGTGGAAGAGGTATTCAGATCCTTTACTTCAGTAAAAGTACTAATACCACACTGTGAAAATACTCAACTACAAGTAAAGGTCCTGCATTCAAAACCTTACTTAAGTAAAAGTATGTGAGTATTATCAGCAAAATGTACTCAAAGTATGAAAAGTAAAAGTACACTGTGCTGTAAAATGGCCCCTGTCAGCGTGTTACTATTATATCTGATGTTTGTGGATTAATATTACTGCTGTATTAATGTGTATGTTGTATTTTACTGCTGCAGATGTTCAAGGTTGAGCTCATTTGAACTACTTTATACATTGTTGGGTAGTTTAATCTACAGCAATGCATCATGGTCTATACGATCATTTTGTCAGCCCATAAAGGAACACTTAATCCTTCAGTTTATCAGAAAAAGTCATATTCAAAATCACTAAATTTGGAGATACACGGTTTTCACTGGAGAGGAAGGGTATGAAAAATTGTAATCTGAAAAGTAACTAAAGCTGTCAGACAAATGTGGTGCAGTATAAAGTGCAATATTTACCTCTGATGTGTAGTGGAGTAGAAGCATAAAGTTGCATAAAATGTAAATACTCAACTAAAGTGCAAGTACCTCAAATTTGTACTTAAGTGCAGTACTTGAGTAAATGTACTTCGTTACATTCCTCCACTGCTAAACACCCTATTATCCTCTGCCTGCCTCTGCGGTAAACAACTGCTGTGGAAATGTACACATTCCTCGGGCTTTATGAACACAATGGAACGCTTTCTTTTGTGTGTGAAAAATGTCCACAGCAGTGAAACTGAACAAATGGCTCGATGGACCATCTGCTTGCACAATTGGAAACTGAGAAACCGAGAAAAAGAAAATGTGAAATTAGCTTCCAAGTGTTTATCATTTTGCCACTGTCAGTTGACAGCCTCATAAATCCAGTTCTGGTTTTTCTTTTTTAATATAGGTGGTCCCAAGAAACCCATTGAAATGCTGTCACATATAGTAATTTCAAATTGGTTTGAATTATGTATTGACTGACAGATACACAGAGCACTATATCTCCTCAATGTTGGCTTTTTAAAAATCATACCAATCATCATGAAATATCATGGAAACACTGTAACACTCTTTCATTCTTAAACATGTCTTGTAGCGGCATGTACTGCAAGAAACCGGCATTGTTAAGCCCTAAAAGTTAGTTTCAGCTCACTGAATGGTGAAATATCCCCATTCTCTACAATCTGGCCCAATTGGAGTGATATTTTGGAGTTGCCATATTTCATTTAAAAGTGTCTTTCCCCTCGCAGTGAGCAAAGGATGTACCCATAGTGGATGTGAGGGCAGTACCAATCCACTAATTGCGCATTTCTTGTGGATTTCTTTTGCAATTTGACATGAAAAAGTAATAAGGGGGTTCTGACTCACTGCCTCGTGTATGCTTAGTACAGGATGTGTGTCTGCAAAACAGTGGGATTGAATTATGCAACATTCAAACTACCTATCAAGTTGTGCAAGGTATAAAACCATACAGATTATTCTTTTTAGAACACGAGCAGCTCCAGTGAAATGAAACAAAACGAGCCACAACATATCAGGTCACTGTTGGTATGGCTGCGGCGAGAGGCGCTCGCTTAGACATCTACTCAATTACCCAAGATTTGGGGCTGGCGCAAGAGAAGCCTAAATTTCAACAATGCAAGGGCAGAAACTTTTTTTAGGAGGCACGGTGGAGGCATTTACTTGAGAGCAGAATAATTTGTCGGCAGCCACCGTAGTGTGACGGTTAAAGCAGACTTCAGCTAGTTTGGGCTGGTGTTTGTTTGACTGTACTGTACTGATGGAAAGAGTGATAGAGGACAAAAGGGAAGACAGGAGAGCGGGGGGGGAGTATAGACTATAGACTCACCTGATCGATTGTTGGGTGAGGTCCGTACAGGAGAGATGGACGGAGTACGAGAGGAAGAATAAGGTCGCTGTCTGTCTCGCTCTATTGTGGAGGAAGAGCCGACAAAATGGTACTGGGAATAGCCATCCTGAAGAAGAGGAGAGAAGAAAGGTAAAGGAAAGGACGAGGAAGATAAGAAGAAAAACAAGATGAAAAGAGGAGAGGAGAAGAGATGAGACAGCGTTAGGAATAATCTACATGCCTCGCAAAGGTAGCATCATTCCTCAGTTTTCAGTCTGTCAGTAATATCTACTGAAACATCAGCATGACTGACATTTCCAGTGTTAATCCAGCCAGAGCACATTCAGCCAAGCGGGCTTTACCTTTTTGTAGAGGCTGCGGAGGTCTCTGTATTGCCACATGCTGTTCAGGACTTGAGATGCCGCCTTCACCACTTTGGGACTATGTCTGGGAATTCAGCAGAGAGGAAAAAACACATACAGTATAAAGCTTGACTGTCCTTTTTGTTTTGTGCTGGTGGGAGCTATGAAAACATCACAGTCCAGAATAGTGAAGAAACAGACACAGTGCAGAGACACCAGACCAGTGTGTAAAACATCCATTAACTGCAGCCTCCAAAGGAGAAGGACGATTTAAGATGCAGAATGAAAATGTCTTCTTTATCTCCTCAAATATGGCACTTAAATTGTACTGAGGCCAAATTGCATAATTGCTTGGTTGATTGATTGATTGGCCAATATTTCATTCTGCATCCTCCAGGGTTTGACTCAGCTGACTAATGGCTGTGGGTTTAATTGGCTCATGTGGCCTTATCAGCGCCTAGGAAATTAAACTTTATTTCTTCAAGTCATTTTGCTAAATGTTATTGTTTTGGATTCTGTGATTGCACATCCTGCCTTTGCAGTGATGCTAAGCACGGAACTTCAAAATGTTCTTTGGAGAACAAGACATTTTTTCTTAAAGAAATGACGTGTTTAATAATGGCTTTATACCTTCAGTATTTCTAAAACATGACTCTAATGATTTATACTTTGAATGATAACAGAAATTAGTTTTAGCCTATGATTATCCACACAGCATTGGAGAAAGTTAATGCCACTTTTGGACGTAAAAGTAAGAACCACATTTGCCATTTGCCCTCCAAAAGAAAAACACAAAAACTACATATTTGAACCTGAATCTGACATTTTGACATCTGTCTCACTATATAAAGAATATGCCATAGAAATGTATAATTTCTGAGAAAGCAGCTCTTTAAATTTGTAGTAACTACAAAACAGAGCTAACAGCCTACTAGAAAGCTAAAGCAAGAGAGCTATGTCACGTGAAAGCTAGCTGGTGAGACAGCTAAAATAGCCTTAAGTAAAGCTAAAAATAAATGTACTTTTTGATTTTCCCTGGCTGAAAAGTATCCTGGTACGTTAGTTATTCCACATAATTAAATGAGGCAGTAGCTATCACGACAGAGAAAACCTCCTAGCTAAACTGCTGCTAAAGCTAACTAGCTTAGTAGATCTCTGTAGCAGACATCTCAGCTTTTGACTTGAAGTGGAATTAATGTAATTTGGTAAGACTACCTTTAAAGTACATACTTAAATGTATTAAATGTAAATTATTTATTATATTGGTTATATATATATATAAATTAATGGCTGACGGACACCGACACCTAGCAAAACAGAGGTACGTTTAATTCCTGTAAGCTGCGGCCTGTAAATAATAAAAATGAAGATGATTTTTTAATGAAATAAACCGGTTAACATGGAGATCAGTGCATTTCCCCTTGCATTCCCTGAAATCCAAAGGCAGAGTTTAGTATCTTATTTTTTTTGGCTATTATGTAGGTACAATGATTTGTTTTGGGTAAAATGATCAACCTTAAAAGATATAAAAATGAATTGTTACTGTTCTCTGCGTCAGTAAGACAAAATAGAAATTTGCAACATATAGACATATACAGGTAAGGGACAATATTCAGGCACTGGCAGCATGCTGAAAACTGCAGGTGGTGTAGGACACATGCCTGGTTTCCTGTCTGTCTCTACTGTTAACTGTCAAATAAAGGCAAAATGCCAAAACAAGTGTAGGTGTGCAGGCAAACAGACTGGCCAAACTTTCTTCTGGACTTTATCTTCTGTTGACTGTTTTGACTGCTGACTCATAGCTCTGAATCAAGCACACAGCCTCTCTAAACCTTTACTTTCACCCTCCTCCTGCCTCAGCCCTGTGTCTCTGCTGCATGATCTCTCCACTCCTTCTCCCCTTATCTCCACCACAGCCATGTTCCGGTCCTTTATTATTCCACCTACTTGTTCACTGGACTGATGAATTTGTCTAAATCCCCCTCTTGGGCTACTTCACCAATCAACCTCCATGAAGAGTTCATTAGCAAAAACAGATAAACACCATTCTTAAAATGAGTAAACCAACACCAGTTCGACTGATATTCCTTTGAGTGCACAATTAATGAAAACATGATTTATTAAAATAAATAAAAACGGAGATATCTGTATTTGTAAATGAACCCTTCTTATCTTCATGCCTAAACATCTTTCACCACGCCCCCATACACCATGCATCACCCTGTACCACCTGCTTGCTATGTGCTAATGTGCAAATAACCAAATGTACCCTTCTTATAGAACAGCAGGCTGCCTGATTAGCATTAATATGTGTGCATTCAACAATCAGCATTCAGAAACATGGAGGCAGTTAAATACAGTTTATCTCCAGTCCAGCTGTATATTCTGAGATGTGGTGACTCTGGTTCAGGAGTCTGTGTCTCTATTCTGTGTGTTTTGTATGTCTAAAGTTTTTCACAACATAGAATTATGCTTAGAAATATCAGTCACAGAGCTTCAAACTCTGGAGGTTGCAATTTGAATAAATTCAGATTCTGGATAAATTCTGAATGAATTCAGCAACTAGAAGGCAGTGTTTTGTTTTCGATTGTAACTATGAGGCAATATCAAGATGCACCTGTGGTTCTTGTCTTCTCATGGGTACTGTAGCCTTTAGTCACATCTGACATATTGATTGTTGTAAAGAAAATTCCCTCTGTGTTCTTTTTAATATAAGTTGAACAGTTTCTACTGCTGTTGCAGCTTGTATCAAACTATAAACACTGTTAATGCCGGCTAAGAACACTGCCCCATGATGGTACTTCCACCTACAACCTAATTTTCTCGTCCTTCTATTCTCCTTCTTCTGTCTTTACGCCCTCTTCCACCTGACAACATCTTCCCATTCGGCTTACTTGTCTCCTTTGCTGCGGGCAATGCCGATGAGCTTCTCGATGCCGCCCGCGTCCCTCAGGGCCTTGGTGTTCTCCATGTTCTTGGTGATGACCTCATGCAGCGCGCAGCAGATAGCCGTGATGGTGTCGTCCGACATGGTCTTCCCCACCAGGCTGCCGGTGTTGCCGCCCCCTCCTCCCCCGCCGCTGCTGTTGTTGTTGTTGCTGCCTCCGGGCAAACGGTGCACCAGGTCCCTCATGGCGTACTTACCTGTGGGCATGGTGGGTAAGAATGACAAGGTCGGTGGGCGTGGAGTGGAATAACGTAGGTTAGAGGTGGAAATAGGAATGGTATGTATTATGTTTTTTGGCTAGACTTTTAATATAACATTAATGCCAATAAAGTTAAAGCTGATTGATGGATATCTGAGATAATTTACAACGCACTCAGGCTAAGGCAACCCACCGTGGTCACTGCTCTTTTCCTTTTCTCACTTTAAAAACCCATAAAAGTTAAACCTCCCTGCTGCGACTAAAAAAAACACAGCCTGGCTGGATGGCTGTCAGACAATGATGATGACTTGGCCACGTGATCTAACGCCAACTGACTACATTTCCCACGACACCCCAGTACTGTTGTCAGGCAATCTTGTCCACTCTGCCCTCTGCCCCTCATTCTGATTGGGTCATCACCCTGGGGTGGCAGGGTGGGGGCACGTCATGACCTACTGACAGTTCACATCCACACTTTAAGTGTTATCCTGTTGTAAAAATCCTTCTGGTGCGTGGAGCATATATACTCCAGATTCTTTTGATCAATAGCTTTAAAACACACAATTCTCTCCTGATAATCGAAGTAATTCACACATATGAACAGTTATTACAGTAAGTTATCAAACATAATTGAACATGTAAACAGCTTAATTTAAATATTGCCATATATTTGCAGTATTGGCAATATTTTCACTATTACAAACATACAAACAGTGAAAGTGGAGCTTTCAATCAAGTTTGTAACACTGCAGCAATAAACAGCATTTGGCTCACAGCAGACCTCTCTGTGCAGACAGTATTGATATCTACTGCTGAAAGCTCTGAGGACACAGCTACACAATATGTTGCGTCTCTAATGCAATTTCATCATGTTAACACAAGTGAGGGCAGGACAATCTGTCCTATCAAAATGGCAGCGGGATATAAAATTGACATTACAACCTACATACACTGTACACATGAATGGTTGCATTCATGCACTTAGACAGCACACACACACACGCACACAACTTAGCTCAGAGCCTCAAGCATCAGACAGAGTAAGTGGAAGGAGGCATGAGGTTGTTGCTATGGGGACCAGCAGAAAAGCAGAGTTTATTACAGACATCACTCGGTCTCCAAACGAAAATCAAGCATCAAACCATCAGTCAGAGCAACTCTACTACCTGTGTAAAGAAGGAAGGATCTGAATATCTGCATAAATACAGACACACATCATAAAAACATTTATCTATTTTTTTTATTAAAGACAAACCCACAAACCTGCTGCCAGTCAGCCATTCCTAACAGCAATAACCCTCGACACAAATTACATTTTAACAGCTCCTTCTAAAAAATTACAGCTAAACACGTCGACTTAAACAAGTATCACATTCAGTATTAAAGCAAGTGACTAAGACTGTAAGTGCTTTAAGATAACTACACTTGTTTTAAGAGCCATTATCTTCAATTAAGGCAGCATTAAGCACATTACTCCACTAGTTTCAAAAAAATGACACTCAAATAAAATTCTTGAATAACATTGGTTTGCTTTGGATACGACGCATTAACCCACTGGCAGACAATGTTTCATGCCACCTTTTTTCCAGACTGTGTGTGTCCCTTTGTATAACTGCACCCTTTGCGTGCATCTTTGTTTGTTGTGAATTAACGACTCACCAATGAGCTCCTTGTTCCTGATGTCCAGAGCCATGTTTCTCAGCGCGGTGGCCACGGCACAAACCACCCGGTCGTTGTCTATCCTCAGTAACTCCACCAGGATAGGGAGGCCCTTCTCCTTACGCACTGCTGCCCGGATATACACCGACCACTGGGAAGGACAGAGGGAGGGGAGGGGTCGGAGGGCGACATTGCGAGCATCAAAGATTTGTTTTTATGCACTTTCATTTTTTCCTTATTTCTGCTGTATTCTGATTGATCCTCTTAACTGATATTACCGTACATATTCTGGCTAACACTTTCTTTATTGTTATTCAACATAAGCTATTTCTTGTCAAAGGTAGCGTTTGATGGAGATGATTGGTGTTTTCCTTTAGGATATCATGGCACTTTTTGGAAATTTACACAGCCTAATGTATTATCACAGCCGAAGACCACTGCACTTTGAAACGTGTAAGAATTGATTTTCAAACAAGATTAACAGTCTATAGCCATACTAGCGGCTCTGTGAGGCTGTGCTTAGGCACAGTGGGGCTTTGAGATAATGCTGTTGTAGGCCTGCTAACATGCTCACAATGACAACGCTAACATGTGATGGTAAGCAGGCATAATGTTCACCATGTAAAACCAAGTATTTCAAATAGATAAAAGGTTCATTCTTCACATTCTCGAAAAAGCAGTCTGAAAAAATTCTCAACACAAGGTTCACTGACTTAGTGCTTCTGAAGTTTTCAGCCACATCTTGGGGCCTTCTCCAGCACATGGAGTTGTTTAGTTGTCGTATATAATTTATGGTTTAGTATGCTGAGAAAGGCCACGTGATGTGGCTGAAAGCTCTGGAAACACCATGTATTATATCTTTTTGTCAAAACGATGATACTGCATTCACCAGCATACCATTTGCATTTCATGAGAAAAGAGCCTCTGTCAAGTGCAGGATTATTGTTCAAATATGCCCAAAAGCTTGATGCTGTTCACGTGCTGCCTGTCTAAACCAAAGTGCTGTCTGTCAAATTAGCTGACAGTTAAAAATCAGTGAGGCTAGAAAAAGACAAACATTTTAAACCTAAAGCAGTCATGAAATGGTCCCCTGTATCATTCATGTCATTATCTGTTACATATTGATGAAATTAAGATGCAATGTATTTATTCTGACTTGAGTCTTCTACAGTAGGTGCCGTTACATAAAAGTGTTGATTTCAGAGAGATCTGCACCGAATGGTACACTAAGCAAGGTTTGCTATCCCGCAGATTACGAGGGGCCGTTAAGGTTGTTATTTTGCCGTGTGCAGAGATTTCTCACTTTCCGAACACTTTCTGGCACCCACTGGAATTTCAACACACTTGTGCAGATGCCCTTTAGCATCACAGAGATATAGGCACAGTACTGAATCCTTACCTTCCAGCTGCCAGCAGCTAGGTTCTGCAGAGCCCCAGCTGCTCCCTCCAGGGTGTCTGGGTTGGAGCACTCAGACAGCAGTGTGAGGTAGGGCTTGACGATGGTGGGGTGCCATAACATCTGGATGCCTTTCGGGGGCTCCGCCAAGTCTGGAAATGGGCCGACGCCGTCCCACTGCGGAAGATGACACATAATTCAGAATAGAAAAGCATTTTGAATTCTGTGTGAGGCGAGGTTTGACAGTGGTAGGGTGCCAGCACGGTCCCCTCAGGCAACAACAGGGAAAGGAGAGAGATTTACTATTCATAAACAGTGTATAAATAAGGTGGCATTCATCTATTTGTGCATTTTGTTTTTCTATCTCCTCTGTAATTGAAATCTGACATTTCCTCCTGCGTTGAGACTGTGTTGTGTCTTGAAAAATACACACACATACTGTACATTAATAATAACCATGAAAGCGCTGGCTCTGGAATACAGGAGATTTCTCAGGGACACTGCAGTATAATTCACACAGAATAGTGGTACTGACATTTGACTAACGTGTGTTGATGAGTAGGTGCATTATGAAAAAAAAAATGAGTTTGCACCAAAACGTAATCATTAGTCGCTGCCCTGGTCTAGACATTGGACTTGTTGTTATATGCACCCCCTTATTTTTGGAAATAAATGGACACTGCACATTTAAATACAAATGTAACATTAGATCACTGGTGCCAACCTGCTGTTCATCCAGGACTGCAGACTCGGGCTGGCCAGTGGCAATAACAACGTTTTATTGTTTATTGACTTTTAATGGAATCATATTGGCATTATACGATAATAACATGTCATCAGTCTGCGAAGTCTGTGTTCCACATGAATGATTCTGATGAAGGTGAAAGTAAGTTATTGAGGTTTTCGTTTTACACTTACGGCTCTGGTCTCATGTAATGCATAATGGTGGAACATTGATCAGTGATTAGAACATCAGGTTGATTATTTTATACATGATGTGGCATTCAATTTCCATACTGTGTCATGCATTGATACAAGAAACATCCTTTTGTGTGTGTTTGTCAAACGCACTCCTTAATCCTACAAGCCTTGTCTCTTGTATGATAAAAGTGAAACTTACTGTTTGAAAATATGAACAATAAAGCAGAAATCTACTCTCTGTGTTGCTTGTCCAAGGATGCGAGCTAAGCAGCTAAAACAGGTTGTTTTAGAATGAAATCACAGTCTGATTGACATTTTGCTTTATTATTATTTTTTTTTAGAAGCGAGAAGCTTTTGTTTACTGCTGCCTGAAAACAAGGTTAAAAAATTACTAAGAATTTTGAGTGGTGAATCTGCCACTGTTACGACTGTAAACTGCATATGTGCCGTGTGAGAAGGAAAGGCTTGACAGGCGTAGCTACAGCAACTAAGGGGGGTGGGACTGGAGTTAGCGGTCAATAGACGCACATAAGCCCTCTACCATACTGTATTACTTTTACCACACCATCCATACAAAAGTACAGTTTCTGTATGCAATAGCTACAGTGTGTGTTTATGTTTATGTAATGCTTTTCTTTGTTAAGCATTGCTGTATTTGTTTATTTGTTTCTGTTGCATTGTGTATAGGTCTACTGAGAGCTACTGCAAACTGGACAAAAAGTCCTTGTATGCTTAAGTGTACTTTGGCCTGCACAGTTGGTTCTTTATCTGATTTGTAGGTGTTCTGTATAGATTAATAAAGCTGGGATGTCCTGTATGCTTCCTGCTTGTTGTCATTATGTAATATCCACGAGTCCACATGTTTGTTTTGTATAGAAAAGAATATTATCTTCCTTCCATCTGCAATGCTGTAATCTCACATGACATCTGTTAAGGCGATGCAGTTTTGCTAACACATTTGTTGTCTTCCTTTGTTTGTCATTGACCTTATTATTCTACTACTTCCTTTTCCCCCTCTCTCCTCCTTTTGTATTTTCTAGCCTCCCTCTTTTACCCCAATTTCCCTTACTGCCCCTTTATATATCCACTGACATATCCTTTCCTCCTCTCCTCTCCTCTCCTCTCCTCTCCTCTCCTCATTCTCTCCTCTAATTACCCCACAGTTGATAGAGTTTTGCCCTCTCCAACAAGCTCCCCAATCGCTACTTCATGGTAATCACCCACAGCTGCACTGGAGTGGAGACAGACAGATAGAGGGGAGAGAGGGGGGGTTACGTATTATTATTATGGAGAGGTTATGATTTGTCCCTTTACAATCTGATCCTAGGGTTAGTTTTAAGATCCCTCATCTCCCTGGTTCTGCCTGGATACACAAAAAGTTCGTCGAGGGTTCGCTTGACAAATGGGAGCTAAAGGCCTGGCTCATCACTACCATTTCTTAAAATCTCCTTTCTCTGTCTTTTCTAGAAATGAAAGGGAAAAAAGCATGCAGGGCTAATGAGCGATTCACCCACCCTGATCCACCAGAAGTGG
Source organism: Oplegnathus fasciatus (assembly GCA_003416845.1). Taxonomy (NCBI): domain Eukaryota; kingdom Metazoa; phylum Chordata; class Actinopteri; order Centrarchiformes; family Oplegnathidae; genus Oplegnathus; species Oplegnathus fasciatus. The sequence continues at coordinate 812,599 of NTHP01000190.1, read as the reverse complement.
TGGGTTTTCAATCCCCACAGCTTCACTAGAAGTTGTAAAAGACGTCTTCCACTCAACCAGAATGTGATGCTGATTGCTCATTTGCATGACAAGAGGTTAGAGCCTACTCCAAGGCAGCCGTTAGGTTTCTGCCAATTCTACAACTAAAAGAGCGCTAATTTTTTAACTAACCGGAGGATGAAACTCTTCCTGTTGGCAACAGATGGACAGACCCAGGAAATCCAGAGAGAAATGCTAAATCTGCTTGCTATTTCTGATTCTGAGCACAGGTAGTCAGTCTGCAGACAGTCAAACACGGCTTAATCTGTAGGTAAAGCCGTAATCTCCCCATCCCGCTGTGTGAAAACCTCGTTGTGTGTGTTGATATTGCATAGAACAACAAAAAACATCAAACTAAGAAGATACACATTATCACGTCATCAAGCTCTTCTTGATCCATGTAGCTTGTGAGCCACCTCATCCTGCAGACGTGACCCTAAATAATCCAGGTGGTGGGTGAATATCAGTAGTTGACGTGGAAAACAACTCTGGCTCAAACATCATGAATATCAAAGAAAGCTGTAGTGCGTTCATAAATATTCATTTGAGACTAGAGATGGCGTGAACTAAGGATGAACCGAGCAAATGTTTCTGAACTAGAAACAGCACAGAGCTGCATTACGAAATGAGACGCTGAATCCTCACTGAACAGTGACACCTGCTCTGACACAAGACAGATAAGAAGATGATGTAAATGAAAACACACAATGGTAGGGATAGTGTCTTAGTGACACACTAGATGCTCTTTAATAAAGGCTCAACCTTCTATCTGCACTATCATGTGTTATTATGCCTTATTGTTTATTTCAATTATCCTGGTGTGGACATCTGACAGGGAATACCAACCAATAAAGCCACAGCATTAAACAAACACAGGCTAATTCCTCATGCACTATGTACTCGGTGTGTAAATGTTTATGTGGTCATTAAAATCCTATAAGATACTATTGTTATGAAATAAGAGGGAAAGTAAAAGTGGGAGAGAAAGAGATTAACGAGCGCGGGGAGACGACGCCTGTGAGATAAGTCAACAATCAAAGCACAAATGAAAAACCACCAGGACACCACAGAGCCGAGAATTACAAAAACTGAATCGGTTACGTCTCCTTGGTGCAATTGCTTACTTCGCGGTCAAGGTGCTGTAGGTGTCATACTAGCGGCAATAAGTGATTAAGATGTTAATTAAACTCCTGTGTAACTGGTTAACATTAAACCAACAATGTACACGAGCAACAGTTTATTATGTTCCACAGAGAGACTGTCCATCTGCCGCCTCTGCATCTAGCTGCCATGCTCCTCGTTGATGCATCCTAAAGTACTGTTCACACATAGGGGCTCAAAAGTTGCAGGCTCTCTCATCTCTCACGAGCCGTTAAGCATCGAGACGGTAATTTACATGCTCAGCTCTGATTGGGCAGTTATTTTCTGCCATTGCCACTATACTGGCACACAATGAAGTGGTTCATTTCCTGAGAGATCTTTTGCCATGTATCGTTTTCCAAGTCCCGGTAGCATGATATCATGAGAACTGGGGAGCCTGATTCGATGTGAACCAAACTGATGTTCACTGGCATCCGGTCGCTTCTTCAGTCTTTGAGTCTGTGTGTGTAAATGGGGGTTTGGGTACATTCAGTTTGAACACGTAGTAAATTTTTCTTATCTTGCTTTATTTGTGCGAACTGACCGCTGGAGTGTTTTTGCAGTCCAATTTTTTTCACTACAAATACTTAATACACAGATAGGACAGATGCTAGGTGTAGCTAGCTAACAACATGAGCTCACTCTCTGTGCCTTTGTGTGAGTGCGTGCTACAAATAAGACTTGGACCGATTTCAAAAGTTAGCATTGCTCGCTACGCATGTCTGAGAAACCAGGCCCTGACCTTGTTTTTGTAGGTCTGCAGTACTTTGTGAACTCCCTGCCCAAACAAGAAACCCTTTATCTCACATGAGGAAATCAAAAGAAGAGAAGACGACAATTACAGAAAATAAGACAAAAAAATAAAGAAAGAAAAGAAGGAATGTGAAAAGACAACCTTCTTCCAACTTTTTGTTTTCCCACCTGGTCATGTCCCTTCTTTTTCTTCTTCTTCTTGCCCCAGCATCCGGAACTTTCTGCGTCCTTCCCGCCAGTGTCGCATAACAGACCGTCCAGCTCCTCCGACCCCCCCTGCTGGCTGTGAGACGTCTCTGCAGCCAGGCGGTACGACAAGTTCCTCAGGATGCACACACAGTTCTCTACGGTCTGACGGGAGAAAAAGGAAGGAAAGAAAGAAAGAGGGACAGAGAAGGGAAAGAAGTGTGGAGAAAAACACAGATAAGACATGAAGGAAAGACAGATGGCAATCAGACGAACAGACAAACACACTAAAAATCAGACTGTAGACACATACTCACACACACTCAAACACACATATATATGAACATACTGTACAGTGCAGACTGTATAATATACAATATAAAAACATGAACACACACACACACACATGCTGTGTGCATAATGTAGACAGACACACACGCACACACACACTAATCCTATTGTTGTGAGTGGCTATGCAGTCAACAGTCTCAGACTTTGATCTTGTGAAGGATTTCTAAGGATTAAAAACTTCACATCTTCACTGAACACACGCACACACTCGTACACAGTGGCAACACAGCTAGACACTCTTTACACATCACACACACATCTATGCATGTAGCACGTGTGCAAGCACATGCGCACAAACAGACACACATGGTTGCTCACAGGCTGCACATAAAAGCACAGACACACACACACACACACACACGTTCTCACAAGTGATGTTTCTGTGTCACTGGCCATCTGGGTTGGGTAATATATGGTGCACTGTAAAAAATGACAAGCTCAGCAAGCTTGGGATTTTATACTGTATTTTTGTATGTGAGCTTATTAGCTTGAATCTTTCTTTCATTTTTTTTGATAATTTTCTGACAATAGTGTAACTGGTTTCAGGCTTGTACTCAGTATACGTGAAACTTTTGTTTGTTGTTTCGAGATATTTTTTAATGATTAGGGATATTTTCTTGAGATAAGTCTGAGTGATTCATATCTGCCAGTGCAGGAAGAAAATTTTACCATAAATACGTGTCCAGGCAAACACTCAATACGGCAGGTCTAAAGACAAAACAACTTACCAAGCTGTCATTTTTAAAGTGTGTAGTTTGTGGTCTGCAAGCCTTGGACATTAACATACAAACCACAGGCAAACAACTTAAACAAATGAATATGCATATGCAGTGTATACATACAGCCAGCAAAGATAAAGATGAAATACATTTGCATAAAATCCATGTAAATTTATGTAAATTATAAAGATTTTTTGCATAGTAATCATCATGAAACACATGTTTACAAAGCAATAATAACCATTAATATTTTAGTTCTTGGACAGTGATATACACACAAACTTGCAGTAACACACGCACACGACCTTTCAGCAACATCATTTTCCATCACTGTGTGTATGTGCGTAGGTTTTTATTCAGGTGATTTTGTGTGTGCTTGAGCTAGAGGCCATGAGAGTCTGTGTGCATGGCAGTTGGTTGTATGTGTGTGAGAGAGTTACCTTGCTGTCAATCTCACTGCTCCCCAGAGCGGTCTGGATGACGTAGAGCAGAGCGTCTGTCAGGCCCTCACATTCCCTCATCCTCCTCCGGGCCTCCTCGCCTGCAGAACTCACATTCCTGTTACACACACACACACACACACACACACACACACACACACACACACACACACGTACACACACCTCATCAACAAACAAAAACTGAACATGCTGGACAGTTTTCAGAATATCCTGCACATCTTTTGCAAAATAATACACAGAACTTGAATCGTTCAGTAGTTTCTCACATTTACTTACTTTTTACGTGTGTGAGCATGCATGTATGTTGACGCATATGGATATGTGCTACTGCATGTGTATGTCTGTCTGTGTGACAGAGAGGAGAGAGTCTGAGTGTAATGCCCTTTAAATGTCAGGCTATTAAAGATGGCTAGGAGATGCTTGTGCCCTCGGTGTCAGTGAGAAATGGCACCAAGCTGCCAAAACTCCATTAGTCGCATTTGTTTTCCCAGGTACTTAATAACAATCTTCACCATTTTAGTCCTAAACAAATCTGGGACTTAAAGGTACAGGGTGTGGTGTTACACAGCTGCAATATGACACATTTGTCACATTTGATCACACAAGTAAACAGCAGTATTACACATGGATATTATGCATTTACTCACGCAAAATGTGTTAATGCCTCAATACTCCATTGGCCTTAAATTGGCTTTTTACTATTATAAGGATTGTAGAGCACCAGTCATGTCAGAACTAAAGAGCTAAATATGTCAGACAAAAGTCCATTTAGTTCTTTATTGGTGATGCGTGTTACCTCAGCTTCAACATAGATATTAATATTAATGTTGACACATTGATACAACAACTGTAATCGAACAAGACCATCTTCAAAAACACTTACAGCCTCTCCTGGTTTCTAGATGACGTTTTACACCGTGACTACACAGGAGGTGTAGCGTGAGCAGCACATTAGCAGAGCAGCAGCAGCTTCAGCGCTCCGTCTGTGTCTACATAGGATGCGTGCGGGCGCAGTACACCCGCGTAGCCTCTTTCAGTTCAGCAATTTACTGATTCAATCAACCGTCAAGGCTGATGTTGCTCCATGTCTGCCTTTACGTGTAAATAGGCAGCTGCTTGCTAACATGTTAGCCATATCAACTTTATAAGGCCATGTGTCAAGTGTTTGATTTTCAGCTTGTTGTGGACATCTGCCCCCATCTGCCAAAAATCAAAAAATTGTGCTGCTTTAAGTTGCTACAGAAGTACCACAGGCATATTTATCCAAAGGCAAATCATGCCAATTTGAACGCTTGAAATCGGGTCCAACATCTCTTTCTTTCTACCCTGGGGTCTTTTAAGGGCATAACATGTCGTTTGGGATGTACTGTGACATTCAAAGCTATAGTTGCCTGTACAGTGCACCATGTAACTAAGGACACAAACACATAAAGTAAAATAAAAGCACCTGAATAGCACTTTTAGACCACTTTATATACTTCTTTCTTTCACACATTTCCTTTATTTTGGATACCACCTGTTAATGGTTTCAATTCAATTAACCTCAGCCAATTTGGCATAATTAATCCCTCTGAAGCGTTCCCCTTCCAAGGCGACAGGGCTGCAGATTATCTCTCATTATGATCTTTTAGTGTGAAGAATCTAAATAATGAGAGAAAACTCACACTGCTGGAAAAAAAGGTTATGTGTCTACGAGGGGAGCTTTCAAATGGAACAGAATTTGATTAATCCATAGTGTGCTGCAGCTGTGAGACACACTGTACTGGCAAAAATAACAACAAGGGGAGACTGTTTCTTTGTCCTTAATTCTATAATCAAAAGCAGCATGAGTGTTTGACTTGTGTTTCTGTTGGATCCAATTCTTATATGAAAAGAAACAATCCAGCCATTTTCAATAAAAACACATTTTGCTGCTCTCAAGACCGACTGGTATAGCAGTCCATGAACATTTTTAAATTAGCCAATGACACTCTAGCTGGGTCTAAATTCATCATACAATACAGGAAATTCACAGAAATGTTCTCATTATACAGTATGTACATAAAATATATGTACATAGTATGTTGGTATGCAAATTTAGTGTGTGACAGGTGTCAGCATGTGCACAAAATGGATGCATGTCATGGAGCCTATTGTCCTTACATGTTCAGAACTGTCTGCAGACTTATGTAATGAACAACAAAGACGGAGGAGTAGCAGCTGATGCTGGAAAATTAAAATATTAAAGGTTCTTGCTTTTCTTGCAGATCAGTTAATATAGCAGGAGCCACCTTAAGGCCTTTATCAGTTGATGCTTTGCTTTAGTAGTGCGTATTTTCAAATAACTTTTCAATTAAAATAGCACAAACTAGGTGATGTAAGGCTGGACCTCACAGGCCCCTGTGTTCACTGTGTCCTCTCACCCACACAGATCATTCAGTACATGTACTGAGGATGGATCAGATAAACGCAACAACAACACCTGTTGCCTTCAATAACTTAATTATGCATCCTGGAGACATGGCTGCATTTACAGCTGTTACAGGTCTTGGTGGCATTAATGTGTTTGTGCTCCTACAGTAAATAAGAAACTGGGTTAAATCACTGCTCTTCATTAGTTGTTGTAGAATTTGTGTCACATCTGCAAATTCAACGCACATAATTCATATTCAGCTTTCTAGCAGCACAAGTTTCAGCACTTCCTGTTAGTTGGCACGACAGCATATGCACACACAGGCAGCGAAACAAGCAGTGAGTAAGCAGACGTAGAAAATGTGTGTGTGTGTGTGTGTGCGTGAAAGTGAGAGACAACGAGGCAGAGACAGGGCAAGACAGGAAGAAGGAAAATAAAGGAGAGATAATATGATGGAGAGAGAAGAAATGGAGTGATAGAACAAGATGGAGATGGAGCGAGAAAAAAGAGAGAGAAAATGAGAAAGCGAGGAGGATAATGGGAGATGCGGAGAGAGAGAGCGAGAGCGAGAGAGCAGGTGGCCGGCGATATACCAAACCCGCCATGAAATATTCAATCTTTAATCAGACTCCCAGCATTCCCTAACGAGGCGTGAGAAAGATGAATTAGCCCTTCGAGTTTAGGGAGCTGATCCACACAAAGCTATCTCCTGCAACACACACACACACTCACACACACAACCAGACAAACATACAGTATAAGAAGTGACTAAAGCCTTTGTCAGCACCCAATATGTGTAGTTTATTTTCACTGAGAGCAGGTGAGGGGACATATTGCGGCTGAGATTAATGGCCCACACATGTAGTTAGATAGAGAGACAAACAGCAGCGTGCACAAAAAGGAAGCCAGACAACCCTGCAGACAGAGATGCAGACATGGCAGCAATCCCACTCTATTCTCGCTCAACTTGCGCTGCACCTTTTGCCACATCCTCAAGAGGAAATATTTAGAAATGTCATGTGAAGCCCTGTTTCAGATGTCAAAAGTTACCGTGAATTGTCACATAATTAAAGCGAGCTTATTTGTACTATTGTATAACGTATGGCTGCATGAATAATAAGATAGATGCAGGATAACTCTATGCAACGAGAGACAGGTAAAAAGACAAATATACAGTTTGTGAATGTTTCAGGCTACGTTGTCATTATTCTGTCTGCGAGACATGTTTTTGTTTTAGTGATGATGAAATGTTTGACAGAAGGGAACCAGTAGCACATCACAAAATGTTTGGTGCACAGCCGACATGTCTCTGTTAAAAGTATTTATGAGCTCAGTCTCAGCTACGGAAATTTCATCATGCAGTCCTGGTAATATTTAGTTTGGAAAGCATCTCACCAGTGTCAGTTTCATGTGTAGAAACATCTAATGATTAGGTATATCGATTTTCAAAGGCCCTGAAAACCTGCCTTCTTCATTAGCTTCTTACTATGAGCGCTGGGTGGTGGACTGAATAGCCATTTAGTTTCACTTCATCCATTCCTATCCTTCATCCATTCACCATATCCATTCCTATAGCCCATATGCATTTTTCTGCTACATCCACTTCATGGTTGTAGCTTCGTGGATAGCAAGCTATCCAGGAAGATGACGTCAGCATTCTTAATCCTGCCTGCAAAGCTCTGACTGGTCAATTGTTTGTCCAGCCAGTGGAAATAGACATCAGTCAGCACAACACCAGACATATTTGAATCAATGAACAAATATGAATTGTGGGCGACAACTGGAACTGGTCTGGAACCAGGCTAATGGGGTCCTACACGAACACGCAACTTTTTGTTTGTTTCTGTTGCCAGTCCACGTACAATCAAATCTGATCAAACCACATCCATATTGATCAATCCTGATGAAGTAGATTAGTTGAGGTTTGAGTGATAAACTCTTAAAAAGTAATGTCTAAGGGTGTTATTTTCCAAACTTTAAAGGTATAACGAGTAGGATTTGTCGATTGCTGTTTGTCAACGCAACATTCAAAGTTGGCCCCTCCTCCCCGGCTCGAAGCGCACAAGCTTCCGGAGGTTCCACGTTTTTGTGGAGTCCCGCCTTCACACCCTGCGCGCTGTTACTGGCTGGGGGCTACACACCACTGCCCAAAGGTTGATGCCCAGAAACGTCCTGAACACAGCAAAATAAGAAAATCCAGGCAGAGGGCAGGGTCTCTGCAGATACAGACACCACCCCACACTTCTAGTGCGCCACAAGTGATGATTGAGGGGGATTATTTTTGTTTGAGTCTACACATTGTTTTTTTTTT
>NTHP01000190.1:623379-786999 GCA_003416845.1 Oplegnathus fasciatus | reverse complement strand
CTCTGGCCTTGTCCAAAGTCAGATGTACTACACACCCATCCACCACCCAAACCTCCACACCCTTAGTTTTTGCATCGCTACATACTGTACAGTAAGGAACACACTACTTCCTGAATTGGCACTCAGCGTTGGCTTTGGACATCAAATCCTGAGGTGTGAAATCTGCTGGGGGGCCTGGAGGACAGTGAACTTCATGAGAGTGAGATAATCTCCAGGTGATCTGTGGCTCTGCACCGAAACCCACCGAATTGTAAAATAACTCAAACTCAGTAGACCACTCAAATGTACCTTTTCCTCATTGTTTGGATGGCCCAATTCCTGAAGAAAAACTGTTATAAAAGTTTAACAAAACAATTCCTCAAGGTCCACTTACTAGTTTTTTTTACGGAGCTTTCAACTGTATCACCTGTTCTTCATTACACAGACTGCTCAGTTGTCATGGAGATAAATCATACATTCTCAGTAGATGCTGTGATTTTATCCTCCTCATTTTTATGACTTTTAGGACTTCCTGTACGCAGATGAGAAGTAGCCCAGCTGCTTGAAACAAATCCACCTCAATGAACTTCATCTGCTGGTGAAGAACTTTCCTGTTTCCGTGATAAAAAATGAACTTTCATGTTTCAAATGATTAAAACCTTACACTGTCCAACTTGGTCTGATCAGCCCTGATCCTAAACCCTACACTCATATTGTTCAGTGTACTGATCTCTGTCTAGTACGTAGAGGCTCTAGGCTTCACTTTTTCCAAACATCATCCAAAAACACACTGATTAAACTGTTCTAGAAAGCAGAAATAACTCAAATCTTGGTCTCTAACATGTGGAGTCTTGAAATATCATGCTCCTTACAGGCCTGCAGAAGAGCTGTTTTCATGAGCGTGGGTGCTGGTAAGAGAAATCCATTTTTCTCATTTGGCTCCAGGATTGGAATAAACCCCCTAAGGATTTTGGACGTAGATCAGTTTGAAAATTGAGTGGTATTCCTCTTTTAGCTGTGTCGTCTCTCCATCCCCCTCCAGAGGTGAAAGTCCTTTTACCGTGGCCGTCCGTGTGAATGCCAATTAGAAAGAAGTTTCCAGCATATATACAGTAAAAGCTGTAAAAAATAAAAAAAACACTGGTAGAGGCAGTGCTTGTAATCCTTTAATCCTTTTTGGCGTTGAGTTTACAACCCAGACCTCAGAGGGTTTAGAAGCTCAAATTAATCAATCCTGAATACATTTTTTACAATGTAGATGATATTTGTGTTTACTGACAGAGAATCCAAACCTGCTGTGGAAACAAGCGCAGTGCAGCCCTTTGCACAGAATCTCAGTTTGACAAGTCAACAGCTCTTGTCAACCAGAGTGCCGGGAAGCAGGCAGGTGGTAAACAATTCTCTCCTTCGTGTGTGTGTGTGTGTGTGTGTGTGTGTGTGTGCGTGTGCGCGCACATCTCTGTATTTGTGTAAATGGGAAAGTGCAGTACAGTGTACAGCGTGTTTTGTGTGTTGTATAGCCAGATATTCAGTGAATGTTCCTCATCTGTGTGGAAGGGTGTGTGGTTGTACATGAGAGGCAACATATGTGTCTGTGTGTATGTATATTATATATACAGGTATATTTAAATAGATATATATGTATATAGTTTTTGTTTATATTCACTCTTGTTATAAAATGTATTTTGCCAAGCAGCTGAACTGTAAATAATCGGAAGAAACTTCTGCTCTTGTTTACTGTGATCCAGTTATATTACCAGAATAACTTTTAGTATGTAGCTCTGACAGCTGCATGGTAGTGTTAATGAGGTTTGCAAAATGTGTCTTTGTTCAAGTGCTTATGAAAATTTTCAATACATGAACACACAGGTGCACACAGCCACACCAGCAAACACGTGCTGGAAACATTCTTGGTTCTCTGAGGTATTTGTTGAGTAGATGATAGAAAGAATTCAAGGGAAATACTGTGATCTCAATTTCAGGTATTCACCCCTGCTGCGCATTCAGTTAACGTCAAAATATTTGTAATTTGTGGTTTTTACCTGTGAGCAGCTCTCGGATCTCCACATCTGTGGTCTTCCGGAGCAGTCGGACCAGAGCCGGTATGCCCCCGCAGTTCTTCAGGGCGATTTTGTTGTCATCGTTGGCTTTGCCGTACACGAGGTTCCTCAGGGCTCCGCAGGCGCTGCGGTGCACGTCGGTCATCCGGTGGTCCAACAAGTCCACCAGCAGCTGGATGCCACCCTGCCGCCGGATCTGAAGACAGAGGGTGGAGGAAGGAGTTAAGCGGGCAGCAGGGGAAAACCCACAAATAATACAACTGTTTCCTTTCCCCCCACAATATGAGAATATATAAGACATTAGAGCTTGTTTGCTACTAGAGAAAAGAGGAAATCAGCACTTTTGATAAAGTGGTTGAAGAAAATGTTATCATGTAAATATTCATTTCTACTTTTTCAACACTTGAAAATAAACAGGGTGCAGCGGCTACTGTGACCCTGATGCAAGATTTATTTAAATGCCAGCCACTGCACTTTCTGTCCCGTCACCCCTCTACGTGTCTGCAGCCCTCCCTGCTTTCCTCCGTCTAGACAAGGAGAAAATGTAGGGCAGGCTGCCTGCTTTCTATAAAAACAAAAGGGACATTTTAGTGAAGGAGATTGCACAGAGATGAGGCAGTCGTGTTTGTACATTGTGTCTTTCGTGCTCCAGATAAAGGTACATCAGCATGAAGAATATTACAGCTGATTCACTTTAGATGACAATCTCTAACTGGAAACTGATTATTTAGATGTTAAACTAGATGTTAGATCCTGAAGTAACAGGCCCTGCAATGACTGGATTATGTAAAAAAAAAAAAATCAATTTAATTAAATCAAAACACCCAAACATTACAATCAGCAGAATATTTGTCTTAGCAAGGGCTGCAAATAATGACAGTTTTAATATTAATTAATTAATATATATATTATTTAAATATATAATATTTAATATTAAAATTTAATATTAAAATTAGTAATTAGTTAACATTGTTTCCATTAATCAAAGTATTGTTAATCTGTAAAATGTTGAAAAAAGTGACAAATGCTCTGAAGGATTGTCTTCCAATTGCTTATTTTGTCTGAAAAACCCAAAGGGATTCACTTAATAATGACATGACATAGAGAAAAATAGGAACTAGTTTTGGCAGAAACGTGTTAAAACTTAAAATTAATCAAATACCAAAATGATTGTTTTTCACTCTTTGTTGCCTTAGTGACACAGAAGCAGGGATATAAGAACTAACACAATAATATTTACAGTGTGTCCGATGCTGGGAGACTGAACAGGCAGTAGGCCGTACATATACCTCAGCATCCAGTCTGTTACTTCAACATTCAGGCATCTCTCTCAAGGGCAAAAAACAATTTGGCCTGTGGGTTGTAGTTTTGGCAGCTCTGCTCTAAATACTACCATACTTCATTCCTCAACACAATTTCAACATCAGTCAACTTTCTCACTCGTCTCTCTCTCACTCTATTTATAATGCCTGTTGGCTGATTGCTGTTTGAAGAACTTTGTTTGCCCTCAAATCCATCGTCTCCATGGGGATTAATAAAGTCAAATTGAGCTGAATTGAGTTGACATTGAAGAGACAGACGGAACCGTTTTCTCCGAGAGACTGAGTGATGACGGCTCTAAAGGACAGGAGGACAGACTGCAGGAACAGGGCTTTATATTCTGAGCTTGCGCAATGAGGAGTTAATGCCGTCTAATATGGAGTTTGGTGGAGCTCGGACAGCTGCACATGTGGGAGTTTCCCGTCAATAAAGACCTGTGTCTAATCTCTCACTGCTCAGGCGATGTGACACACACTCAATAAGACCTTCACATATTGCAGTGCAGTGTTTCGTGCTGTTCTCTTTGTTAATAAATGTATTCAGCTTAAATTTGGTGTGAAAATGCCACAAGATCACAGCCGGATAACAATGAAGCAAGTTGAAATTGGCCATATTTACAAATTGCCTGCTCAGCGTCTGGTCATTCAGTGTCTCAAGCTATTAATGTGTTGCTTGGTCTACATGAACAAAGATGTTTCGGTGCATTCAGAGATTAAGGCCTTCCGAATTAGGTGAACCAACTAAATGTACACAAATTTACTGAGGTTTTTTTAATGTGCATATTGTTGCCATTTATGTTATATAAAATGTCTTCTGTACATTGATGGATTTTATTGCCAGATAAATAATGAGCAAGTTCTTGCATCAGTCCGCGCAAATCGTGTGTGCGCACCTGCTACGGACCCGGCGCGTGCCTCTCAGGAAGCAAGAACAACACGTGCTTTACGATGATGACGTGCAGCCATTACACAAATTTTAGCAGAGAGTCATCTGCGTCGGAGAGCAATGGCAACTCCCAATATATGCACACATTAATCACTGTGGACAGCGCGCACACAGCCAGAAAAGAGATGGCGCGTTTCCAGTCCTGGAGTCTTTTCATTACCGGGAGGTTGCAAGGGAACCAGGAAGTGACTGCGTCCAGCCAAGAAATAGGCTGGCACATAACACCCTGTGAAACCACAAGGTGCTCTTTTTACACCTGGGCTTTTGTACACTCATAACGTTTTAATCAGTGAGCTTTAGAGCCACTGGTGGATTCTGTAACCTTTGGACTGAGCCAGGCTAGCTGTTTCCCCCTGTTCACAATCTTTTATGCTAAGCTAACTGACTGCTGGCTGTAGCTTCATGTTTTCCTTACATACATAAGATTGGCATCGATCTTCTCATCTAACTCCCAGAAAGAAAGCGTACTTCCCAAAATATTTCCGTTAAGTGGTCGGTTTCAGGAAGGCTACTGACAAGATAACTATCACACTGCAATGCAAGAACAGACACTGACACTATCCTGTGCGAGTATTACAGGTGAACTACATAACAAAACAAACACACAGAAAGCACTGTGAGAATGTTGTGAGACCATCAAAAACATTTTCAGGCGAGCACACACAATCACCCACTCACTCTTTGTTAAGCACTGTGGTCCCGTGGTTACTTGCTTGTGGCACTCAAAGCACTGAAAAATCCCACTTGAAAAACTCAGTAGCAGCATACGCTCAGCGAACCCCTCAAAACTTTAGCAGAAAAATCAAATACTACAGTATCTGCATTCCTATCATACCCAGCATACTAGAGGGCATAGTGGGAAAGTATGTTTTTGTGTGTGAGTTTGATTAAACTCACTCTTTACTGGAAGTCACCTACTCTGAATAAGAGCCGAAGAGCCACACAGTGCATGTGTGTGTGTGTGTGTATACTGTATAAGCAGCAGGGTGAGTTAAGGCCCCTTCGAGCAGAGTTTTGGAATTCAAGCCCTCTCTCTCGGTGTGGTTTCTCTTCAGAGATCATTACCTCAGATTTGATCTTGTTGTCTCCAAAGCAGAGGTGCTGAAGGTAGGCGGCAGCGTTGGACTGGACTGATGGGAACTGATGCTGCAACATCTGGATCACCTCAGGCAGCTCTGGATCCCTCCAGCCAAACTCCCTACAGAGACACACACACAGAGAAAATACAGTGTGTTTGGATGTGTGCAGAGGTAGAGATGATATGTGAGTGTGTGTGTAGCTGAACCTGTTACTAGGCAGCTTGTCTCCCTACTATAACCTTCATTTAAAATGCTCACCAGAGACAAAGACAGAGAGAGACAGAAATGGAGGTCGGAGAGGAATCAAAGAAAGACACATTAAAGAGATTTATACAACTCTGTTCTGTTTAAATGTATTATTATTATTTAAACTGTTCATTTGGGGTGACAACATTCAGCAAAAACATGAAAAACCAGAACTATAATTTTGTATTTACTGTCTGCCAGTAGGTGGAGGTTTGAAATTGTATATATATGTATTAATATTGTATAATTGTTCACACACTGATCCTCATATTACTAAATTGCCAAACAATGCTCAACATATATACAACGTAAAAATGAGTCAATTTCAGTGTCAAACATTAAATACCTTCTTCTTCCTCCTTGCATTATTTTCATCAATGCAGGTCTAGCTACAGTAGATGACATATTTTCTCACATGCATACTGTGTGTACTCATACACTATTGTGTACTTTTGTTCTAGGGCTGTCCGTCAAGGTTTGGTTAAGTCCCTTAGTTCCAGTGAAGGGAAATCTTAATGCTACATTGATATTTGTGTGCTTCCAAATTTGTGGCAACAGTTTGTGTTTGGCCATTTCCTGTTTCCACATGACCCTGCCCCCCGTGTACAAAGCCAGCTCCAAAATGAAATGGTTTTCACAGTTTGGTGTGGGAGAACCTGGCTGGTCTGCACAGAGCCCTGACCTCAACCCCAACCAACACCTTTGGGATGAACTGGAACACAGACTACGAGCCCGGCCTTATCACTGTCCGACCTCACTAATGCTCTTACTGAGGTTCTGAAATCTCATGAAAAGCCTTCCTGGGGAAAAGAAGGCTGTTATGGAGAGCTGAGGTGAAACCGCAACTTCCAGGTTCTGTTTCAGAAGTATGAAAATCCCACAGACATTTGAAACTACACTAAAAATACAGCCTTGGAACAGAGCCTTTCTCAACAGTGTTTTGCGTGGCTCGTTTCATATGTGTAGATAAGGATGATAGTTTTTTGAAAAAAGACATGCTGTAATATCAGTGTTTATTCAATATTACTCCTCCTAGCGGCCTTTAACAAACATAATTTCCCATAAGCCCCAGACGTTTGCGGGCTAAACGTCATGGTTCAACAAAGGAGCCGCATACATGTGCGAGTCGAGGGGTCGCAGCTAGCTCAGACATGTCTGTAATAATAGCAGGACAGAGAGGAGCAAACGCGGTAAAAGCTTTTAGACAGAGCAGATTACAGCTCAAAAATTGGAAAATTACTTTAGAAGAGAGCTTGGTCGGTTTTATGGATATGGACAAAGCCATACTATCAACTTCTTATAGCAACTGATGTAGTGGAGCTGATCTGTCTTAGAATATGGACAGTAAACCCCAGGAACATGCTTCATTTTTTCAGACAGATCAATGAAAGAAACACTGAGTGAGAGATGGTATTTAGTTACCAAAGCTGGTGGAACAGAGGCTAGCCACGTGACATCATGACTTCTGCTCTCTAGAGCAGCATATTAATGTCCATGGCTTTAGAATGAGTTGCTCAACGGTTACATATGGGTGTAATGCTCATTATTTATTCTTTAATATCTCCACACTTGCAGCCGTGTAGTGTAACAATGGCAACCTTCCATGGCGAGCACACGATCAGGACCAGAATTCTTTAAAGTGAGCGACTTTTGAGTTGTCAGGTCACTGAAAAAATCATGTAGTGTTGAACAAAGTTAAATAATCTAATTCAGAATCTTCACCTGCCGCCTGTTTTCTTCTTTGTTTGTTCTATATTATTATTGTCATATCCTATCAACTAGTACACACCCAACGCCAACCATCAGTAAGCTTATTGGGAAATGACATCTATATTGAAACATCCAAAGAAAAGCCCACACAACATGGATACAAATACACACATACACATATAAAAATAATAATCATTATTATTATAATGTCTCTATATTAACATTCCACCACTGTGAGCAAGTTAGCAAAATAGTAGATCTTCAGTGAATAATAATACATTTCCAAGCTGCCAATAGTACTGTGTCAATATATATTTTATCAGGTGAACTCGTCTAGTCGTACCTAATAAACAAAGTTGAGGATGCATCATCTCTTGCCCCAGCTGCTTTCGTTTTAGCATGTAACTGGGGTCTACCAGTGCTTTTGCCTAAAGGCATGCTTTAGGCATGGACACACACACACACACACACACACACACACACACACACACACACAGAAACACACTAAGCTCCCTAACCCTGTAAATGTGTGTAAGGGTGTGTGTGAAAGAAGAAACACAGATGATTAACGTGAGAAAGATGTGATGTGAGAGAATGAAGTCACGGCGAGGTATCAGAGAAAGGGGGAGGGGAGGAGGCGGGGCTTATCGATGTAGATTATTTGTAGCCAACAGCAATGAAATATCACGTTTCCTTGACAGCAACGGTCTCTAGAGACCAACTAAAACTTTTTTTTCTTTTCGATCTTTTCGAAGTTTTATTCCCACATGTTTATTAATTTAGTTTTACTATATTCTGCTACTTTTGATACATTCTCAACATGTGGTTTCCGCTTTTAAATCCACACTTGTGCACATTTTGATTTCAGTGGCTCTGACAGTTGTGAGAAACTTGGGCTGCATACAGAAGCCCTGTTTGCTCCGCTCTCATGTAGAACCCACTTCTCTTTGATGTATCTTATCCTTGATGCAGCAACAGCCCGACGTCCCCGTGGAGATAATTTCAGTTCAGTCTAATCTTACATAAACACATGCACACACAAACACTTGCAGGTTTGCACAGATACAAACACACATACACACCACTGAGAGCTGTAGGATAACTCAGTATGCAGCTTAGAGCAGCAATAGCTAATGCCAAGCACACACACACACACACACACACACACACACACACACACTCAAGCCCAATCCAGCACACTAATATAGTAGTCAAACACACACACATGCGAACTCATTGGCTTGCATACACACCCAGCCATCAAAGGCAGTGCAGAAGAGCCAGGATTAGAAAGCTTTTGTCTCTAAGTTTCATAATGGGCCAATGGGATAAACCCAGTGTTTGAAAAATGGGGAAATTGGAAGAGAGAATTATTTCAAAGGTTATTTTTTCCTCTCTCTTTGAAATCTTCCCTCTCTTTAACAATTTTCTCTTTTTTCTCCCTCTCTTGCCTCACTGTCTACCTCTTTCTCTTCCCGCCTTGCCCCAGGCAAATTCCTACACAAACACACATGCACGGCCACAACATAATGTTGTTATGCCCACACAGTAGCATGTGCCTCAATTATATATGATCAGAGATGACGTGACCTTGTTTAGGTCACCTTGTGGGTTAATTGGCCGATAATACATCTACCGTTACGGCTGAGCGAGCTGTCAGATGTGTGTGTGTGTGTGTGTAAATATGTTGTTTTTTTACATTGTAATTAGAAAGTGGGGCAGCAGCGATAACGGCGCCTGTAGACACGAAGCTTCTTTAATAACAAGTAAACCAGATGGCAGACAGATTCAGCTTCTTATGTAATTTGGTGAATTGAAA
Source organism: Oplegnathus fasciatus (assembly GCA_003416845.1). Classification (NCBI taxonomy): domain Eukaryota; kingdom Metazoa; phylum Chordata; class Actinopteri; order Centrarchiformes; family Oplegnathidae; genus Oplegnathus; species Oplegnathus fasciatus. Next base: position 777,841 of record NTHP01000190.1, on the reverse strand, counting down.
GGGTTAAACTGATTAACTGGTACAAAAAAACAGGGTTAAATTGTATTAACTATAAAAAGGCTAATGGAGATACGTGCAACAAGATTACTATAAGTATTTGAGTATTTAAGAGTATATATTTAGTATCCATCAGACTGAATCTGATACACTGGTACTCTGAGTGTTTTCCATCTGAACCAAGCCTGCCTTTTCTCAGTGTCTGTTTTGCTGAATCATGGCAAATGTCACTAACAGTACAACATTGTGATTTTAAAAACAAAATAAAGTTTGCCAAGTAACTCTGTGGTTGGAAAGTCAGCAGTCAGCTGAAGCTTTTATAGAAATCCTGCAGGGGAGCATGTGTGGCAGTGAAAGCAACGACAAGAGACGTGTTTCTTATAAAAAAGCATCATACATCATACATACAACATCATCATGTTGATTTTTCTAAATTGTAATGCTTACCTTGACATTGTAAAGTGAAGAAATGAAAGCTTTTGATAAGTGACTATACAGTCCAGCAAGGTTCTGTCTAAGCTGTAGAACTAAAGGTGAACAGTGGAGCTTGAGTCCAGTTGAGTTCAACTAGCTGAGTTATGTTCACCCACCACGTCATGGTGCAGTAAAAATGATCTGCTCAACTCACACACTTTGTAATTGCTCTAGTTTTAGCCACAAGAACACTCACTCAACAGCTGACAGGAAGCTTTCGCATGAGAAGTCCATCAACAGTGATGTTTTTTAAACTGTTTCTCCATCCTTATACTGAACTGGTTGCAAAAGTGCTTTTCAGGTCCATTCCTCATAAAAACAACACGCAGTGATGTTACCTGCACACCAGTGGCCAAAGAATAAACACTACTTGGAGGCCAAAGTGGCACTTTTGGCAGCACTTTACAATAATTATTATAAAACACTCTCATCCTTCTATCCCTCTGTCTTTTCCTACAAAATGTCTGTCTCACGTGTGGGGTCAAAGTGGGGACACACACATGTAACTACAGACACAACACACACACACACACACACACACAGAAAAACACAAACCAAAACGCACAGACACAGATACACACAAGTGGTACTTTATGCATGTAATAGAATGGACAGTTAACACTTGAATGAGTGAAAGGACACAGTCTAATTGTTGTTAGCCTGCAGGCACAGAGTATTTGACACACCCACACACACACTCACAAAAAAAACATACAAGTATGCTTCAGAACGCCAAAACAAGAATAAAACGCCACCATGCGCACACATTTGGAGATGACAGGAATCGTGAATAGGTGAGAAACAAACACAAACACACACACACAATGGCAGAACCAGGGCCTAGAATAGTTGTGGCCCTGGAGAGAAAGTGACACATCACAGCGGATCAAATTCAACCCGAGGCCTCTGGCTGTGAAGCTCCGCAGGCACACACACACACACACACACACACACTCACACACACACACACACACACATATAGAAAACAAATGTACATATTCAACATTGATTCGAAGCACAACTCCACACACACGCACAGACTAAAATACTGTACGACATGCTGAGATAAACAGAACACACAGTTGACATGTTGTGCAATATGTTGCTGTTTTGGGATAAATCCCAAAAACGAAATTAAATTCTAAAGCAGACGAACACTCGAAAAGAATTTACCTACAGTCGCAGTGAATCTAAATAAAATGAAGAGACTGTCTGTCTTCTCTCCTGTGTGTGTTCTGCCCCAGAAAGCTGTACTATAATGGTTCATTCATTCACTAACTCTAGCCTAGAGCTGTACTACTTTTCACTCAGCATCTCTCTCTCTTTCGCTGTGTGTGTGTGTGTGTGCGAGTGTGTGTATCGTTCCAGAGCGAAGGGAACACAGGAGGATATGGTGCTCCCAGTCCCAAACACTGTGTGACAACATCACAGCAGGATGAGCAAACACTACTGAGCCATCTGTGAACTTCGGGCGAAAGTGTTCACTCGGGGAATGTTTGCACTGTTTTAGTGTCGGAGTTAAGAAAAGAATATGTGGCGTATTTGGAAAGCAATGCTGTTCTGGAAAACAGAAAAATCCTACTTGAACTGAAAAATTACAAGTGTACTGTGTGTGTACCGGTGAATTTCATGACCCTTGAGCGAATTAAAAAAGCAGGGTATTGTAAGATAATTACAAAAGATGTGTAAAGATGTTCAGCCTGAAAACTTTAACTTTAAGATATTTTAGGGAATTCTTTCTGTAGGTATATTTGCCACCTCCACATCCCTAAAAATCCACAGGTGACATAACCTGATTGTTATCTTCAGCAGCAAACACATTATAATAAGACTGGTCTTCGATAAGTCTAATAAAAGAATTAAAATGTGGCCTAATTTCACTGATTGAGAAGTGAGATTGAGTTGATGCTGTAGTTACATCTCTAACCACAAAAAAAATAATAAAACAACCTTATAGAGGTTAAGTCTGAGACATAGTTTTAGTCAACAAAAATCAAGGCTTCTCTCAGGAACACTGTCCTCTGCTGCCTTCACTTTGTCTGACGTTGACTCATGTCTTGGCTTTTCATTAGAATAACTACATTACACATCATCATATGTATATCAAAATATCATTAGATTATTTTTCCCAATCACAGGGTTAGGGCGACTTGCATTTGAACAAGAAAAGTCTCCTATGTGCTCACACACGTAGTGATTTAAGGCAGCATGAACATTTTTATCAACTGAGAGCTTCTTTCATCTGGATTTTGGCAGCTGGGGGGATATCGGATTTCTAACAGTGAGGGGGGACCTGTTCCTTCCATCCTCAGTGGAAATAATGCTCATGCAATAGCATGTTGTCTTGCAGTTATCCAGTGAGCCTTCACTTATGAGTTACGTTGGGTGCTTGGATTCCAGTATACTTGCTTAATTTAAAAAATGCAACACTCACCTATTAATTTAGCGTGGCTAGTTTTTCTGCTGTCATTTTTAAATCTTTGTGGGCCTGCTGTCATACTGGACTAGTCTAAATAATAAATATTAACCTATTTTGAAGCTTAGGTCGGTCTTAAAATATGCAAATGTCCCCCTTGGATTGCAAAAACACGTCAATCATAACATCATATCTGCTGAAGATGTGATGAGATCCAATTTTTTAAAAACAGTTTTACTTGTTTTATGAAACAAAGCAGATATGGAAGATGCACATGACTTCACAAAATTCTCGAAACAAGTTTGACAACAAGTTTAATTATTTCACCCCAGTTGCAGATGTTTTCGCTTCAAGGCACTTGAAGCAAATTGCTGATCCAAATGTCACTGTGTTCTTTTTTTTTTCCAGTTTCTGCCTTTACTTTCTTTTTCTGCCACTTTTGAGCTTCCTATAAATATGCCAGTTTTTCGTTTAACTGCAACCGTATCCCTTTAACCTTTTGTCCTGCTCCAATCTTAACAAGTCAGAGGCAAAATACTGTCAAGGAGAAAAGGAGCACTTGAAAAGGACAGAAAGGAACAGCATAATTTTATGTTTGAGAAAGATATTCACTGACATACTTCCTCTCACAAAATGTGCATATATGTGAGTGTGTATCTGTGTGTGTGACTCTGAAATCCCTCAAGAGAGCCTAATGTTTCATTTGGCGACTCAGTGGACTGGGACAAAGTACTGACAAACTGTCAATCCACTCTTTGTTCCTAACCAGCCAGGTGGGCTATCTCGCATCACCACTTGTCACCCACAGCCAAAACATTTACACCACAATAAGAGATGCAGGCAAACCAACAATTAAACCGGGTAAATAAATAAACTATCTATGAATTATGTATTCAGGAAGCAGGGCGAGGCGCTGTAATGTGAGGGCTGCAGGCGGATGATGCTCACTGCTATATCGGGCTGAAAGGATTTCCTGTGAGTCAGGGTTTTTGGGGAATAGAGCGATTTGAAACCAGAGAGCAAACTATGCGATTTGTGTCGGGTATACTTGTGTGTGTGTGTGTGTGTGTGTGTGCGTGGCACCACTGAGGACTGTCAGGGGGGGAAATGGAGATGCGTATGATGACTCATTCCCCGATAGACAGACAGAAATACAGACAGACACGGAGACAGGCAGGTACGGTAAACCTGCAGAGTAAACCGATAGAAGAAGAAGAAGAGAGGAGGCAGGAATAAAGAGAGTCAAAAACAAATTGACAAGTGTGCTGACTCACTGCATTCACTTGACATCTGACAACTTCAGGTGGCTAATTAACAACAAGGCATCACGGTGTATTTATAGCGAACTAGAATAGAATAGAGTACAATAGAAAAGACCCCAGTGTTGTGTTGGTTAGTATCTAAAAACAAACTGCTCCGTCTGTTAGTATTATGAAACAAACTGATCTCAGACCAGCAGCATCAGACCACAAAGGATCTGTCTACAATATGCTCAGCTGATGGATACAGTAATTAGCACAGTAACTGATTAATGATGGACAACACTGCTTAAACTCAACAGTCCATGTAATTGTCCTTGCAATGATGTTGTAGCATGAGCTCTCTCTGTTTTTTTCATCAACGCTCGTTTTTCTCTCTGTTCATCATCTGTTCTTTTCCGAACAATGAAGATAGGATCACTTACTTTACAGGTATTTTCTGTATTCGTTGTGTATGGACTGCTGTGATATGGTGATATACTGTGTGTGGTAGTATATAGCCTGATTAAACCATGTAGTACACAAACTATAATCCAACACAGTATAAAGCAGAAGCAAGCAGAAGCAGGGCCTCCTGTGAGAAGGAATATTAGGGCCACCATTAAAAAGTAAAAAAAAAAAGAATTTATTTATCTAATTTTCGAGAATAAAGTCATATTTTTTAGTAAAAAATCATTATATTGTAGAAAAAAGAAAAAATAATCTGAATATTTTGAGAAAACATGTTACATGTGTGTATAGCGTGTCACCTTGCATGTCTAAATGAGGGATGCAAAGGATCAGAAGTGATAGGGAACAATTATAAGAGAGAGTAAATACTTATTCTGACAATTCAGCACATCATTATAATATGTTTCAGGATTGGGGCGCATCACCTGCAATATTTTTTCCTCCCTTCCCTGAAACAGAAATTGAAATGAGATCAGATGGTGTTACGTAGCATGATACGAGATTAATGTCCTATTATCATATATAATAAATTGACCCAACTACATGATTCCAGAATAGCATAAGCAGCACTGGTCGGAGGCACAGAGGAGTTAATGGTGTAATGAAAGGGTTAAAGCCTGAACTGCATAATCCTTTGTCTGATTGTTATGGATGATCTTTTATTGTTGTAAATATACATAATATTACAAGGTTATTCCCCAAATAAAGTTGTAACATTAAATAAATAGTTCGTTCGTCGCACAATGATAACTTCATTCACACGATAGTATGATTTCTTCTTCAAGAAATTATGATTTCAAGACTTGAATTCTTTTTCATCAGCGACCCAAATACCACATCATGTCACTGTCTTACGCTCGTCTTCACACTTGCTAAAAGTTGCTCTAGTTAGCAGGAAAGCTAAGTTGCTTCACATTACTTTATTCTCTGTAGAGGCGATAAAAGGCAGACAGGAAGCCAGGGAGCAGAATTTCATTTAATACATTTTTCAGGTGCGGAAGTCATTGTTTGTTCATCTTTTTTATTGCCCCCCTTTTGTCTTTCACTGTAGATGATATAAAGGCAATACTAGTTTCACTGGGTTTTTCCTTGACCGCCTCTTGCAATTTCCCAAAAAGTTAATCACAAATATTGGCCCATTTAAGCCCCCCTACTGATCATTTTCTTTTATTCCATCACTTTCATTTGGGCAATTCGGTTCAAAAGGATGTAAATCATACGGTATGAAAACATATTATAGCAGGTCAACATGCAACAATATGTTATCCTGTATCCAGTCCAAAGTTAAAATCAAAACAGTTTTAGAGCACTATAGCTGCTATGGACTATTACATGAGCTTTAGGAAATGCTCTAAAGGGAGAAGTACTGATCACTGCTAGCTGGCTACGGAGGTTTTTCTAATATATCACGTTGTCAAAATACAATCGCCTTTTCAGGGCAACGTTCTGTTTTATTTCTTTTATAGACTTTTGACTTGACAAACTGCCTCAAACGTGTAGATCCAGCATTAGCACTTCTGTTTAAAACTCTGTTGTTTCAACTCTTGACTTCTACCCTGTAAACAGTTTATAATTTGTTTTTCACAGGAAACTTGATTGCACTGGACAAGCACCAGTGAAATACTGTTTGCGTGCATGGATTGGCAGCGAGGGATAGAGTAATGTATTACTGTATTAGATGCAACGAGCATTTCAGTTTCACATTTTCATACACCTAAATATAAAACTAAACTACAAGCCCAATATAAAACCAACTTATATTTTGAATTAACAGTGTGTATGTGGAGGTGACCCCACCTTGCCCTCAATGTGGGAAGGAGGTTAGACTGAGAAAAGGAATGAATAAATGGGAAAGGGGAGAAAAGAGATATAAGCAGAAAGACTGAGGCAAAGAGATAATTAAAGAAAGAAAAAGAAAAGTGCGCGTGTGTGCGCATATGTTTGTGTTACCCAGACAGTGTGTGTGTCTTTGAGGGTGTAATGGCATGGCTGACTGACTGACCCACTGAGGCTGGAAGAGATGAACGAAAGGTCAGGGAGATGTCAGGCAGAGCTGAGAAACACACACACACACACACACACACACACACACACAAACACACACACCCCACGGAGTCCATCTCAACCCCCGTGACTGAATATGGATCAGAGATTCTCACTGTGCTTATGAGCATGAAATAAAATGAGGCACTTTTATGATCGGGTCAGATCCTGTCTAGCACAAATCTTTCTCTGTGTTAGCGGGAACGTTTCCATAAATTACCAGCAGCCTGAAGGAGGGAATGTGTTGGAGTACATAAGAGGCTGTCTCCACAGTAACGTGCCTTCATTTGCCAGATTGTGCCACTGAGTGGTTTGACAAATCAGCTAAATGATATTTGTTTGAGGCTTTTACAGGATAAAGGTATCATTAGGGAGCCAGCTGCAGACGGTGGCAATGACCTCACACTTTTTCAGTTATCGTCTATTTACTGTGCTGATGCAGACAGCGTCTGTGCAATAAATCATTTTATTTATATCTCCACATAGAGCCTATATCCACTTCTTTGTTTCATCAGGGACATTTGAGTGTTACTGTAGTCACTTTGTAGTGGATGAGACAAGCCCAGTGTTCATTTAGATTTTTTTCTAAACAAAAAATAACTATGATAACAAAAACTGTGATGTTACAATATTCATAAATTAATAATAAAAACAAGATAATGTCAAAGACGATTAAATTAAAGAACTATATGCCGCCTAATTATTCAACAACCTGCATGAACCCCAGAAAATCACACACTGTAGTTCCTGATTGGTAAACAGTATCTTCCTCGCTGCCTAAATCTCTTCCTCAGAAACTGATTTAGCTGCTTGACCTCACCAGGAATCAGCACCTCATATTTCAGTGACGTTGTCTATTTATTGATAGATTAGCTAATGTTTAAGTATGTCTCTGCCAGTATTGGTAACTAATGTTATGTCTCTGTATTGTTAGCTAATGTTTTGTCTCTGCCAGTACTGCTGATAACGTGTCTTGCCTGTATATTAGCTAATGTAACGGGTACTTGGATGGAAAAGAGTAAGGATTTACCGACGATATGCACCCACACGCCCACTGAAATTCAACAAGAAGTGGCAACAAAACAACTGACACAAACTACAGGCCAATGCCCCCACATTTATAAAAAGGTAAGCTAGCATTAACATACCATCATCAAGAGCTTTTCATATTGTCATATTTATAGGCTATTGGTAGGAATGAGTGCAATGATTAATGTTGTCTGTCGACCATTTTAATCTTCCTCTAGATGAAAATACGCTTATTTGCTTTCTGGTGGAGATGAGAAGATCAGTACCACTAAATCAACTAAAAATCCAAATCAGGTGCCAAAGTTAACACTGGGCAAGCCACACGAATGAACCATCACAAAGCACGTTCAGAAATCACCAGGACGGACGGACGATGGAGACAAATGAATGATGGAATAAATCAACAGATAGATAAATGGATGGAGGGATGGGTGGATAGATGGAAAGCCAAAGGAGAGAATGAGGAATATTTACACCCTAAAAAACAGAGGCTCTTGCAAGCCATGTTGCTGCAAATTGCAAATAAGCAGTCAGTAATTGATAATTAATAATTAATTTTCATTTTTTAAAGATTACAACTTCTTTCTTGGTGTATTCAGGTCACAGCGGATGCCATTCTGATGTTATGCAATGTCGTAATTAAATGCAAAGTGCTTTTGAAAGCCAGTACTCTGATCTCGTCTCCAATTTAGAATCCATAACGCTAAAATCAAAGTGATTCCTGTTTAATAAAGCACTAAATGGGTGACAATACAAATGGGAAATGTCATGCTGCCATTAACATTAACATCTGCGTCTGATATTGGTGTCATATAGAGAAGATGGAAAGGTTCAGTGAATGAGACAAAGGTAAGATAGACAGAATGTGTATATGTATAAATAAATAGTTGGATTACTTTGTCATTCTTTGCTCGGCTTGATTTTGATTCCACACAAGGAATTCGGGGTCGTACCTATCGAGGGGGGACAGGCAGAGAGAAACAAGAGAGAGGTATTTGTTGGCTGTCTGGCAACAAATTATTCAATAACCGTCATAATAGTGATGATTAGTAAATAGAAATCAATATGTAGCCACTAGACTCGTCTTTCTCTCTCAACATTTGGTTATCAGGCAATGGTGGAGAAGGTGGGCAGGGTGAAGGACATGCACTTAGAGCGGGTGGTGGGGAGATGGTGGAGATGTTGGGTAAAGAGAGGGTCTTAGGATGAAACAAACTGGGTACCGCCTTCTTCTGTGCATATTCATGCCCCAAACTGGATGTTTAGGTCATGCTCATTTTACACATTTAGGTCTAAATTGCAGAGCCAATTATCAGAGTACTTTCAGACAGCGAAGATTGACTGGAACTTTCAAACGACCAGGGTTTACCTGTGAGTTTACGAGGTCATGTGTCCTGTGCACAGTTACTCAAACATCCTTATTAAACTAGATTATTTTATAATGGTATACGGCGGTATATATAAATATGATGTATATATAAACAATGTTATTCTCTCATCTGTGTCATCCTGTTTTAAGAGAAAACGTCACGCTTTACGAGGTTGGCCTGTTAGTCAACTTAGCTGTTGAATGATAACATAGATGACAAAATCGTTCATGTGTCATTTACTTACAATTTTCTGTGTGATTGAAAGTGACTGGCTTTATCTCCGAAAAGCAGGACTTGTAACAGAGAAGCTAAATGGTGAGTAAATGACAAGCTAAGCTGCTAAGCCTGTTATGTCTGGGTTAAATTTAAACAAGATACAAAATACCTACATGTGTATTTTTAGCAACTACTTTTTTCCACATTAACTTAGGTGGTGGCAAATAATGGTTGCTCACCTGAAATTGTTTTAGTAAAAAACTGAAGCTACAGTTCAGATTTTATAAACCTGATTTTTTTAAATCATTAAAAATTCTGTTTCCTTCGTATGCTGCTAGTTTCATATATCTCACACATTCATGGATTACCCAAAAATTATGACTAGGTAAAGCATGTAGGAATAATCTAATGTGAATGATTGTGGTGTTAGCACTCAACAGCTACGCTGGCCCATTGGCCAATATCCAAAAAAACTGGGTGTGTTTGTTTAAAGAATAAGGAAGGTCTACATGTTTCTTGTTGTCAATAAATTCCATGAAAAGACCAAAACCAACAATGAATAGATCCTATTAACAAGTATTTCCTGTATATATCCTGATATATCGTATTCCTCTGTGCCATAGACCTCTATTGTTCTCCAGAAAAAACAAAACAGTGAACCACACCGTTACACTGGGTGACATGCGTCTTCATTACGATGAACATGGGCTTTGTAGTTCATTTCAATCCCACATCCAATAGAGCACCAAATGCGTATTAATCCGCAGCTGAAAATAGTCCCCAACAAATGCACTATTTTCTCCTGTTTGAGTAACGTTTTCTAAAAACTACAGCACCCAGTTGTTTTAGGAAACTTTCTTTTTTAAAAATACATATCCGGACAAATTTTTATGTATGTCTTCAGAAGGAACAAATGGGCTTGGGGCTGAGTGCCACAGAGACAGTAGGGAAGCCGGAAAGTATTGACAGATGGACTAACACATTGTTGGTTTTGGTCTCTTGATGGGATTTGTTGACACAAATATTAGAAAATATATAATAACATGTTTTTTCAAACAGTGCCTCTTTGAGCTGCAAGAACAGCAGCAGTGCAGAGAGCTTGTAAACAGTACAACTTGACAACTGCAGGATCAGAATGTTCCTGTATAGTTATGATCTTTGGGGGGACCCTCCCTTTAAGGCAATGTGGACAACAAGCTGCTCAGATAGCACCGTCTCATTCAGACGGTGCCTGCACTGACGTTGACTGCGCATGTTGTGAAGGTAAAGCAAAATGCCATGCATCACAAGTCAGTCCTTTACATGTAGCGGTGCAGATGTGTGGATGCTGGAAGCTACACAACAATGATGCCGGAGCTAAAGATTGAACAAACAGACAATGTGAGTGCAATGTGCAAAGAGAAATAAACACTTGGACAATGGGTGGAGGAAAGAGCAATGGCAACAACAGCAAGAGTCACCTATCCTAACGACACAGAAAGATATTCTTGTGTTTCCAAATGTTACCATATAATGACCAGCTCAGCACAAAGTGACTTCCTCGTTAGAAATATTAATATTAGAGCAAAAAATGCATCTCCTGTTTACACCTGAGCTGAAATGTCACAAGAAGAGACACTTCAGCTTTAATTAGGCTGCTTCTACTGTGACAGTGTGTCTGTGCTTTAGCTAGTCAGAAAGAAGAGGCTAAAAAAAAAAATCCAAGTCACAACTGGAATAGTATTTCAAACTTGATTGTATCTAGGACAAAAGAATGATGAAAACAGCTATTACACTGTCTCTGTATGTGTCTCTCTCTTACTCTTTTCTTGTTTGTCTATCACTGTCTCTCTCTCGCTCTCCCTCATTCTCACACACCCACGCTCGTACACAGAGCTCTCTTGGTCTAAAAGCAGACTTCATGCACTTTCAACATTAACTGTGTCTACCTACTGCACAGATCGTGACTGATTGTCGCCGACAGAGAGGCACTCCACTCCTAACAGCGATAGCAAACTTTTAAATTGGACCTAGAGGTGTGCGCAGGCATTCATACGGCAGTGTGAACAAGCCCCAACACCAGGCAAACTAGAGAGGACGGTGAAAGATGTGGCGTGATGTGTGCCTCATACTAAAGCCCAGATTCAGCCAGCCTTTTACTGCACTGGACCGTCAAATCCTGACAGTCAATTATCTGTTGAGGTGCTACAAAGTGTTTGGTGTCACCATGTTACACTTCTAACTTTGACACTCTTTTGTGGATTGCAATTAAACTCTTTTTCACTGGTAAAGCTTAATGTCTCCAGGTTGTTGATATTATTTATACTTTCTTGCATAATTATGTTTAATGTGGTGAATCTGGCCCTCAGTAAGTTCAGTGAAAGTGGAAAGGGAGCGGAACAAAGGGCTTCATCAACAAGCCAGAGCTGATTCAAAATAAAAATGTCTCGTTTTTCCTCACCTTGGGTCCTTCTGGATGCTGTCCACTGATGGAGACCGGCCCAGGGCGGCCTCAGGGGGGAGGGCGGGGCCCGACTTGCTGTAAGGCGACTCGGTGGATGGGCAGAACTGCAGAGTGCGGTAAGGGTTGGCATAGTCAGCCGCCCCACCTCCTGTGGCAAAGCTGCCTCTTTGAAAGGTGGCCGTGGCACTCTGGCTTCCCGTTCGCTGCAAGGGGATTGGGTCGACACCGGGGGAAGGTGGGGCTAAAGCAGGAAGAGGAGCGTAGGGACAGAGCAGATAGTTGAGGACCTCTTGGTACAATTGGTTCACCACTGGGTTTGATGTACCCGAGGAGGGGCAGGGAGTGGGCGAAGAAGAAATCGCAACCAAACACGAGTGCCAACACAAGGATGCACGTACACACACACACACACACACACACACGATGAGAAAAAAGCAACAACACCAGCACCAATGGAACAAAACAGCACAGAAGAAAAAAGCAGAAAGGGAAGAAAAAAAAAAGTTATGAAGTAAAAGACTCGTACGTAAATAAAGATGGCAAACTGCAGTGACAACTTACAACTCAACAGGTGGGGTAAAGGTGAACTCACCTAATGATATTATTTTTCATTTGAAAAATATCATCACAAAAAAACAGACAGAGGAGTCAAATCAAACAGAAATGCAAAAATTCACATAAATAAATGAATAAATAAAAATGAACTTCACATGTCACACATAAAACTTACAGGCACCTGCAAAAAGTCTTTTTCAAGATGACAATTAAAACATTTCCTCTAAAGCACAGCCAGATTACCAGATTAACATGCTTGGACGGCCCAAGGGCAAAACTGAAACCCCTCGCCTCCCCCTCTGTTAACTGTGTACACTGTAAAACATTTTGAGCTGGGTCAACTTAAAAACCCAGGTTTCTGCCTGCTGCCTTGAAAGTGTGATTGAACTGAACTTAAATGAAATAATCAATTCAAAGTCATCTGATTGAGTTAAGTTGCGTTCAACTGTGCCTTCAGCTGTTGGAGCCACTTTTGCCCAAGAATTAGTGTAAAGACGACACGTGAGGCCAGTCCCAGTTAAATTATACAGTGAGTATACGGAGGTGGGAGGGACTGAATTAGATACAAACCTTCATCTGTTTCATCATAATTATCATAATCGTTATCAGAAGAAACAACCATGACTCATCCTCACATCTGTTAAAGACTCACAGCAAGTTTCCATCATGAATTTGTTCTTTAAACTAGGAAAAAAGAGATGCATGCTGGGAAGTCTGCTAATATGCTGTTCATGTTTCTTTAGAAAACTTTCAGGTCAAAAGACTTCAAGTCAGGTGAACTCAGGTTTATAAGTTCTGCAGTGGTCTGAAAATAACAACTAGAAATCTTAAGTTGAACGAAGTTGAAATGAATAAAACTCACATATCTACACTTTAATGGCAAAAGATTTGTTGATTTCAGTAAATGTCTGTATGATGTTTAACGGTGTATGTACTCAACTCATGTATTCATCTTCAAGCCCCCATCATGTACAGTGTACACAACAGACCACACATGAGAGATTCATTTCATTTTCATAGCATTGGCAGTTGCAGATTCTGGGATAGTATCCTGCTCGCAGGTTTGCAGTTAATCACATGAGCACAATGCAAAGACCTGCCTTAAAAGGAAAGTTAGACATTTTGGGAAATACACCTATTCACTGATTGATTTACACCACGGTCATAACTGTTTATTAAGCTGTTCATGGTAGTAGTTCAGCTCTGGTTGCCTAGAAACCTCATGGTGACGACAAGACTCCAGGAAGTCACTGCACCTGCCCAACCAATAGTCTGGCACATAACCCCCCTAAAAACCACAACATGTTTTTACACTTTGGTTTTTGTACAGATTAAAGAAATGAGATATGACGTGTTAATTAGTGAGCAGGCAGCAGTAACTCAGTATTTAGCCTACAGACATGAGAGTGGTGTCAATGTTCTCATGTAACTCTCAGCAAGAAAGCAAAGGCGTGTATTTCCCAAGCAACTATTCCTTTAAAGGTCTTGTAATTTCCATTTATATTCTGCTTTAGTGATGCCAAGTACCAAACATATTTACAGTTAATCAAATTACTACAAACTATTTGCCACACAGTGAGGGTTTGGGGCTTCGGGGCAGTTGCCCACTTGGTAATTCAGTCATGCTGTAAAGACATGAGAACACCACAATACACAGCCAAGTGACTCCCCTTTGTCAGTCTCCAGCAGAGAGAGGAATTGTCTTCTTGTTAAACAGCAGTTCAGAAACAATGTGGGCATGATAGTCAACACAGTTGCACCGGCTCGCTCTGAGGGAGCTGAGCTGGGTCAGTCTGCGTGTGTGTGTGTCTACCTGTGTGTGTGGAACTACATAACTGCAGGGACCCTGACAAGGCCTGAGGAAATTCACCTGTGATGTGAAGTCAGGTGTAGAGTGTCTGCTAGTTTCCAACTCCGTCCATTATCTTGAAACTATTTGAACTGACCTTGAAACATAGTCAGACTTCAACAGCTACTTTGTGTTGCACGGAAAAAATGAAAAGCTGATCTAAGTCGAGGATTTGACAATCAGAGTGCTGCTGTCGTGACTTACAGGCACAAAGACTCTCCGTGAATTTCTCTTTTCAGCAACATTCATCGTTCAGGCGACCAAACTGGCGGCACAGCGTCGACAACATTTCAGGACACGGTTGATTTGCTTTGATTTCAAAGCACCCAGGCTAACGCCCATGGGATTAATTGAGATTAATTTTCAGCCTTGAAACTAATTAGTTAACAGACTGTGACTGAGAGACAAATTGCCATTGAGACCCCAATTGGATTTGCCTACCTGATCTGGTAAATAGCACTACATGATCAGATGGGACGAGGAAATCTCTCATGAGCAGCAGCCTTTAATATAACACAGCACCATTAAAAAGCACCTATCTTCTAAGTTGGAGCAGGCTGTCAGTATGCTGCACTGTATTTCTTTGATCCATCACTTTATTCATTGTATCATGTGATGTCTTCTTCTGCTCACTGATTTTTAAATTTAGATGGTTCAGTGGGTGATTTACTCCAAGTGTTACTACAGGCTTTTATGATTTTTCCTTTCTTTCCCCTCCTGTTCTTTCTACCTCTTCGGTACCACTTACTGACAAGGAACCTTTATAAAGGGTTTATACGTTACAACTAATGGCTTTGTTAATGGTGAATAAGTCATTTGCTGATGCTTTATAATATAACAGTTCATCTTATTAGCTGTTTATATTTGATCTAGAAAATCAATTATTTATTAACCATCAACAACGCAATCAGTAACAAATAATAAATCCTTTATAAACGGTACTTTATTAGAAAGTGGTACCTCTTTTTCCAACTCATCTCCTCTTTCTCATTTTGTTCCTAAAACCTTCTGCTTACCATGTGTGGCGTGTGGCAACTCCCAAACCTTTATAAACTCTATGTCCACTCCTTCCTCCTCTCCTCCCACTCCCCATCTCCTTTCACATTTTCTTCCATCCCTCCCTCACATATCTTCTTTAACATTTACCTAAATACGTTAGTTGCAAAGCGCTACCATGCCACTGTTTCCTTTGAGAAAATGCTGTGAACACCTTGCATATTACTGTCTATCAAATGTTTGCTTTCTACTCAGACTCTCTCTCCTTTCTACTCCCCTTGCCTTCTGGGATACAATTTTGTAGATCCCCCTTTACACCTTAAATAAATAACCATCCATCTCATGTCTTTATTTTATTCAGCCTCCATATCCCCATCTCAGCTTACCTTGTCCTCTAAGGTTGGGTTTGGTGTAGACTCTGTCTTCGTAGATGGGGTCGATGTGGTGTTCAGGAGACTGCAGAGGTCGGAGCTCAGAGCCCAGGTGGCTGTGCTGGCTGCTGTAGGAACCTCTGGAGCCTGGAAAACACAGAGAATATGAAGGTTAGATATACTGACAGATGGATGGATGAATGGAAAGGACGACTATATTCTCTGGGGATATCAAGGTGATCACTAAGTGAGAGAAAAATGATAGTACTGAAAATTACAAACTACAGAACAATCAAATTACATTTGAAATTTAGGCCAGGTAAGCCAATACAGTTCTCACAAACTCAAGCAGGTTCGCTAATGACACTGAATTTTTATTTTTGGGTGAACCATTTTGTTAACTTCCCACTGCTGGCCTGGCAGCACAATGCGGCATTGGTATAAAGGTGTGGCACTGTTTGGGTTGTGATATTATCATTTACCAAATAAAGATAGCAATTTAATTTGTGATCAGGTAATAGTTTTTAAATTAATCCCTTCATGTTCGACATGACACACACACATTTTAATTCAACTAAATAAAAAATACATTTCAAAATGACAAATCCACTGTTTGAAAAGACCAAAACAAAGACAAACTTGGGCACTTTTTACAACAGTGAATCTTATTCATGAATTGTTCAGAAATGCATGAGTACATTTGCAATCTAATACATTTTAGATAAAACCTTAAGCCAATTTAATCAAGTATTTGGTAATATTTGTTTTCTTTCGAGTCCTCGTGCTTATGCTGATGAATACCAAGTAGACATAAATGGAAAGTAGGTTCATGTGACCTTAACTACAGTATCATGAACTAATGGAACGGCCTCAGCAATGCCATATTACTGTAGGCCCTGAAGAAAACCCATAATTCATACTCTCACAGACCAAATGGTATTAGAAAAATAGGAAAAATAGGAATTTCAATTAAACAGAAATTGAGGCTATACTAAGTTCTGTTCTATGGCAGGTACAGGTCAGCTTGGTTCTAGTATAAAAACAAGCTAAAAAACAAACAAACAAACATTAAACTGTCCATAAATTTCCATCAACTCATTTTTTACCCACAAATATTTACCATTTTAATCCAATGACTAGAATATCTACGTATATTTCAAATAAATTTAAAGTGGACCATTCCCAAAAATGGATACATGACACAATAGCATTTCACACATCCACACATAAAAAAGTAATAAAAAAATTGTCTTGACCTCTACCTGCCAGGCTACCAGGCCTTTGCAGGGTTGCGTTGGCGTACAGCTCGTGGGAAATCTTGTAGCTGTCTGCTCCAATGTGATGCAGCATACGCTTGGTGGGCGACAGGGTGGCGTAGCTGCCCACCACTGAGCTCAGCTGGTGGATGGGCGATGAGGTGTGGTTTCCGCCTGGGGAGGCCACCATGGGGAGGGGGGAGGAGGAGCCCGCGGCACCCGATGCTACCATGTTGATGGGCGATGAGGTGCTGTAGGAGGAGGAAGTGGAAGTGGTTGGCATATTTGTCACATTGTAAATTTCGTGTCCAGAATTTCCCAGAATGAGATGATGGAACACTAAGATCCATTAAAGACTAAGACCATAATACACATTAAAGAGGAACTCAAAATCAGTTTACTAGTTGTGGGTTGTACTATTCAGCCAAGTCAAGCCTGAGAAAATAAAATGGTTTGGGCTCGAACACTACAGTTTTTTTAACAGTAAGCCTGCGTTAAAAACTGGGTGTGTGTGCACAAGTTACTCTTTGTACTACATTGAGTGACTGCATAAGTTCACACATGATTGTTGGTGCATACAGTCCACATGTACATGTGGTAATACATGTTGGGCTGTACACAGACTGCAGATCCTAGCGAACAAAGGGCAGAAGACAAAATTTAGGTCACGGCCACATGGATGAAGGAAGTATAAATTGGACTTTACTCCACACTGTCTGACAGTATCATGTATATTCTACATCAGCTTGTTCCAGCTCTTTATTAAAACTATGAAATATCACATTGAATGAAATATTCAAACCCAAGACCCCATGTTTTTTCATGGTTGCACCATTCTATCAAATAGATGTATTGCAGATGCCTTGTGAATCAATTTCTACACATTCCCCTCAAATTCAGACATACAGTACAATGTTTGGTATCTTTTGGGATCTCCATGAGAAGTCTAAATAAAGTTCTGTGGGTTTGAACAACATTTGGCAACACAGCATGAGCATGTAACAACTGGCCCACCAGCAATCTGCAACTACTCCATTAGCGGTTTAACACTGTGTGTCTTTTTCAATGTAGAGAAAAACTTCAGGAGCTTCATCAAAGATTTATTAGTCATAAGTTGTGCACTAAACCCCCCATTCAATGCATAGAACTCTGTCGGCCATTACGTGTAGTGTCTTTAATTGACTGTGGTGGGGTAAAACTTTAGGCAGACCAGTTCCAGAAAGGACCCCAATGCATTCAAAGTCAAAATCCAAGAAATGAAGTCTGAAATCTATACAGAGACCATGTGAACCATGTTGATATTATGTTCAGGCAAACATTTGCAGTACATCTGTTGTAATGCTTGTTGCAGCACCACTTAAATTTGAGTCAGCATTTTTTTCATATGGAGGCAGGCTGATAAAATATGATGTAAAACTACCTAAGCATTAGCACTGGAGTCTAACATGACTAATACAAACAGGGAGTCTTTGGATGTGTTTTTCAAAGCCAGAAATCTCAGCACCGAGTGAAGTAATTGTTGAGTCACTGGTATTGATCTAAACCCGTATCGACCTCCTGCAGATATATACTTTTGTGCTTTGGGACCAGTAAAATTCTTACGTAATGCGCTTCTAACAATGAGCCCTTCTTTAATCAACTGGTCAGGCTGAACTTGAACCAACCTGTAGGACTTGGCGAGTCGGCTGGGTGACTGTTTGGGCGAGGACACCCTCTGTAGCGTGGCGTAGCTGGGCATGTCAGAGGAGGCTGATCCCAGGCGCTGCAGCTTGGTAGGGGATCCCACCGCCTGCAGAGGGGAGCTCACACGCTGTAATAGAGGAGTTGTTCTTCATTAAAGGGGAATGTCACTCACTTTAAATATTCATCTACTCTTTTTATTCATATCATTATTTTCAGAGAGATGAACAACTCCCCCCGGAGCTGAAAAACCAGAGAGCAGAGAGTCTAATCTGTGATAACATTCTGATGAAGAGCTTGGAGTTATCAGACCAAACATGAAGGGATGACTCTGAACTTTTATAACCAAATGAACTTGAAATGTGACTGCGAGCAATGGGCCGCCAAATGAACTTCCCTCAGAATTCTAAACATGCATTTTCATTTTGTTCCAACTGGGGAAATAAGTTGAAGAAATATTTGCAAGGTCTTGCAGTTACAAGGCTAAGCGTACAATTTTAAACACTCCATTAATTTAGCTGAGCATGGTCAAGACGTGCTGAAGTGAGGATGCTGCCAATTTCTGATGCAGTGGAACAGTGCCGGTAAATCTGTTTAAATGAATTCAAAGACATGATTAACACAGTGTTCTTAAAATCTTTAAAAAAAAGTCTGAGCCCAGAATTCATCGCAGTGCAGCAAAAGAAGCAATATAAGAGTGAATATTCACCTAAGAGGCCAGAATTTAACACGAGTTTGCTGCATTGTGGCTGTACTGCTGACCGACCCTACAAGACAAACTGCTTGCAGATCAGATAAACCCCATTGTACTAATTGCAAGAAAGATGCAAGATAAGCTATTTGTTCAATTGCCACCACGATAGCAGTAATTTAGCTTAGACAAAGAGTCGGCACGGTTTGGCTACCACAGTGGTACG
Source organism: Oplegnathus fasciatus (assembly GCA_003416845.1). NCBI lineage: Eukaryota > Metazoa > Chordata > Actinopteri > Centrarchiformes > Oplegnathidae > Oplegnathus > Oplegnathus fasciatus. The sequence continues at coordinate 758,520 of NTHP01000190.1, read as the reverse complement.
CACTGAGGTACCGTGTGTTTGTAGTGTAGAAAGCAACAACAACTGCCACAAATTGAACTAATACTTAAAAGAGTGCTGTAATCTTCTGCAAGTCAAAACTAATATATGTGAGGGCGACTTCCCTCTATTTGGTCAGTATACAATTATCTTGCAGGATTTATATAGTGGTTCACAGATTTTTACATCTGTCAACAAAATGCAAAAGAAGGTTTTCTTTATATCTCTGTCAGCAGGACATGTCAAACTGTGGCAGTAATTTGGCAGAGATTTGGTGGACTGTTCGGCCTTTGGCCCAACAACCACCGATTGATGATTTTCTTGAGTTAGCAATACAAAACTCTATTACATAAATGGTCACTTCCTTTGGGTTTTAAAGGTGGCTCTGAAAACGTTGAAGCTTGCTTATTTGCAGAGGATGGCAGCTGTCTGGCCCCACCAGAAAGTGGCACAGCAAAGTTCATTGCAAAACAGGTGCTAGAGGCTTGGTGATGTAGGGGCTACTTAGTTAGTTGATGAACTACTGTAGCTGGCAAGCCATCAATAAACATGCTAGCATTGTTACTATTGTGCATCCTCTGCAAAGGAGCAGAGTACAAACTTTGCAGAGCCTACTGGGAGTATTTGATACTCAGGAGATAGATTTTCAGTGAAGCATTCCCTCGATGTATAAGGAATGATGCAACCAATAAAACAGGCCCATAATAACTCTAAAACCACCAAGTTGTAGCAGAGTTATAGCAGTGTCAAGGATTCCACCAATAGTGTACAAGTGAGAGGAGTGGAGAAAGCATCCGTCAGATGACAACTGAAGCATCACAGTACTCTCTTCAGGGATTTGTACCTGTGCTGGCAAAGTGGCACAGGAGTAATACATGGGTGGTCCAGCAGGTGCAGATCCGCCCTCAGTGGGCATGTGGAAGGCGCTGCCATGGGCCTGCTGGGCAAATGAGTCTCTCTGGGACTGGGAGGGAGAGTCTGTTCCCGCTAAGTGGGCAGCTGCACGGCTGGATGTCACCTAGAGAGGGCAGAGTGTGGAGAAAGATGAGAGAGGGGAGGGAAAGAAGGGGTCAGACAGCGCAAGTGAGGAGAACGAGAAAAGGATACATGGAAATGAGGAAAGATGGAGGGAGGAGGAGAGAGGAAAGAGGAGGAGAAACAGGAGAGTGGACAAAAGAAATGGGAGTGAGAAGAGTGAGGAGATTAGGAGAACGCAGAACGGGACGGGAGCCAGAGGCATGAAGAGGAGGAGAAAGTGTGAATAGAGAGAGGAAGGATGAAGAAGCAGAGGGGTGGAGAGAGGTGGAAATGAAGGAGGGCGGTAAGAAAACATAAAATGGAGAAAAAAGAAACAAGGAAAAACAAGCCCTCTGATTAATTGTAAAAAACGTGTGTGTGTGTGTGTACCTGGTTGTAGATGTGAACAGCCCCTCCAACCTGCCCGCTGCGGCCCGTGACCGATTCACCAAGTGCCAGCCCTTGGTTACTATGGTAACCAGCTGCTGCATAGGCATCCTGGTTGTTGAGCTGCAAAGCACTTTGGGACAGAAGCCCTTGTCCTGATGGGGAAAAGAAAAAGAAGAGAAGAATTAAGAAAATATTACAGGGCAATGAGTAACATGGTGTATTATTCAGCCTGTGCAGTGAAGAAATACTTGATGGCTTTTGTGTCTTTTATGTAAATTAAATCAATTCTGCCTTTTCTGTGGGAGAAGAAACCGGAGGAATTTGGGTTTGGAGGGGTGTCATGTGAGGTTATGTCATGGTTTGAAACAAACTCTGCGATCCCTGTCAAAAGCCACCTTATGACTTGGTTTCACTTCTGTCTCACTGCTTTTATGTAGCTTTTTTCAGATGACTTTTCACTTCTGTAACAGGCCATCTTTGTGTAAAGATTTATTCTGTTCGTGGCCTTGAAGGCGTTTTGTAACCCAGTTTACATCCCACATGTTATACAATGTATTTCTTTTTTATGGGAAAAGAATGAATGTGAATACAACAACTATAACTGGCTCAGTTTGCAACAGACCTTGAAATGAAGAGAGGAAGAGAGAAGAGAGGGGAAGGGAAGAAAGAGAAGCTGAAATAGAATAAAATAGAATCCCTTGTCCTCTTTTTCGAGACACCCATTTGCTTTTTACCCACTATGCTATTCCAGCCTTTCGCCACTCTTTTCCTCTCATGCTCTGTGACCCTTACATCTCACTCTGTTCCTGACCTCCATTTAAAACACACCCCTTCTCTGTCGTCTGTTTCTCATTCTCTGCCTCTATTCCTTTGTCGCTGCCTCCTACCTCTCTTCCTCTTTCTCCATATTTCTCTGTATAATTCAGCAGAAGGAGCAGAGAGTGACATCAAAGTGTTTCTTTCACAAGTACAAACCCACTGGAGGAGGTATTGAAAAAAAATGAAATTTCTCTCTTAAAGGTGTAGTCTACGATTCTAGTCTAGTACACTTTTTGTCAAATTCAGTGAGTATCTCCTCACGGTCTGCTAGCTTTCCGTTCTGTGTGTGTGCTGAAAAAAAAGTCTGGTGTTCATACACAGCCCTGGCTCTGCAAACGGGAAGCAAACAGAGCGGCTCGGGTAGAGCCACCACCCAGGTCGTCAAATAATAACGGTTTGGACACGTTTCCACTAAAAACTGGGTATACTATGTCACAACTCGTGCTTGTGCACAGGACAAACTAATGCTGTGAGTTGCTCGCATGAGTTTGAAGGAGCACTGAATGGAGAGGTGTATTTGTTTGGCTGTTGAGTTCAATTTTTTGGAAATAAAGCTGCCAAGAGTTAGGTAAGAAGATCGATATCACTGTCATACCTGTCTGTCAAATATGAAGCTACAGCCGGGAGATGATTATCTTGGCTTAACATAAAGACTGGAAGTAGCAGAGAAAAAGCTAACCTGGCGCACTCTTAAGTTCAAAAATACACTTTGAAAAACAAAACGTATCTCGTGGTTTTGCGGAGAGTTACGTGCTGGAACTATCTTGGCGACCAGTGGCCGCTCAGAGTGCTGGCTTATTTTCCAAAATGTCAAACTATTCCTTTAAACCACATGTTTTTTTTGGAGAACTTTCAAGGTGTATTTCTCTTTCTTTGAGCAGCTGCTGCCGATCCCTGAGGTCAACCCCGGATTTTTGACAGTGAAATTTTTGTGCCTTTATAAGAGATTCTGACAGCAGGGAGATGACAAGAAATGCAGTGGGGAGAGAGAAGGGGAGTGACACGCAACACTGGTCCCCGGTGAGATTTGAACTGGGAACGTTGTGGTTCATGATTGGCATCTTAAACCCTAAGTCACAGGGGCACCAAGCTTCCAGTGCCACCTATTTCATAAGGATGTGAGAATGAATTTTGTGGTGCCACTTTCTGGTGTGACCAGATACTTATGCCATCAGATACTGGCCTGATAATGACCCAAACTGACAGATGTGGGCTGCTGGAAACAATGATGAGGCAGGCACGACAGTCGTGTGTCTTAGAGGGAAGTAAGCGACACAGTGTCTAATGACATTCTGACAAAAAGACGAGTATGTTTGAGTTTTTTGTAAAAACGTATGTAATTGAAAAAAGAAAAAAGTAGGTCAGTTGAAATGTAATGAATAAATGTCACTGTGTAACATTCATAAAGGGAAGGGGGGGGNGGGGGGGTTGGTAAAGAAAGGTAAAGAAAACATTGTATATGATGATGATATTATATGACTGAGCTACTAAATTAAAGAACACATTTCAGCTGCAGAATAAAGTGCATTAACTTGTCAACGTGTGCACATCACACCGCTGAGCCCTGATGTCCAAACCAACAATAGATTCCTTCTCTACAGATGGGACTTTGTAGCCTGTGTATACAACTGATTATCAATTATACAGCCGCCTTCCTCAGTGTAGCCTTAATAGAATTAAACAGAAAAGAGAACAAAGCTCAGACAATTAAACAAAAATGAAAAATAAATAAAAAGTGGACACGGCGGCGAATGGAACAAGCAGTATTAAGCCACATTAATTAAATAGCCTGACACTTCTTATAGAATCTACAGCAGAATAAAACATCACCAAAGCAGACAACATGTTTAAACAAGATGTTCAAACAATATAAACTCCACAGAGGCTGCAGCCACAAACGCACATGTTAAAGCAAAATGAGAGATGCGCAGTTTTTGCACGTGTGGTGCACACACACACACAAATGGCTACGTTGCCTAGCAACTGCGAAGTCCTCCACAATCTGCTCGAGGTTCAACTTAACTATAACCAGTCCACTCAGCCTCTCTGTCCCACTATAACCAGTCCACTCAGCGTCTCTGTCCCAGTATAACTAGTCCACTCAGCCTCTCTGTCCCAGTATAACCAGTCCACTCAGCGTCTCTGTCCCAGTATAACCAGTCCACTCAGCGTCTCTGTCCCAGTATAACCAGTCCATTCAGCCTCTCTGTCCCAGTATAACCAGTCCACTCAGCATCTCTGTCCCAGTGTACTCCTCAAAGTTTTCAGACATGGCTCTGAAGTCACAGCTGTGACAGAGATCAAACAGCAGACAGAGCTCTCACAGAGCTCTCGCAGAAGTCACAGCTGGAGGATCCACCAAGAACCTGATCCACTGAGGTAGATGCAACCTAACATGATGCTAACCAAACCCAAAAATTACATAAATTGTTATTATACTGCATTGTTGTACTTTTACTTTTACATTTACTCACTGACACTCGGCCGATAAACATTTACATTTAGAACATGTATCTGTTCCAGAGTGTCACCTCTCTGGAGCTCTGCCCTCCTGCGGCCGCAGACACCAGCAGCACTTTGTGTTCCATTCTCACATAGTTTGTCAGGACTTTATCATGTGACTTTTTTTGTTTTTACTCTGTAACAGATGCAACTTCAACTGTAGTGAAGCACAATACTTGAGGTAAAAAAGTAAAAGTAAAATTACTGATTTTTAAAAATACTCAAGAAAGTACAAAATCACAAAAAACAACTTTGTCACTTTGGGTATGTAAGAAATAAGAAAAAGGCACCAAAAACTCAACTATTCCTTTAAAAGTAGATACATTTATCATGTTTTTCTCATTTTGTGAAACATTACCAAAGACTGAGCTTAGTCCCCGGCTCATTACACATCTTCTACACTTTGTAATGTCATCTGTCAACTCCAGAAAAAAAAATCAAGTGTGAGAATCTGCTGTGTAACACCATCCAGAGGAGCTGCTTCTGTTACCACAACTCTTCCACTTCCACATTCAGGCTTTCATCCAAAATCTACCAAAGATCAGTCGGCCAGACTCCAGCTGGACGGTCCTACAGTGAGTTACCATTGAGCTAGCAGCTGGTCGGCCATCAAATCATTCAGTTAGTCAATGGTCACTTTTCAGTTCATGGATCAAGCTTGCAGTAACATCAAATTAACTCTTTTCTGATCAAATGTCTTAGATGCCGCAGAGTCCATTTGTGGAAGTGGACATCATTTATTTTCTCTGGGTACATTATGCCAGTTTGTTGTGGAACTCACAACAAAACTGTAGAATAATTTATGGATGGCACTGTAACTGATCAACAGTAGATTAGAGGCTGACTATGATGACACACATATACAGTATAGCCAAGGCATAATGTGATTCACTGCTAGTTTTACACAAAGCCTCATTCATGTTTCTGAGGCATTTGCGGTCCTGTGATTGGCACGTGGATCATTTCATTTCAAGCGTAAACATGCAAACATGCACAGACTGTGACACGTAACGCAAACAGGCAGCACGCACGCACGCATGAAACATGATGACAAAGCATTTATAGAATGTTTTGCAGACTGTAAAATGAATTTGCTTGGATGACCCATAAAGTTTGAAGTGAACTTAATTGAATCATCTGGTTAGGACAGGAGGGCGGGAGCTGCTTGTATGCGAGCCAAAACTCTCCCATCCCTCTTATTAAAATCCTGTAAAATATTTGATGCACCCTTGATTAATTCACTTTTGGTGATGATAGCGATGATGTGCCTCATCAACGACTTTAATTACAGAAATAAAACTCATTTTTTACCCAAAATGTTGCTCAAAACATGATGTCCCCCAGTAGCATTTTGCTGCAGTGCATACACAGTGCTCTCCATCCACTTTTACAGCCGCTACATCTGTTTGCCTGTCTGGCAAACAACTCACTGCACTGGAAAATAACTTTATTGCATTATATCAGCTCTAAATAGACCTATAAATTCCTCGCGCTCAGGATTTGGAGCTCTCAAAGGAGTTGTTGAGCTGTCCTCCATCAACAGTGGCTGTCCCTTTAATCTCCACTGATGTTACTTTTTTGCCAGCAGTCTAAGAATCAAACCAAGCACACAGCACATGAGACAAGAAGAACCTCTGCTTGTTTGTGATTATTAAACAAGAGAGAATGAAAAATCATAGTGTGCCGGCGGTCAATATCAACTGCATGGGACAGATAAAGTCAGCAGCTAACGGCAAAGGGAGTCACTTTGGATAAGCGCATCGGAAAATAAAGCTCGACCAAAGTGAAAAGTCACTTAAAAGTACAGCGAATGGCTCCTGTAGGCAGTGTAGCTGGTGATTGTGAATTATTTAAAAAGTGATATTAAGCTATGGGTGCTGGGTGAGTTTACTAGGTCAAGGCCTTCCATGTCCAATATAGGCTCATCCTTGGTGAGCACACACACACACACACACACACACACAGCCATGCGAAAACACATAATGCAATGGAAGAATTCGTACTCCAGGGCTGTTTCAGATGGATTCACACACTCTTGCACACACGCACACAAACCCAGATGTGTGTGTACAAAGCCAGGGGATGTTTTCCACAGTTTTTGTTTGCCACTTTAGGTGTGTTTCATATGGGTAGTGGAGCCTTTAGGGAAGCGAAGGGCCTCATAAATACATTATCACTCAGATGGCAAACACTGAAGGCTCCACTGAATCCATCTGAGGTGAGAGAGTCAGGGAATGAGTGTGTGTGTGTGTGTGTGTGTGTGTGTGTGTAGGAGGAGATAGGGGTGTATTGGTGTATTAGAAGGAAAGTAATGGGGTGCCATAAGAAGGTCTCTGCCTGCGCATTTTAATATCTTTTCAGAGTTGAGCAAGTCCACACACACACACACACACACACACGTCTCACTCACTCCTGCTCTGTGATCGCATGCATGAACACACACCACATCTGCATATACCTGCATGCATGTAATCGTGGACGGTCTGACCCTGACAGACCTCCTCTGGCTCACTAATCTCGTCTTCTGTCACGCACGCACACACAAAAAGTTGAGTGGCTTTTCTTCCGCATCATGACCAGCGTTCTCTATTGACACATTTTAATATTTCATGAGTTGTCTATTTTTAGATACCCACTGGAGGCATGCGCAGTCCGCCACACACACACACACACACACACACACACAAAGCTGCATGCACAGTCCCAGATAGCTGCGTACGACATAGTCACATACACACAGATTAACATGCACCGTGGCGAGCATCACCAGCATGAAGCATGAAGACACTCGGTGTACTCTGTTGCTGTGTCGCATGAATCTGCTCAGCAGCTGTAGTAAAGAAGTGGATTCTGCTGCTGTGTGTGTGTGTGTGTGTGTGTCTTGCAGGTGTGTGCGTACATATCTCGTTATATGTGTGTAACGCTCCCTTTCGTGCTTGTATGCATTTGGCTGTGTGTTAAGTAATTTCCATACACTTGAAGCCAAATGGAGATTTTTAACCAACTGTTCCTTTTTGTTTTTTTGTTTTTAACCACAGTGAAACAAATAACAACTGACGGTTCGCTGGCAGACGGGGGAATATTTACCACTCAAAATTCTCACTCATTTCTGAAACAATAGCTCCTTGATTTCAGACAGAGGCAGACAAAAGCAAGCTTGCCATTTCTGGTCAGCAACTGTCAGTTTTTCCAGCTGAAATGACAACAGTCAGTGACAGATTTTATCAGCTGTAGCTAGCTAGCTAATTAAGCTAATTTTAGCTCCATGATTTGGTGGAAAACACTGTCTCTGGTTTTTAATGTTTCCAGCTGACTCATTTTTAAACACGCACTTGATGGTTACATATATGATGTTGTCCCGAGGCTAAAGATGCATGATGGCCCAGGCAAAAAGTCAGCATTCATCGACAGTAGAAAAAAAACATCATTGTTCTTGTCTTGGAGTATCAGACTAGTATTTTAGGTATGATCAGGAAAAATGTAAAATTAGACTGTTATTTCTGTGGAACATAACCCTGTTTGATGAGAAAGCTTTTAGGACGAGGCCTGACCGAAGTGTTTGTCAAATGTAAAACTATCTTGGGTAACGTCGGCGGAGGTGCAGAACAGAATTTTTCTCAACATAGCCTGTAACCACACAAACTAATGACATGCTCATTGGCCTTGGGAGTAACACTTTGTTAATACTGCAGTAGTAAGCTAGACAAGCTCAGTATCTCTCTCCCTGCAGCCCCATGCGCACCACTTCGACATGCTGTACCTCATTATGGTTGCTAAGCTATGATTGGACAATTGGGAGGGGTTTAGTGAAGGGTCATTTAAGGCTACATTATTTTAGTCATTTTGCTCTCTCGCTTTCTTGCATATATTTTTCTTTGCCACCCATTCTGTCTCTTACTCGCTTCTTTGTCTCTCCGTCTGTCTCTCGCTTGCGCGTTCGTTCTTTTCTCTTTCCTTTTTTTGTGGATTAGTCGGGTGGTTGGTTACATAACTGTTATTTAAACATCAAAAACATCAAACAAAATTACCATTCTTAGTGTTGCATGCATGTGTGTGTGTGTGTGTGTGTGTGTGAGTGCTGACAGCGTGTGCATAAACAGCCAATGCATGCAGGCCTGTACACTGTTCTGTGTTTTTATTCATGCCTGATGATGATTCATGCCTCATGTGTGATTATATATATGCCTGTCTATGTGCACACATTTATGGCTTTATGTGCCTGGGCTATATACTTGTGTGTGTATGTGTGTGTGTGTGTGAGTGTGTGCCTCCCCTCTCTGCACTGCGAACAGCAGGCCAGCTGACACCTCAGCGAGGATGGATTAGCATATCAAACTACTGGCACGACTCTGCATGTCTCCTGACAGCTACCTCTCTCCCATGGGGTCGACTATACAAGAGACATGGGTATCATCCCTGAGACCAAATGAAAAAAGATGAGAGTGGAGCAGAGAGGCACAGGGAGTTGTTCAGGATCTCACTGAGGGCTCTTATAAACAACTGCTTTACACTCTGGAATTAAAACACCATTACAACACCTGTGAAACCTCTCTCTCTTACCCCGTGTCACGTCGGCGACGCGTTCACGTGACAACAGCGTTCACGGGACACTGAAGCAGTTCTGTCTTATCAGCGCATTTCAAAGCATCGAGCAGCAAAGGAACAGCCAGATGATGATCTCACACTAAACAATATTTCCCCCTCATAATCTTATAGGCTCTGATAAAGTTTGAGAGAGGAGAGAAGATGAGAGGAATCATAAGGAATAAAGAGTACCGACAAATAGGCTCCTGTCTATAACCAAAAATGATGAGTGTCTATTATTCGCTATAATCAAACGGGCCAACAGATGCTGAGAATCTGTGAGATTACAAACCGGCTCTCTGGCTCTGTCCAGAGAGAGAGAGAAAAAGGTAAATGTGTGCACTGTTCTGTCCGAACTCGAACAGAGCAATCAGTCAGAAATTAAGCCTGAGCTGAAACAAACCTGTCGGGTCCCGTCCGATTCGGGCATATATCAAGCTGTAGTGTCGGCAGGATTTGGTTTGCAGTTCTCAAGTTGACATGTCATTAAACACACTCAATCAATAAATAAACAGCAATAAAGGAGAAAACATCAGAAACAATAAAATCAAAGAACAAGGTCAGATAATAACAAGAAAATAAAGATAATAGCTATTATAAAGGTTTTAATTTAATTAAAATGACAAAATAAGGATAAAACATCAGTAAAAACATAGTAAGCGCTCCTGTCATGGCTTTTTAAAGCTGCCCTAATCAATATATTTGTATCAACAATTGATCAAATGACCATGTGTAATGTGAAAGGAGTCACTCATAGTGACGAACTCTGAAAGAATTATCACCCAACTCTGCAGTTCCCCTCAGCTCTACGGAGCGCTTTAATGTCTTTCAGCCCTTTGTTTTGATTTTTCGACCCGCAACTTTGCTGTTTTGGTTCAGTCTCACCGCTCTCATCAGTCTTGTTTCAAGCTGCAGCACTGGATGGAGAGAAACATGGCTTTGAATGAGTGCTAATGTTGCCAAGAAGGCAACTTCTTGCTAACACGTTTGAACTTTATATGGTGATAATATGTCCTTGTTGTGTTTAACGCTTTTTGTGCTGCCCCCAAGTGGCTAAAATCAGTTAATGCAGGTTTCAGGTAATATACAAGTTTTGCAAGATAAATAAAGTCCAGTTTTGTTTTTGTTGACTACTGGTATAGACTATATCCAGTCTATGAAAGCTTTTGCATTTGGTCTTCTAAATGCCCGAACCCGGAAAAATCTTCTGGAGCAAAGAAGATTTATTTAAAGATTTAAAGTGTAAACTGAAGTAGTTAGCATGAGCATAAACAGACAAAGAAAAGATGTGTGACCCACAGAAAGCAGAATCTCATCAATAGAAATTCACGTAATAAAGACGTAATCATGCTGGACACACTGACAGACAAGTGGTATAGATCTTGTGGATCACCACTCTTATACACTTTCTTATAAACTGGAAATGATCTGATTTTGTCAAGTAGCACTTTTGGAAATGTGCTGAAATCTAATGAAAGACAACATCTTGTTCAGCGTTTGAGTAGAACATGCTAATAAGAGCAAGTACTTGAGTGGAAGAAATTATCTCACAGGCTTGATTACATTTTTTACCATTTATTCAAGGAAGGACTGAACACACTCTTTTCAATGCCATACTGCTCACTAGTGTTATAGTGCACGCTGACTTTGTGAACAGCATTTGCTTGGTGAATTCACACACATTCAACAGGTTAATCAGCCAAATCCCTCAGACTCCAGCTCTGCAGAATATCCTTCCCCGCCGGTCTTTGATTGCATTTTACCTATTCTCTTCTAAGCTATCCTTCTCGGCTGTCTCAGTAAAGAAAACTACCAAGGAGAAATAGTTTTCTCATTTTCCTTTTAAAAAAACCGTCTTAATCATAACATCGGCCTTACTGTCTCCTGTAGAAGTGTCCTGCGAGTCCAAGATGCCTGATTCCTGGAGAGATCGGATGCAGGAGTCCACCAGCTCCAGGCCTGTTGTCAGCTCCTCCTCTATGTCCTTCTGTCCGTCTACATGTGCACAAACGAGACAGGAAAAAACACGAGTTGAGACAAAGACACAGCTTCTTCTGCCACATCCAGTCTGTTCCTCCATACCTCTACACTGCAGCAGGGACTCCAGGCACACTCACGGCTGGATTAACCCAATAGGGGATCCTGCAAAAATGAGCTATGGGCCCCCGCTGACTATACATGGCAGCTTCATTATATTTTGCCTGGAGCCCCAGATACCAACCAGGGACTCTATGATCGGGTACTCTTCTGCCCCAGGTTTGCAGTATGAATGGAATTTTACACTAACAGTACTAAGGCTCAGAATGTCCCATCAACATGGTTATTTAAACCTTGACACTCTTCTCCATCCATTTATAAACAGATATTTACTGTGTTTTGAAAACCTGTGGTCAAGCAGGCTACAAATCCAAAAGTTGTCACAGTAAAAGTTGCCACAGTAAAAGCTGACACAGTAAACGTAGGCCTTTAGAGGCTCCAGATAGGTGCCTGCCTTGCCCGGTTGGTAATCCAGCCATAACCACTGATTACCACACACCCATGTGTTTTTTTGCCTACTTTCGCTTATCCTTCTACATCTCACCCATCAAAATACATTCAGACCTTGGAGTAATGTATAAGGGTACACCTTGGGTCAAGGGTAAAAACCTAACTGATAATCCAGTAACAAATCCTGTGGGATCTAGGTCTATAGGGCGTCGCCTTGTACTTAGATACCAGGCCGTTTGTCTGTCAGAGCGAGGCTGATAACAGGCCCAGTGTCTTCAAGTTAGAGAGGGCTGCCAAGGGGGATAAAACCTTACAAATGAGTCTTAGGCGCAGCATTAATCTCTTATAGAGAAAGAGGGATGGTAATAGTAGAGGCCTTAGTGAGTGGATTTAGGAGGCTGATTTTATTGACTTCGACTGACGCAACTGCAGACTGATGATGTTGATGCTGTTGATGAAACATTTCCAGTGCTGTCTGCGGCATTACGCTGGATTTACTCTCACCCTCACAAACACGAGCCAAAACTCATTTTTAAACCTGCTTGATCCAGAAGTGATGGGTTTTTAATGATTTGTGAGTGATGACGAGATCAAAAGGTCTGATTGGAATGAGGGTGGGTTTTCCTTTTTCATGATAGAGTAAATTTAGTCTTTCTGAGGCCCGAGTGGCCGGGCTTCAGTGCAGAACAGATGGATGAAGACCACAGCAGACACTGAAAGCCTTCAGTAGGAAACGTTTTGACCACAAACCTTTAGTCGCCTCTTTGTTAGCAGAGGTCGCCAACCTTGCACTCCCATAATCAATCTACTCTCAGCACCCTATACATCTCAACATGACTGACAAGGAGGGAGAGGGAGAGACCTAAGTGTCATTCATGGGTGGTGTTTCTTCAACTAAAATGCTGTCAAAGAAGTTGTCAAGCCCAGAGAGGTGTCTTCATTTGACTTTCAAATCATTGAAAGGCCTCGCACTCATTGATTCTTGTTGTCCTTTATGGAAAACACTTCCCATCTGGCTCTCCAAACAGGTTAAACTAAATGTTGAGAATTATTTGCAAATGCTGTTTGACCTTTACTCAGCTGTCAGAAGGGCTGGAGCATGGTGAGGGAATTTGAGAGACAGGAGTTTTTTGTTAGAACAAGCCTTTTTTTATTCAGGTTTCAGTGCAGAGAGTGAGTTTGATTAAGCATTTTAACAGCTGGCAGCCACCTTAGTTCTTGTACAGGATTTCGTCAATATATTGTTAGTGCATGATGGGGGATTTTTTATGATGGCTACCACTGCAATAAGCACAGTCAGCAATATGCAGTGCTGGAATGCAAACAATAGAGGACCAGACAAAATGTACTGAGAGCATTTAAGAGGAAATATTACCTTGGTTGTTCCAGCGAAATTTCTCATCTGCTGAACTGCAAGAGACAAACAACAGAAAGCAAACTGGGTTAGAAATATGAGCAAAAATTCCATTTTACACTAACTTTTGTTCTTGTTGGCTGTAGCAAGACAATCTTCCACTCCAACAGCATTTCCATCAGCCTCACATGCCATAAACTGTCTCTTTTTCCCATCAAAATCCATCTTATAGTATTATTATAGCATATAAAACAAGAATACCACAGACAACACTGGTTTGAAGAGTTTTATATCACTGTTTATCATTGGGTGAAAACCTTATATCTCTATTTGCAGTTTTTTCATGTTTTACCTTCAGCTGAAGGATGATAACCCATTTGTTATAGAGACCCAATAAGAGACACTCCAAAATACATTGTTGTCAAGCTAAAAACAAGGCTGTTTTTTGAAGTTTCCTTTGGAAAAAACAAGGTTTTTATCCAACAATAGTGTTATCCTTATCCTGTCATAGAAAAGATTTCAGAGAGCATAAAGGGCTTTGAGATAAAAATGTTTCTAAAAGGGCAGCGAGAAAACATCAGTTTAAATTAGGATGGAAACTCTGCAAAGACAAGAAAAATACTCAAACACATGCACTCATGTGGTACTGTGTAGTGACCAGAGGTAAGAGGTTAATCAGTTCTTTTCAATTTTATGGTTGGCCGTATAATTGGCTATATTGAAACAACAAAGTGAGAAACAGCTACTCTGAGACATTCTGCATTTATTCTGCCATGGTGCCAAATTATTTACTACTAAGATAAGCAAAAGTACAATTTGGTTACATTTGTGAATACATACTGTCTCATGTAAGTGCACATAACCAATTTATTATTTCAGCAGAATTCATGACTGAAAGCACAAATGAATCAATTACTAAATGTTTGGAACATTACAACACATAGTTAACACACAGAAAGCCACAAAACCTCCCTTTGAAAATCTTGCAGTTTCATTTAACCTTGCTTTAGGGCAATCATTATATACTTTGTTAAACTTTCTACAACGTGTTCTTAATTTTCAGTGGATTCTTGTAAATTTGGCATTAAAGGTAAAGCATAAATCTCAGGTACTTCAATTAACGACCGCTGTTTGATAATGTCATTGTTTACCACCTGTTTCTTGCCTTCCTTATGCCTGTCTTCCCATATCTGTTGGTGGCAGCCGTCAGCAACGATGCTGATTCTCCGCCCTTACAGTATATAGTGTATACAGTGCTTTCAAATGAGTGGACCAAGTGGGAGTAGCGCTACTATTTACCTGCTTTACTGTCTGACAATCAGTTTCTAAATTCTCAATAACTGCCTTAACTGTCAATAACTGTCTTACTGACAGTGTAACATTTTTAGATTAAAGCACTCATTAACAAATTGTAACAGATATTGCAGACTTTTTGTAAATGAAATCGATTGTGCTACTATGCATATGTCTGATTATCTTCTTGGATTGCTGCCATATGCTCCAGTTCTGCTTTGATACACTATCTACTACAATGCGAAGATGGGAGATAACGGAGACTACAAAAAACATGTGACCTATAATGACCACTACGAAGCTGAGATGAGCACTAGCCCTCATTGAAGGAATAGAACATGAAACAATAACACAGGGTAACGTAAATGTTAAAATCTATATGGTGGAACAGAAATTTTCACAGACAATAATTTTATATTTAGAAAAAGGAGAAGCAAGTGCCATCCTTTTAGTGTAACAGTTATTAATTGTTAGTCAGCGTATTTACTGCTATAGATCCACATTTTTGATTCTTTGATTCTTTGATGTTTGATTGTCATTTATATGTCTTTCAAATCATTTGTCAGGCGATTGCACTGTTCTAAAAAGAGCTTGATTGGGTTTCTAAAAAAGCTAACGGCCCTGTCAAGTCTCAGTTAATGCTACATGTAGAGAAGGTTCACCATTTAACCCTTACTAATAGGTTCACTATGAATTCATGTCAGCAAGATGTAATGCAGCCTTAAAGACTGGTAAGCTATAAACTGTAAATAAGACCTGTTGCTGTCTGCAGGTTAGAAGGCCTGTTATTTTTTGCCAGGTTAGCCATCACTCCACCGTGTTTAGTTCAGATGGCTGAAGCTACTCGCAGGACAGTCAGTACTGCAGATCAATCCGAACAAGCTAACATTAGCCACTCTGCTGCAACCCAAGCCACAGAATAATACAAGCAGGCCGCAGGCACAATGCAGTACAGATAATTAACTGCCAACAAGTATAGCAGATCAGTGCTGTGTGACTTTACATCGTGACCAAAGCCCTACACGCTGTATGTATCATACACTCTTAACGGTTTGAGCCACTTTACATGAAAGCATCACCACAAGTTGTGTTTAGTGCTCCTCTGATGAGCACTTCATTTGAGATTTCCTCAGAAGCGATGCGTCCACTTCTGAAGCCTGCTGAATCAAACTGCCTCAAGTGGGTCGAGTGCTGCATTTGAACGCATTTCATATCCGCGTCCGCCTCGACTGGTGGACGACCAGCCACTTCATGATAAAATGGCGACACTCAAAGGTTGGTTACATGCTACACTTGTGAGCCTTAGAAGTAGACAGCTAGAAAATAAATGATGATGACCACTTCATGAGAGATAGAAGTACTCTCATGTCTGTATGCTATATAGTATATAACTTATATACATACAGTATATAGCATATACTTTCTGAAGCTAGAACCAGCAGGTGATTAGCTTAGCTTAAAGACTGGAAATGGAGGGAAACAGTTAGCCTGCCTCTTTCCAAAGTTATAAAAATACCAGCTACCAACTATCAGCACTCCTAAAGCTCACTAATTAACATGTTATATCTCTGTATGTATCTGAAATGTAAAACCCACAAGTTGTGGTTTTAAGAGGTGGATTTTTTTAAAGTTTGGACAAAGCCAAATTAGCAAACTTCACCCTATCTTCCGGTCTTCATGCTAAGCTAATCATCTGCTGGTTCGAGCCTTCTATTTAGCATGCAGACATCTCATCTGACTCTTGGCGAGAAAGTTAATATGTGTATTTCCCAAAATGTGAAACTATTCCTGAAAGACCTTTGCTGAAATCCAGCTGTGATTTGAGATTATCACCACCAGTGTTTTTCAAATGGTGACCAATGAATATCCGGTAGCAATATCCTATCTTGTCAACATTGCTGCATGATTCAAAAGCATTTTGGTATGAAATCCTCCATATCTATAACCCAAAGCCTCCATAGCTAAACCTACGATGAATGCTATTCATTCCCTGCGGACACAGAACAGATGCTATTAAATCATCCCATTGATTACCTCCATTCTGTGTGTGTGTGTGTTTATGTGGTGTGTGACGGATTGTGAGGGAGAGCCAAGCGATACATGTTAATGGGACCCTCTGTCAGCTAAGCAGACTCCTCATTCATCAGGCGTTATTATACCAAACAATACACCCCCACACGTGCACACACACACACACACACACACACACACACAAGCTATACACAGCACACATTTGCTACACAGAAAAGGCACACACAAATGCATCACACAAAGTAAGGGAGCAGAGAGAGATTGAACCCGGGTGTCTTGGAGGATGGAGTGTGTTTATATCAGGCGTACACCTTGGATGGAGCAGGATGATGAGGATTATTATCACTAGTCTGGGTTCAGACAGCCAGAAGACAGAGGCTGAGTCAATGTTTTCTTAAAGGGCAGGACAGACTGGTCCTTGCATTCCTTTCCTACATTTGCTGGTGTCAAAATGTTGCCTCAGTACTCTGAGTAAATGCCTGAGTAAAGGTGAATGTGTGTTATTTACCAGGATGTGATGTAGGTAAACCTAAATGCAAGCTGAGTGCTCACACAGAAACCGTGTTGGGAACTGTGTGGAAAGAGGCCAAGTGGTGTTATCATCAAGTGGTTACATCAACACGGGCTGGAATATAAAGCAGTCCAGAGGGTTTCAGATTTCTGTCTGAGCTGGGGGGAAATATGGGAATTTGTTCACATTATCAGGGAGATCAAAACAGACCAGAACAGACTAGACGAGGCCAGATAAGACAGGAGAAGAACAGAAGAGAAGGGAAGACGAGAAGAGAAATGAATGCGATCAGGATATAACAGACTATCTTGGAGCAGAATAGGCTGAACTAGACTACACCAGGAGAACAATCCTCAATCTAACACAGCTGGATTGGATCATGAATCAGAGTCAGAATCAGTCGTGTGATGACGACCAGATTTCTTCTCTTGTGTCTGCCATTCAGCTCTAGAAGCTCAGCCTTTTGCTATACAGACTGGTGACAAATTAAAGGAAAAACCTGATTAAATGAGTGGAGAAACACAACAAATGCAGATCTGGTGGCTCTGTTATGCTGTGGGGGGCATTTTGTTGGCATGGTTTGGGTCCACTTGTCCCCTCAGAGGGAAGGGTCACTGCAGATCAATACAAAGTTGTTCTGAGTCATCACCTTTATCCTATGATGAAGCATTTATATCCTGATGGGAGTGGTCTCTTCCAGGATGACAATGCCCCCATCCACAGGGCACGAGGGGTCACTGAATGGTTTGATGAGTATGAAAATGATGTGAATCATATGCTATGGCCTTCCTATGGGAGATTTTGGACCGACGTGTTAGACAGCGCTCTCCACCACCATCATCAAAACACCAAATGAGGGAATATCTTTTTGAAGAATGGTGTTCATCCCTCCAGTAGAGTTCAGAGACTTGGAGAATCAAAGCCTTGAAGGAGCATTGAAGCTGTTCTGGAGGCTGATGGTGGCCCAAAACCTTACTAAGAGACTTTATGTTGGTTTTTCCTTTAATTTGTCCCCCTTCTGTATATCTATTAGTGCCAAAGCAATTAGTTGAATTATTTATTTAGACAGAAAATTAATCACCAACCATTTTGATAATAATTATTTAAGTCATTTATCAGGTAACAAGACTGAGATTCTACAGCCACGCTAGCGGCTCGGTGAAGCTGTACTTTGGCACAGTGGTACTTTGAGCTAAATGCTAACGTCAGCATGCTAACATGCTCACAATGACAACGTTAGCATGCTGATGTTTAGCTGGTATGATAGGTTTAGTGTGTTAGCATGCTAACATTTGCTATAATTGGCATTAAAGACAATGCCATTAGTTTGCAGATATTTGGTCTTAAAGCAAAGACAAATTAAAATGTTGACCCGATTAAAGCGCTAGAGGAAAAGCCAGAGGATCACCAAAGTTATTAAAATTCATCTTGACAGCGACGGGAATGTTTGTTCTCTGAAATGGTGATGCAGATTTTTCAATAATTATGGTTGCTGTGGGACTGACCCCCTGACCTTTCAGTACAAATAATGGCTGACTCTCTCTACCACCTGAACTACAGCCTTCCTCTTCCTCTCTTCTTTCTCTCCCCCTCCTCTCTGCCCACACAAGCGGTCCTCCTCCCCCGCCTGGCCACCAGGTACATCTAATCAGACCTCAGTATCTGAAACAGCTCATTGACCTCTTGGCCCAGGAAACACAGAGAGTTAGTGTTTGTTCCAATCGAATCTCTATGGCACATCAACGGGATGTGACAGTGTAATTAGTGGGCCGAGAGAGAGCTAATTGACAGCGTGATCAACTCTCCTGCTGCAGGTCACGGCATGGCATGGCACTTCATCACCGCTAATGATATAATGCTGTGTGCGTGTGTGTGCAGGTGTAAGTGTGGCTTTGTCTGTGTGTATACAAAACAGCACACGGGTCTTGTGTGCGTGGGTGCGCACAGGGATCAGTAGTGGGTTTTTTGTGTGTGAATGTGCAAAGCTCAAAAATTAGAGTAAGATCTGTCGCTGGAGACTGCTGCAGGGCTTTAGATGTCATTAATGAAAAAAAAACATCTCCAGTGCTGTCTAATATGTGACTGTACTCATCCTCTGCTGCTTTTGGTACGCTCAAAATCCAAACATGTTACACATAATCCTGTATAACATAATCCCAAGTAAAGGACAGTGTTGTTTACTGCAAGACTCAGCAACAATGCTGGATTGTCTCAAATTGCCTCCAGCTATTTCTACAAAGCTAGAAAGACTGTCCTTACCAAATTAGGATGATAACACTAGAGCAACCTCTCCTGTGAAACTCATGCAGAGAGATCCTCATTTCCATCTTCACTGGCTAAAAACTGATCAGCAGAAAGTCATGAAAAGTTTTGTTCCACAATATATTTTGACCTTTGAAATTTTAAGCACCCGTTGACGGCTCCTAAAGCATCGACCGGTTCTCCTTCTCCTTCTCTCTGCTTTTTGATTTTGCCCAGTAATGTAATGAATGGACAAGAATGCAACCTTTTTGATCAACCTTTACAAATTAACCCTAACCAGGGGTTCCCAACCATTTTTATATTGTTGATGTTGTTAACAAAACATGGACAGACCTCTCTCAGCAGCACACAGGTAGTTAGTTCACACAAATCTCATGCACTGCTGGAAGCTGAAAGATGGTATTGACACAGTATTTATCTGATGACTGATGACCTACTCTTGTTAAAAATCAGTACATCATTGTTGGGGTTGTGACAGGGAGTGATGAGGAAAATACAGATCAGGCTCGACCTAGGCCAAGGTAATAACCGTGAAATTAGCCCACAATTGCCATTAAAGAGATGTAAGACTTTTACTCAGCACTTTTGCCAAATCATATTGTTTCCTCATGGTGCCATAGCAAGTACTGGTCCACAGCCCATGTGCTCAGAATCTCAGACTTAAGCCTAACAACACATGGGACGTGGGACACAAACCCTGATCTCTGATGTCAAAGCCTGGTGCTCTGTGCACCCAACTATCCACCAAAGCCTCTTGTGGATAGTGGAAAACTCCGGTTCAAAATACATCTCTTATGGTAACCTGTAATGGCTCACCTGATATTAACCCCTCAAAATGAGATAATCAGCTAAAAGCTTCGAATAAAAATATGAAAAGAAAGACATAGAGTTTTGCTGCCAAAGTCTGTGGAGCTTCACCAGCAAATATGTCTAAAATAAAAACCTGATGCTGCTTCACTAGAAATTGGATCCATTAGGCTGTATGACCTGTTGCGTGTCGTTGGCCTTTTTAGGACTATAATAGAAATCTTTACCACAAGTGGGACTATACATGTCAAGATAAGGGGTAAATTAAGAACAAGTAAATAGCAAGTTAGATAAAAGCTCTCAATTGCAATACTTGAGTTCAGTTATGACAATTTTAGTTAAAAGCACCACTTGGTAAAGCTATTATTTTCAGTTGGATAAAAGAACAGATGGGAAGCGTAATGCTTGGTAATTTCAAATAATAATCAACTCCTGTTGTACATTCTGATCTGACATTTTCAGCTGCTTCAAAGAGCGCATTTTGGCTATTTGCTGCTATTCATAGAGAAAAACAGGTAATATCACAAATAACCACTGCTCTGACCACCTCATCTAACTGACTGGTCTGCTGCACAAAGGGACGGGAAAATAGAAAGAACAGAAAAGGGTAGAGAGAAGAGGGAGGTGGAGAGATGGAGAGAAGGAATATGATACACAGACAGAGAGAGGGAGATCAATAGAGATACATAGAGAGGTAGAGAATGAAAGTGGGAATAGAAGAAGGATAACAGATGAGAGGGAAAAAAGGGGGAAACACAGAAGAGGAGAGTCAGAATATGAGACAGAGAGAAAGAGGAGAGAGCTCTGCTAAATCCAATGAGGGAGGCTTAAAAGAGCGAATGCCAGAGATAGCAATGAAAATCCTGTCATTTTATCCACCCAATAAACACATTCTGAACCCAGTCCATATAATCCATCTATTTCCATGCCCTGCATATTATCTGTTATCTGTGCTGACCACAATGGCCGGCCCTCTTGTAGACAGAGCTGTTAGATAATAGGGCCACCCATAAAGAAAAAAAAACAAAACAAAGAAAGGAAAGCAAAGGTCTTTTTAGCTCTTGGAAACCATCAAACAATGCAGTCATTGCTTGCGTCAACGCTAATTTAGATTCAAAAGCTAAAGCCACAGTGTGGTTGTTAATTTACTCAGGACCATTTAACAGACTTTACACAAAAAACAACTCAAACCCGAATAAGGCTTTTATAATACTAACAAAGTGGAAGACTTTTGCAAACGTAGATCTTATTATATGCATAAATTTCATTTAGACATTAATCATGGGTTGTCAGCTACAATATTCATAGTTACCTTTAGCTGCTTTATTCACATCTCAGTTCAGTCGCAATTTGATTCAAACTCTTATCACAACTGACGCTGCACTTTTGGAAAGCGTATAGTCATCTAAATAAAGTCTAAATTAGCATTAAAATGTGTCACATCAAAGTTTTTCCTTCACCACCCAAAGGAAAGCGTACTTGCTGTACTCCCGAAGGCCTCATCAATATTCATTCTCTTCATTTCTCTGACCATCAATCACCGCCGCTTGACTTTGCCTTTACACATTATCATGAATTTTGTCTGCGATGCCTCCTCTTTCTGCCGTCTACTCCGACAGCACTCTCACACTGAAATTAATTCGTAACACCAAATGAGGTAGACGGTTGGGCTATTGTGATGCTGCACATTTTAGATAGATACAGGGTGACAAGTTAAAGTTAACAAATGCATATTATGCTTCCATACAGGGCATGAGGGGTCACTGAATAGTTTAATGAATATGAAAACAATGTGAATCATATTCTCTGGCTGGATAGCCACGATGGACCAACTCCTTAAGACTGGTTATAGTGATTTTTTTTTAAATTCGTTCATATAAAAGAAACATTTTGCGCAAAAGCAGATGTAATGAGCAATTAATGAATTTCCACATGTAGGCTGTATGCTACATTTACAAGAACCCAGATGAGATCAAATCAAGAGAATCTCGACTATGATAGTTAAGGACAGGAGGATTTCTGAGACATGGAAAGCATCTGTTGTGTAAACTCTGTTGCTATGGTAATATCCACGATATCCTGTTTCTACTAGTGTAGATGACAAACATGAACAGGATATGACCTCAGATATGACCTTAACTCAGGCAGGAGCCGGTGTTACACCCACTCTGTGAAAGTATACACCCTCAGCAGTGAGAAATAGCAAGAAGCCAGTTTACTACAGAGAGCAGTGTGTAAATGTCACAACTTGGGGTTTTTTTCCTACAATGGGAATGATAGCAGTGTGCCTGTCAGAAGCTCCAGGAAAACTGCAATATAATGCAACACAAGACAGGCAGTATCGCAAGCTGAAATGACTTCAAAGAGACCCATAATTCACTGGCTGATCCCAGTGGGAGCAGGAACTATACAGATAGGCCTGGCTGTAAGCCACATAAACAGTAAGTCATACAGTTGGTATTAGCTTGCTTCAAGTGCTCTAAAATGATAGTAACCTTCGTCCAATTCTCCATCCTACAGAAATCCACATAAAATCTTTGATCATTGTTCCTGCCTGAGGTGTTTAGTGGGTGTGGCAGCCCATTCTCTCTCAGTCAGGTTGAACTAATTAGGCATTCAGTACAATAACTTTCAAATTATCCCTCACTCTTCTTGACAAAACTGGAGTTTTAGTCTTAAAGCACTTTCAGACAGTGATTTGTTACTGCTTTCACTACAGCAGGAAAACAGTGCAGGGGCTCATTTTACTGGGATCTGAGTACCCTGAATTACACACCTCTTCACCAGCAGTGAGCAAACTTATCAATTAAAACAACGGAGCAACATCAGCTTCAAAATTTGATAATCCGGTCTGCAACAAGAAACAATGTTTATGACATTAGTTAACGTGCCATATCAATTGTGTCCTGTCACTAACCAATCCCTCTATTAGCCATTTTTTTTAGTTAATTATATGTACAGTCACTTGGTCCCAGTCTACAGCGTTCAATGCAACAGCAGGTTTTTAATGCTGTAATGCTGCCCCCAGAATAAAAAAGAAAACCTTATACCCCCTGAAGTGCAACAACACTTTCAACTCACAGATCCGGGCAGTGGCCCAACTATCAAAGCATATATAAGAACAACTGTAGAGTACAACCAACAGTAGTAGCAGCTACTGGTTTATACAGCGCTGCACCACCTTCTTTTTGAGTTTGAATACATTTTTAGAATATGTGAAGAGGCCGTGATAAAGATAACACTCAGTGTTAAATGTGTTAAACTCTTTAAACCTGCAATAACTAATACTTTTTTTGGCAGTGGAAACAAGTTGTAAACACAACACTGACATGTCAACACCTTTTAAGTTGATACGGCCAATTTGTTAGCAAACAGTTGCCATTTACACATCCAGTAGACATGGAGCAACATCAAGTCATGTTTTGAGCCACCTGGTGAATATTCACTCTCGTTTAGCTGTTTTTGTTCTCTAGCAACTCCTGAGGGAAATACCTGGCTCTTTAGCAGATAAATGTTCCACTTTGTTCACCAGCTAGTCTCTAACTGTGTCTGTCTGCTGTTTGGTGCTGAGCAGGTAGTGCTTGGTGGGTTTTTAGAGCTTTTTCACAGCTGCCTGCTGTGGCTGAAAACGACACCATGAGAGCAGTGAGGGTGAACCAAAACAGTAAAGTTGCAGGCCAGACAGCTAAACAATGAGCTGAAACTCATTATAAAGCTGAGGGGAGCTGCAGCTTCAGGTCATAATTCTCTGTAGGTTCATCACTCCATTGTCACATTGATTTCACACTCTCATTTGGTACGTTGTTATTATAAAATATTGATTATAGCCGCTTTAAGCTTCAACCCACCCTATTAGCTACATGATCAAAATTAGAGTAGGAGGATGGCAGCACCCTGTAGTGTATGGTACAGGTTGCAGGGTGGCAGATGCAACCGTAGCAGCAAGAACCTGTTACAGCACAGAAGGCCAGTAGTCGTGCATGAGACTTATAGTCAGTCTCTTAATATGAGAGTGCTGATTTAAAACCAGCTTGGAGACATAAATTAGTCCATATGGAGCATGTGATATTAAAGGTGAACCTTGAACAGCACTTGGGAGCTTGTTACTGTACAGGACCAGTGAGAGTCACAAGGCAACCTGAAACATTTCACATTGTAGATCCTGAGAGAATATAGATAAACACACGCGGCCAAGCTATGGAAGAAGATACACGCTGAGTCTAGGGACGCTTATATTATTGAAATGGGACTTCAGCATGAATTTCCTGTTGCATTGGTGGCAGTCACAGAGCCCATCAGCCAGCCAGGGGAAAAAGCCCAGGCACATCCCAGAACGGCTATTGTGGACCTTTAATTACAGTCTGAGCTGGAAGATAGAGGACCCCAGTGTGCTCTGTAAGTACGTGCTTTATCTTTCCCGGTCACCTGAGTTTTACCTAATTGCGCATTATGTTGGAACAATAGCTAACTGTTGCTGCTTTGTCCAGGTACTATCGAACTCCGCTGTATCTCATATCTCAAGAGAGGTGAGAATTCAACGGGTTGAAAATGTCAACAGCCTCGAGAGACTGTTGAACATTGCTACTCAGGGAAGGGCCGTGCAGTGCATAATGCATGGCTGGATGGTGTAATGAGATGATAGAAAATTCTTCAACCAAACGTTTAAGCCTCTGTGCAGGTTGGAATATGCCCTGTTGAAGGGTCCTTGAACAAGACACTGAATCCCAAGGCTGCTGCAGCTGACCCTAATCTCTAACCTCTCTGTAGAAGCACAACGGAAAGGGTTTGTTGTCATTAAACCTGACCGCAAAGTGAATTCAGCCAACTGTGTGTGGTTACGAACATGCTTGTTTGTCCTCCACACTTGTGACAATATCGCTCCACAGTGCTACTAGTGGTCAAAAACTCAACAGGCTTCCATTAAAGTGGCTACAATCGAAAACAATGTACCAAATGACAATGTGAAAACAATGTGACAATGTGAGAGGGGTTACTTGTAGTCATGAACCTACAGAGAATTGTCACCTGAATCTGCAGCTCCCCTCAGCTTTACAGAGCTTCATAGTAAGTTTCAGCTCATCGTTTAGCTGCCCACAGCTTTACTGTTGTGGTTCGTTGTCACCGCCCTCACAGTGTTGGTTTTGGCCCTAGCAGGCAGCTATTTTCAGTTAAAAAGCTCTAAAAACTCACTGTACACTACCTGCTCAGCACCAAACAGCAGACAGACAAAGTGTGAGACTAGCTGGTGAACATAGTTAGTAGCTAAAGAGACAGATATTTCCCTCAGGAGTGAGTTGGTAGAGACCAAACAGAGCTAAAAGAGAATGAATATTGGACTTACATTTGTCAGGTGGTCTGTACACGACCAAATGAATAATAATGTTGCTCCATATTTGCTAATAAGTTCGCCATATTAACTTAAAGGGTATGTCAATGTTGTGTTCACAACTTATTATTTCAGGCTTAACCAAGTAGTTTTAGTTGCCTGAGCTTAACCAAAGCTTTACGATGGAGGTGGCAGATGAGAAAACAAGTCATATCGATCATGTTTGTGTGGATCATATGCGCTTTAGAAGGCACTGACAATTAATCAGATCAAAAAACACTCACATCAGTCGCTGTGGAAGGAAATGACAAATCTATTTCATCATGTAGGGTGGAGGATATCTGAGGCAAAAACTCGGAAATAAGACTTTTCCTTCATTGGTTTCAAGCAGGGAAGATGCACAGCAGAGAAGGTCCTGGTGAGAGTTGACCCTCTGACAAGACGGGAACACATATGTGGTGAGATGTCTGTACTTGACGTTTTGTGTGTGTTAGCACCAGTGTCACCAAGTCAGACTTCTTGTACAGGATGAGCTTGTTTGTTAGAGCGCATTCATCATTACTAAGGTAAAAGAGAAACAGAAAAAAGCTATTAAAAACCCAACTTTGTGTAGCTGCAAATGCAAATAAAATAAAGCCGGTTGCCAGCAGTGCTGCAGCAGATTGCAATCACCAAAGAAAGAAACACTAACTGAATGCATAGCTCTGTGTCTGGCTGCGACCGATAATATTTGTAGTGAAATTCTTTTCCTTTTTAATAAAAAGCTCAGCGTGAGCTGCCAAACTGGAGCTAGGACAGTGAAGGTGAAGGGAGATATCAGTCTCGTCTGGGTCTAATGTACAGGAATTCAGCCGAGGTGGAGTAGAGCTTCATTTCCCTCCCCTCTGCCATCTAGACAGAGAGAAACACGAGACCCTTTGAAGCGAGTGATTAAAGCGCAGCAGGACGAGGCACAGCTCGCCATTTCTGCTACCCCGTCCACATGCTCCAAACAAATGGTCAGAGAGAGAGAGGCAGAGAGACAGAGAGAGAGAAGCAGAAGTCTCTTGTGACCCACTAAATTGGTCAGATTGACTTCCTAGTCTGCCAGTGTGAGAGGCGGCCATTTTGACTCAGAGCCAGAAGTTAAATGAGAAGCGAGCGGGGAGACATGTTGGTTCTCTGTGTGAGATCAGCCAGTCTTTCCAGAACTGCCCAGAGACAGATAAGATTCTTAGAGGTATCTAAACACATTTCTCTTGGCAGATAAATAATCCATGTGCCAAAACTCTCCAACACTGCCAATCAGTCTGGATTTCTCAAAAAGATGTGGGTAGAAATATTTCTTGACAAACATGATGTCAAAAATGATTGGCTGTGACACATCTCTCTCATGGTGCTGTACAGGCATTCGAGCCTTCCTTCGAATGAAAAAGAGCCTTTTACATGACTACAAAGAGTCTGAGAGAGCAGCGCTTCAGGACTTCACAGTGTGGCATGATCAGTCATCTTTTTCAGCCGAGCACCGTACAAACAAAAGCTGATGTGTGCTGACTTCAGTAGGCCAACGCACTCCACATCTCCTCCCCCCTTTTTGCAGTTATCAAGGGCCGAAATATTGAGCCTGTCAAGAGCTATAAATAAGTGCGACTGTCAATAGACAAAACCTCCCTTTGGGATAACTCTTCAGGGGCCATTTATTAGAAAGACAGCAGTGCTTTTCTTTCTGCAGGAATTGAGGTTTTGTGTGGTTATAGTGGATGGAGGACTTCAGCTCTGTTACAAATCATTCATATAACGCGTGCTGGCATACTCTCTCATCTGCTGGTTTTAGAAGCAAAAAAGGCTACATCAAGGGAGGAAAATGCTTCCCAAGCGGCTGCAGTGAAGCACAACTTCTACAGGGAATTTGTGTCCCCGACGCTGCTGCCTGGACAAGTTCTCCTCGAAAAACCGATACGTGACACAGCCCTGGTGCCAAAACACGGGGTTTAGCCCAAATGTTAGGGCTGTAGTAGCAGTGTACTGTGGGTTTTTTTTTTCTCTCTCTCCAGATTGACAAGCCAAAGCTGTGGCTATCTACTCTCTAGCAAGCTTGATGTCAAATCAATTTGCTAGCTTTGGACTTGGCCTGTTGCACACACCTACTGTACACACATACACACACACACGCTATCAGAAGCCGTGTGCCAGGTCTCCTTATCAGCATCGATCAGGTCCAGCCAAGCCACTTTATTGGATGGCAGACTTCCAGGGCTAAATTAAGGAAAACATCAGTTTGTAGCCAAAATGGCCGCCGATCCGTTCTCAGTCCCATTGTGCTGCTGCAGTTGACTCCCAGGTGTGCTCGGCTTTGAAACTGTCATGACTGCATTTAAGGAATTAAGTTGATTAAGTTTTGCTATCAACAGTTCATCTCATAGTGTGGTGTGCGATTTTCTCCTTCACTCCCATTGTCCAGATGTGTGGCTGAGGCAGTCTGAATAGGCAGGAGTCTCTTTTTTATTTTGAATTGTTAAACCATATTGTGCTTGCAAGGTTTGATTCAAAATATTCAAGCTGTATGAGAGGCTGCTGGAGGACACGGGTCCGATCACACAATGCATGAATGTGTTCAGTCGAGTCAAAAATATTACAGATTTTACAGCTTTTTATTTCAATGAGGGTAAAGCAGCAACATGTAACTGAAACTTCTGAAAAGTATTCCTGAAACCTGTCAGGTGTATGATGGTTTACTACCTACTGTTGATTAGAGGACAGTTTGCATTTGCTGTTTTCTATTAATCACTTCCTGTGGGCAGCATCCATATCCAAGCTTCAACAGGGCAAATAGGGCGAAACTATAATGTTTCACCAAGTAGGGACTGGATGATATTTTCTGTTGCAGCTCTTGTTGCCTTAAGCTGGTAGAATGTGTAAAATATTACATACAAATGATTTTAATGTAGATTAGAGAAGTTGTGGTGAGCAGATGAGAGGCAGAACTGCTGTACTGTAATGTAATAAATACCACGTGAAGCATTTCACATCATGCGTTACGTATGCTTGAGACCACCGTGCTAATGCTAGAACCAGTTTTTAGCTTTTAACTTGTAACCAATGGCCTCTACTCATATGTGCCTTATACAACAAGTCTGTTATGTTTGTGGCTGCCCTCTAGAATAAACACAGAAGCTTTGTCTGATCTGACGCCCCTACCAGCAGGACGGCGTCATTTGTCTGTGCCTCCCCAAACCGGAAAAGAAATCTGGTTTATGATGTGGCGATGCTGTGGTTAACGTTTGGTTAGGTTTAGGGAAAGATCGTGGTTTGGGTTAAAATAAGTGCTTAGTTAAGGTTAGGGGACCTTTGTTGTCATGGTTACAATAATAATAGACATGTCGCTCTGTAACAATGTGACATGACTTCCTCCTTTGCTCCCGTCATAATTCCTACAGCCGCTAGAAGTTTTTGTAAACATATGTTGTTTTTGGGGCAGTAGCTGAGGCTGATGCTGTCCTTCTAGGAGGACAGTCTGTGCTTACACTGTATGTCCTAAGGACACACGTTGTCCAGTTGAGTTTATCGGAGGGTGGTGGGTCTGACCACACTGTAACCTGGTGTTTATGTCTTTTCTTCAAGATGAACAAAACACTTGAAGTGGAAATGTTCAACATGACATGCTCAATTCTCACACAAATACAGACCTCCACATTTCTCAGGTGTATTGATACTTCATCAGTGTTCAGTACAAATATCTAGTTTCTTATTTGGGTGGCAGTATTTCTGGTTTAGAGAGTAAAAAACATACGGCGCAAGCTTATGGCTGCGAGATTACCTTTACTCTATATTGTGCACCATAGACCACATATTACCATAGCAACCTAAGCCATGTGGATTTATTGTTATGTGGGGATTTGAGGGTGTTTGCGTTATTCACACGATCTCTTTGATTCTAGTTAACTTAGTGGAAATCTTCCTACCATCCTAGAGTATCTGTGAAAAGTAACCTCTGGGGGTTTTTAACAGTAGATGTTTTCTCCAGCTGTGGATGCTTTGCAAAACAATCACCATCATCATAAATTGGGAGAATCTGCACTCCATTACCACAGACTTGAATCAACACCTCTCTGACACAATGTTGACTGCAATTAGCCTTTATGAGAACACAACTGAAACAAAAACAACTTTTTTCTTGATAGAAATGATTGGCAGACACATGATACCAATAATATATTAATAAATGGGCAACAAAGCAAATAAAAATACCCCAAAACAAATTTCAAAAGGCAAAACATTTCCTTTGGGAAAAAAAGAAGTTAACTTTTTATAAAATGTGTCTAAAACATTGTATTAGCAGCTTTGCATTGCATTTCTTCTCATCTATCCGAATACTGTATTTAATACTTGTGTGCTCCAGAACGGGTTTCTTTCAAATCGGCATGAATATGTATTTGTGTGTTTAAGTGCATGTTTGTGTGTCTGTGTGCAAAATCTCCCAGTGTATGCCTGTGTGTGTTTGTGGACTAAGAAGGTTTTCATCGGAGCTTAACTGTGACAGTTCTGTCTCCGTTCTGCTGGCAGATCAATAATATAGTCGCAGATGACTGTACTAACACTGGGAGCCAGTTAGCACACACACACATGCGCGCACACACACACAAACCCATAGCCGAGTGTGACAGACAGAGCCTGTCTGTGACGGTGGAGGATATTAGGCTTATTAAGAGTGTCTGGGCCTCCGAGTGACTCATGCTAACTCAGTGTGTGTTTGCGTGTGTTTGCAGGGTAGCAGGTTAAAAGGGCTTAACATGAGAATGCATCTCACAACCAANNCTTGCCTCCTGGCTCATCTTGTTATTCCCTCACTCCCACCTCCCTTCCTGCTCTGCATTCATGTTGACTCCCTATCCCCTTCTCTGTCCTCTTTTCAACCCTCTGTCCTCTTTTTCTTTGCGTTCCTCCCCCAGGTTTCCGCCTCGTTTTCTACTTCAAAAAGACAGACTTTCTCCCACTTTAATTTTGTGACAGCTTTGGATGATTTTTGTTGTGTTTAAAATGACTTTCTGTTAAAACATGAATGTCAACAGGAGGATATCACACTGATGCCTCAGTGTAAGTGGTAAAAGGCGGGAAGTTAAAATACCCTGAATACCCTGCTCCAGCACAAAATGTGTAAAATATTTACTTATATTTACTTTATCTTTTCATCTTTTTACATTAAGTTTGATCGGCCTGTTGGTTGTAGATAAATGAGACCACTGTGGTGACAATTTGGCACAAAGATGAGTTTCTGAGTTACTTTAGTACAGTCAGAACACGGACATAATGACTACTTGTTGTTATTATACATGTTGAATTTGAAATTCATGTCTAGACTTCTCAGTCACACATCTTCAACAAGTAGCGGTGCTTGCTGTTTTATATATATAGGGTTATATACATTTATATTGTTGTTTATAATATTACTGTTTTTATTAAAAAATGTTACCATGAATACATTTCAGTAGGAGGGATTAAAAAAATGACATTTGCTGTCTTCACTACAATGACATTGAGCTGTTTCCTCTTCATTATCTGATATTTCTTCAGACAGACCTTGTAAGCCAAGCTGGTGGAAGTATTTTTCTGAGCGACATGCCCACACGTTGAAGAATTTGAGGGGAAACTCTGTAATAACGTATAATAATGTAACTGAAGGTGTCCTTGAATGTGGTTTTCAAAATCTGATTAAATAGAGATTCTTTTTGCATATTTTAGAGGAAGGTTGGCTTTCTACTGTACAAGTCTTTATTCATTTTTTTCTTGTTATTGTTTTTTACATTTCAAATGTATTACATTCAAATCACAGTGGAAATGTGCTGCTTTGTCAAAAGTTAACACTAAATAGTGTCAGTAGTTTTTAAACAGATGTGTTATCCACTTCTTTACCGATTACCTTCTGACTATACAAGCAGGCAAGCTAGCAAGGCAACCGAAACCTAGCCTACTAATGCAGTCCTGCTGTCTCTATCACAAGACCCTTGCCTTGCAGGTCGTAGCGGTCCCTTGAGGGTCCCCCAACCTAGTTACGTCCATGAAAAATAGCTCCAGAAAAATGGCCACAAAAACTGGGACAAGTGTGGCTACAACCAGCACAGCTGTAGAGGTTGTTGTAGGGTCAACTGAGAGAAATACCCCTTAAATCTGCATATTTCTTTATTCGATGTGTAAAACATGAAGTTAACTGCTCATAGCAACTGCTCCCAGCTTCCATGACAACTGAGGGATGGATAGGTCATTCACAACTTAGGACAAAACACAATAGAAATAAATTAACATGAACACAATGTGAGACTGAATGAATGAAGAGAAAAGGCAGTTCAGTACGATCATCAGGCTACTATTGACCCACTGATTGTGGTAATTTGGTTCAGGATTAATATAATTAGGCAGGGCTGCTTTACAAGACAGGTAATGATATACTGTGTTTAAGTGCGGCATAAGTCCAAATAACTACAACCATGGTGCCCCTAAGGGCCTGGGGCCCCAGGGCTGCCTGTCTGCTAACGCAGCCATGTCTGTCGTAAAGTAAACTGACAAAAACAAAAAAGTCAGTTTTTGTCAATAACATTAAAAGAATAAGTGCAAAAGCCCTCTACTCCATTACAGAGAAACAGTAAAAATAATTTCTACCTCCACTCTTGCAACTGGAATCACAGTGTGTGAAATTGCATTGAGTCTACTGCAAGATAAAAGCTGGCATCATATCATTGTACATGAGTCTGGAACAAACAGCAATGCAGACATTTCTGAGCAATACCAATACTTTTAGAAAACCTGGAAATGATGAACCAGATTCATTTCACCTGCATCCCCAAACATCCATTTCCCATCCTGCCCCACTCTCCCCTTCATCCACCTGATCAACAGGGAGAGCCCTGTATAGATCACTGACCTTCTCTCTTCCTCTGCTGCCCTCTCTTTGCTCCACATTCGCTCCATCAGATCAATACGCAGAGTTCAGTATGGATCACACCAAATGCCAGTGTTAAAAATGTGGCCCGCACCCTCCTCCCTACTTCCTCTCACTCTCAGATCAATATACGCGCATGAATCCAGCACTGTCATCATCAAGCATTCAGCCTTCTCTGGATCAATGAAGCTCTAAAAATTAACATCCTCATCACCTACATCATCAAAAACAACACCATCATCATCATTATACTCATTGTATTTCCATAATTCTGAGCTGATAAAGACATGCATGAGAATTTCAATCCAAATAGAAAGAGATAAAGTGCTGAGTGTAAATGAGAGTACTGATGTTATTCAATATCAAAGCCCTCTAATGTCAGAAAGAAATAAAGAAATCTAAAGATCACAGATTATTCATTGACACATGAGCGCACAGCTCTGATGTTACACCAGGATTTTCGGTGCCAATATCAAGACACTTCCTTTTTTTTCCTTTCTTTCCCTTTCATTCAATCAAAACTTTTAGAGCCTTTTCAACTTTTCAAAATACCAGACGGTTCACCCGAGCTGCACTCAACATTCGGGGACGTCGGCTGAGAGGTAGTGGCCTTTAACTAAAAGTCTGCATGCATTTCATCCAGGCACAACGGCGGCAGAACCGTTCAGAGCACTGGCATTTAGAGAGGAGCGTGTAATGTGATTCCAGATGATGCAGTTTATGGGCATGATAGAGAGAGGAGCCCCCCCAATAAATAAACACCCTTGAAAAACAAACACGTTGGTGATCCCGAGTACAATGCAGGTTCAATCACACAGACAATACGTTCACTGTAGCCACTAAAATAATTAAAATGTCATCTTCATAGAACACTTCCTCATTGTTTGGGCTCTCACAGAACTCAGCACTGCTTTAAATATTTTTTTCTTCTCTGATTAACTGATTAACAATTGATGCATCCACTGTGATTGCGTGCATGTACGGTGCAGCTGGTCCTGACAGGACTCCACACAGAGACACGTCGCCTTCAGCTCTTGTGACGGTGAGTTTTTCTACCACAGTTGTTTTTTCAAATCAGATGTCCATCCAATAATTTCTTCTGTGTGCAAGTGTGCATCCGAAGTACCGTCCACACCAATTACAGATATAGAGCGTATTCACATCCACTGTATTCAACCAGGTTTTGAAGCTGAGATCTCTGAAACACGCCATTAGTTCAAAATGATGTTTATAAGCAATTCTAATGAAAGTGGGAAAAGTCATGAAGCATCAATAATCAATATAAATAAAGGCTTATCTTATCAGGCTGATAAAACAATGTTCTGTGTGTTTATTGAGCTGTTAAAGATGATCCACAGTCTCCAGGATCCCAAACAGAACATTAGGGTTAAATAGGCTAATAAATAAAGAGATCATGTGAATGAATACGGTGCACGTTGTGTTAAAATTCACACGTTTTATTATTCATAGGAGCTTCCTGATTGTATTCTGTAATCAACCTGCAGTCCAATCAGTGCACGGCCTCACATTAAACCGAGAAGCCTTATTGCATCCGTAAAAGTTTTTAATTTCCCCACATTCTGCAATAATCCACTAAATGACAGCCTCTCTATAAAACACGGTCTGTGTGTAATTACAGCAGCGACATAAAAGTACAATTGGAGTGACTACAATTCTCAGTCGTGGTGAAGCTCTCGTCCTCTTTCCTCTAACTCTGTCTCTCTTCCCCTCCCTCTCCTCTCTGGCTGAAAGACATTAACTCTTGTTGCTTTGCGCAGGTGGCAGCTACAGTGTGCATCTTTTCTGACTGCTGCATGCAGCAAAGTGCAGTCTCGTCATTCTGACTGTGAGATTCTTTCTTTCGGATGTCGTTTGAAAACATCTGTGGCTAAACATAAAGTGTGCAAAATGAATTTGTCCGTTACGTAACTGACCCACTTTACGAGTGACTACGGCTGTGTCGAGATGGTATGGGAAAACTGCCTAGTATGTTTCCTCATTAACAATATCACAGCCATGTTTCTATAATATGCCATGTGGAATGTGCGTATGTGGCGCCACATATTTCTCCTGGCTGAGGCAACAGTTGGAGGCTTTATTATTTGTAACAAAGAAATGCAAAAATAAGGCTCGGCAGACGTGTGGCATTTGAAAGTCAATTTCGAGTAACATCTGCCTACAGCAAACATTTGAAACACTAATGAATCAAAATACTACACACCAGCAATAACAGTCTGTTTTTTATGTAAAAGAATAATATTCAACACTCTCAATCAAAGGTAGAATAACAGGCTGCCAGCTGGTGTTGTGTCGAGGTCTGTTTCCCAATTGATTTGTGTTTCCCCTTACATTTACCTGAACCCAACCTAAGCCATCTGCGATGCTTCAGCTCAACCCAACCTTACCCACACCACAACCAGTTATGTCTGCAACGTCTAACCATAAGCTAACCCCAGCCACGGAGGGCAGTGCTGTGAGAAACACTATACAAAGGGGGACTAGACCTCTGCCCGCAACACTTGATAACATCCCTGACAGCCCTGCCAGGAGTGAGTGGCACCAGTGGAGCTACTGTAACCTGTCACAGGTGGTCTCCCACTCCCCACAAAGTTAATAAATTACCAACCTAGGGTAAAAAGATTAAATAGGTTACAGTAGTTATAGTTGCTGTAGGAAAATGACCTATTTTAAGGTGTTGTTTTTGGAAATTTAGCATTTTAATAGTTATAAAAATATTTTAGTCACCATCAACACCTGTGTTGTAAAGGAATATAAGTTTTTGTCTGACAGGCCTGATATTGACTTTTTAACTGTTGGAAAATGTTCTACATGGAACTGCATTCTTCAGATTGCCTCAGTTTCCTTCAAAGGACTATTAGTGACCTTTCTTTGAAAAGAGATTTTCAATTTAATAAAAACAGGTAAGAGATCTCAGCAAAGCTGCACCCCTCTGCAAACATCTCTGTTAGAGTATGCATGCTGAGGAGAAGCAGAGGGAGAGC
Organism: Oplegnathus fasciatus; assembly: GCA_003416845.1. Taxonomy (NCBI): domain Eukaryota; kingdom Metazoa; phylum Chordata; class Actinopteri; order Centrarchiformes; family Oplegnathidae; genus Oplegnathus; species Oplegnathus fasciatus. Next base: position 723,225 of record NTHP01000190.1, on the reverse strand, counting down.
CACAGTGCTGTAAGTCTAAGCTGGCAGCCGAGCGCCCTGACAGCTTCTGGGTAATGGGCCGTCGCTGGGCTCACTAGACGGGTCGCATTTTCCCGCCAGACGAGTGGCGGTGGGTCTCGCCGGGTGCTGCGGTTACAGCCAAGGCTTATGCACACGCACACGTGCACACACTCACCGCTCAGTGGCTAGACAAGCACGCAGCCGCCCATCTGATTACCAGACAAATGTCGCAAAATATGCACAGCCAAAAGAGGCAGACAAATAGCCGGCCTTGGGAGGCGGCTATTCCTCGGCCAGCAGAGTGGAGTGGCCACCGCGGTGCCATCAGAGCTCAGATATCTGTATCTACTGGGTGTGTGCTCGCTGTCAGAGGTCCACTTGGATGATTAGATAAAGGGACTGTAGCCAGGGAGCACGTAAACACTAGGCAGAGTGAGGTACACCAACAGAGAGAGATACTACTCTTTTTCTCCAGGTTGTTTCCTCCCCTCTTATATTTCTTTGGTCCAAATCAAAGATGGGTTACTCTGTTTCTTTTAACTTCCAGCTAACCCATGATGTAGCTGGGTGAGATCAGAGTCAACCAACTGCTCCAGGGTTGGTTTAAAAATGCACCAAAACCGTGCTCTAAGCAAGGCCTAAGCCTGGCTGGTGAAAATAACTCCTAACTGTGCTTCTCTGGCAACCAACCTTATGTTTGGATGAGAAAGACAGTTAGCAACATTGAGAGAGGTCAAATAAAGATGGTGAAGAGAAATGAAAACAGAGAGATTATAAAAAATGTGAAAAGACAAGCGAGAGTGAGCGAATAAGACAAAGAGACTATAAAAGTGAATGGTGGGGAAACTGAATAACAAAAGAAGCCGAGGAGGAGCAGAGGGGGAGGTTCTCCCTAAGGCAAAAAAAAGTCTGTTTCCTCAACTTCAGTGATTGCTGGCAAGAAAAAAAGCTTGGCTAACTTTATAACAGCTTAGGAATTAGGCATTTCATCTGGTTAATGTACACCGGTTATAAAATGTGTGATACCCTTGTTGCACATGTTAATCTGTTTATGAAATATTGAGCGCAATATGGTTAAAAAAGCAACATAAAGAACAATAACGTTCATTTTAACAGCTGAAGCCACCGCAGAGACTCGAGTGAGAGGATGCGGTTGGTAATTGAGGTAGTGCTTCAATGGTGAATACTGACATGTACAATACAACAATAATCACGGTAATGGAACATTCCCCCGTGTTCATTCCCACCTCTTATGTCATCTAAGCCCAGAAAAACCACCAGCGTATCACTTGCAACCTTGTCATTTGAGGCGGAATGGCCCTTTAACTGATGAGGCTACATACAGTATGTCACGCTCTTCTTTATGCAGACAAAAACATGGCCTCAGTTTGACACACACGCACAGTCACACGGTGGATTTGTGCTTTTTGAGGTGATAAAGCAGCAGCATATGTCGTGGCAGACACTGTGACCTGTGGTGACTGATTAAAACTGGAAACAAAGGCTGAGCTGAAGATCTCATTAGCACCTCTGAAAGTCTTTATCTTCCACAACACAACAGGAGAAGACTCCTGAACTGCCAGCACCCCCACAGCCACACAGCTGCACTTAACACTAATTCATAATTCAACTTTTCTGTGGCGTAACCTGCCTATCAGGGGACAGATTTCCATTATTTCAGGTACATCAATGCTTGCTTTTTAATAGTGTTGTCAAATCCAAATATTAAAGACAAAGAAAGCCAACTGAAAGGAGTTCTAACTAACTAAAAAGCACTGGAATATTTGACGCTTGAGTCACATATTAATAGGTTTTGGGGTTTTCCTTCTTGTGACAGAAAAATCTGTATTCTCAGTAGTTGCAAGGACTCTCAGAGTTTTTCATTTTCTCCCCTCACCTTATTTCTCCAGTTAAAACAGGACAAGCCCATGAAAGGCCACACTGAACACTGTTACCATCCTCTATTGTTTTGCCACTTTCTATCTGGCGCAGGCATCAGCCAAGGTGTCTGAAAACCCCACACAGCCATTGTATGGTCCCTGGTCATAACAACGCTGGTTATATTATATCTACTGTGTCTGAGTCTGTGAACATGTGGTTTGTCAGGGAGTAGAAACTAGAGCTGCTCCTCTGGGAAGGCCAATAAGGCTGTCTGGGAAGGAGTTTCAAAGAAACACTAATACATGCTTCCTGGCTAGAGCAGTTACAGATTTTATATATTACATGATAATACATATGCTGATCTTCACTGTATTAAGACAGTGTTATCCTCCAAATGATACATTTAATGTGCTGTTTAATGAACTTTGGAGACAGAGGTGATTGAGTTGATCATTCTTGGCCATTTGGAGTTGAGAAGAAACGACTACTATAGCTCACCCATGTAGCTTTACCATTTACAAACAATAGAGGATGTATGTTCATCACCACTGGGCAGAAAACACTCTGATACGATGTCGTGATAGCTAACAGTATCTGGATGTTTTCAGCAATTTGAAATAAAGTAACTTGCTGGAAAACAATAAAAGGCCTCACTTTTTTTGGCCACGTTTTATGCTAGACAAGTGACAGCATTAGCTGGCTAACCTGACACATAAACGCACTGAATTAGAGAATTACTGAATTAGCCAGCAGCAGTACATGCCTCGATGATGTAGAAAACAAAACAGTGTCTCAGCCAAAATGCATTAAGGTCATGCTAACCTAACTCAACAAAAACAGAGGAAATAAAACATGCAAAAAACCCCCAAACTACTAAATTCCTATAGCCAAAGTATATTACACATCAAAATGACAAAAGGAATAAACTCAAAACACTGCAACAATTTGAATTAATTCAGTTTTACTTCCACCAAGTTGCTGGAAACATATTCCGGCTCCTTGTTTAATTGCTGTGCACAGTGTCAATACGTCTCACCACAAATGCTACCAAGATGAATTCTTGTACACATATTGTAGCTGCTGATTAAATGTTGCCCCGTCTGTTCACCGGGACAAGCCATGATGAATAAAACTATTCAGAACAACAACAATACTAATGTTTCAGAGGTAATTGAACAATAAATCCTACATGCTTTAGGCACTACAAACCTCCAGCACACTGGCTTAGGGGACTCGTGTGTTTTGCCAAACCATTTGTCCATTTGGTAATTACCTCTAAGTCAAACAAAGTGGATGGCCTATAAAAAGCCGTGGAACACAGTGTAATCCACAAGACGTGCTGCTCCTCACTAAATAATAAACTCATCTAATCGAGTTAGCAAGATGGCAGCCTTTATTCCATCTGTGTGCAGCTGGGTGATGAAGTGGAGGACGTGTTTTTTTGGACTCCACACCTCTTCCATCTCCCATGTTGCTGCTGTTTTAAATGGGGGCCCTCAATACGGCCCTGTGACAGCATCGAGGAGCTGAATGCACGCACCGGCTAATTAGACTTGTGAATGAATCGGTTTCAGGCCATCTTTCCGCTCTTTGTTGGTCCACCCCTCAAATTGAAATGAGAATCACAATGCCGGCAGATGAGTAATTAGTTTGAGACGGATGGAATCCCCGCTCGCTTAACGGAATCAAAGAGGAGAAAAGATGATGGATTGTGAGCGTTTATTTATGTGTGTGTATGAGAGAGAGAGAGTGAGACAGAGAAATGGAGACAGAGGCTTTAATCGTGTTACATTGTCCTGAGAGGCAGGCTAAGTGCATTACTACTATTGTGTCAGGAGGGCTGTTTTCACATCGGGACTGGTATGGAATGTGTAGAATGTGTCTTTTGAGCCCAGAGCAGAGATGAGGCTCAGGTCTAAACTCAATCAACAGCAGATAATATGACAGTCTCTTCGCATTGTGTACAGTTTACCTCCACTCATCACAAGAAAGAGGACCGATGGACGCCTGTGACAGCTGCACATTGTTTGATTCTGTGTGAGAAGTAATTGCTTTCTTTTTAGTGGACAATAAACAGCGTGTCATGTTTGCAAAGTGGAGGATTTGCTTTGTGCCATTAGACCTGAGCCAAAATTCATAGAAACTACAAAAAGCTTGCTTTGATCAACCTGGACAGTTGTACTGACAGAGCTGGCACGATTTTGCCGCAAAATAATGTCATTTTGCTTTCTGCTGCTGCAGCCAAAAAAGTTTGTATGTTAGCATGACAGAAGGTCACGTCTGTTTCTGGCAAATGCCAAACGCAGAAACAAAGATATGTAGATTTGTAATCATGACACTCCAAGTATAAAATCTTTGGCTATAACACTCTAATACAGACTATATAAAACTCCATATTGAAGCATCCATTATCTATGCAGTATGAGAAATGATTGGTTCATTAGTCAGTCACATGATCACATCAATTCCAGATTAACTCTGTTAGAATCAAAGTGTCAATCTGGCATCAAATTTCTTTCAAGTTCAAATCCTTCTGCCGCAAAGTGGTCTTGATTCATTCCTCCTGCAGCTCTGAGCTTAAAGGCGCTACAGTACGTGTAGTTAATGTGCAGTGAAGCGCTTCAGGACGGCAACTTGATCCCATCAATAACTTAAGTCTGCCGGTGAGTTTTTGACAGATCTATATCCTTTCTCAAGGCACACTTTGAACATACAATTTATAAGAGTTCTCAAGTTACCATCCTTGAGATTGTAATGTTTTTTTTGTTTTGTTTTTAAAAAGAGCAGCATGTTTCATAAAGTGATTATAACCTAATTGCTTCATGTCCTCTTCACCTCCCTGTTGTTATTCTGGGTGTTTATTTTGAAGAGCAAGAAGAGGAATAATAATAGTGAGAGCTGATAAAAGCTAATATGTGTTCTTAAAATGAGGTTAACCAACAGTGAACATAATAATAATAATTACTAGAATGTAAAAACACTTCTTCTGTTGTACTGTAAAACATTCACGTAGACTGAACATTTCTTCGAGCTGCTCTGAAGGCAAAAGTATTCTCGTTGTTTGAGTTAAATTCTAATGGGTGGGAAGGTGAGAAGCTCTGGTCAAAATATACAAAAATTATAAATAGTAATGACCATCCATGACGCTGCATGGTCACAAGCCTGGTTATCTTGCTTGCAGAGTGGGTAACAGACTAGCTTGGCTTACAGTAAAACTGCACTAATCATTATCTTTATAATACCAATGGATCAAATGACTATGGCTAATATAAAAGGGGTCACTCATAGTTCTAAGGAGCGTTTTAGCATTTTACAACCTGCAACTTTACTGCTTTGGTTCACTTTCAGTACTCTTATTGACTTTGTTTCCAGATGTAGCGGGCAGATGTTTTCATCGAAAAAGCTGTGATAAACCCACTGTGCGGTACCTCCCAAGCACCAAACAGCACAAAGCTCATTTGAATATACATTCCCTGACTGCATTATAGTACCTGAGAGCCCTGAAGTTCTGCCTCAGCTTTAGGTTTTGAAACACACCTTTGCAATAAGACATAAACTGATACAATGGGCCACACTACAACTCTGCCAAAGCAGGCAAAAGGGAAGGTAGAGCTACCAGATTTATGTTTCTCTTGTTCATTGTGTAAATTCAAAAGGAAACAACAATATAAATACATAGTGCAGCTTTACCAAGTAACTACTGTAGTAGGTGTGTGGCTACAAGAGAAGGTACATGATCTGGTGCACCAGAGTAATGCAGGAAGCTCTCTCGCTCTCTCGCTCTCACTTCCAAAGCAAAACAACAGTGTTTTTGAACTCTGGTTTGAACCATAGAGATGAATTCTGGATCCAAATCAAGGAGTGTACCACTAATGTGACCAGCTGTAAAGCCAGTCACCTGCAAGAGCACAGCTGACACACACAGGTAGAGTGTACAGAAGAGGACCTGATGGGTGTGAGACAAACACACACACACACACCTGATGCTCGTCATGCTTCCAGTCTCAGAGCCAAGCTTGCATCTCTCCAGCTGACTGGCAACAATCTGTCGTTCGGCTTCCAGCTCTCTGGTCAGACGTTCAAACTGCAACTCCTGGAGAGAGAGAGACATAGAGAGAGAGAGACAGAGAGAGAGAGAGAGAGAATGTGTCAAAACATTCTGTCTATTTATTTACTGTCACATTTACAGTCATCCTGAACATTATTTCGGCTCTGTTGTCTCCGACACATTTTTAATTGTTGTGAAATGGACTCTGCAGTCTGTGGTGGGAAAACAGGCCAGATACCACTGTGTCTGCCAGTTTCACACTGCCAGATATTCATGGAGAAGAGTCTGATAAGTCACAAAACTGTGACACCAAACTAAAGCCATCGCAAATGTGACATTTGTTATTCTGCCACAAGGAAACTCATGAAATAGATGAAGTTTGGGGGGGGGGTTTAGGGAGAAGAATTTTGTTTTGACATAAAGTGTCAGGTTCACATGAAAGCATTAATCTAATGCTTGCCTGACAAATCATCTATACAGTCTAACTGTTTGGATTTGCATCCTGCTGGATGGTGGTGGCTGATATGAAGGGAGGCACAGAAGAGAGATGTAGCGCCCCCTGAAGAAACACTGTCACCCTCCTGCTGGATGTTACATAAATACATACAACCTTTATTTTACCTCGAAAAACCACTGAGGAGGCATCCTCATTTACAATGGTGTCGAGAAAAAATTAAAAACAAGAAAAACATAAAACAACGCTTGCAAATAAAACAGGTAACAATAAAAACAACAACAAAGTATGACAGCTAAAAGTTAAAATGCAGGATAATAAACAGAGTAATAAAAGGATATAATTACAGTATCGTTACAAACATTTACAATCAGTTAAAACAAGATCTGAAATAAGGCAGAGAGTCCAAGTTTAAGGCCTTTTGCAGATTATTCCATGTATAAGGTGCATTGTAAGAGAATGACATATTTCCTAATTTGGTTCTGATTAAAGGAATGTGGAGCAACAACCTATTCTGTGAACAAGTACCAAGATTATGTGAGTTCAGATTTAAAAGGGATGAAATATAGGGTGGAAGCATCTGTATTAAAGCTTTATAGAGGAATAAAAACCAATGCTGGTCCTGCCTCACAGCCAAAGCTAAGGCCAGCCAACCTTTTGGTAAAGATGGCAGTGGTGAGTGCTGTAGGGATCACCAGTTATAAATCTTAGGGCTGAGTAGTAGACAGCATCCAGTGATTTCAAAATAGAGTCAGGAGCTTTTCCATATATAACATCCCCATAATCCAAAACAGATAAAAATATTGATTCAACAATTATTTTTCTATGGTGAATAGGGAAGCAATTCTTATTCCTGTACAGAAAACCAAGTATTGTTGTCAATTTAGTTATCACTGTGTTGATGTGATGTTTGAAGTTAAGGTTATTGTCCAGCCAGATACCAAGGTATTTATATTGAGGTACTCTCTCTATGCATATGCTATTTGATGAGTGTATGTTAAAAGATTCAGTATGAGTACTCTTGGGGAACAGCATCCATTTGGTTTTGTCTGAATTGAGCACTAACCTATGGTTATGTAGTGGGAGTTGGAGTGAATCAAATGGAGACTGCAAACATTCAATGGCTGATTGTGTAGAAGCTGTAGTACAATATAAAACTGTGTCATCCGCATAAAGATGAAATTTACAGGATTTGGAAGATGGGACAATATCATTTATGTAAATTGAGAACAATATTGGACCTCACACTGAGCCTTGCGGAACGCCTTTAGTAATATTTAAAATATCAGATTGAACATCACCCATTTTAACACACTGCAGTCTATTAGAGAGGTAGTTTTCAAACCATAGGCAACTGACAGAATCAAGACCAAAACAGGAAAGTTTTCTTAAAAGTAACAAATGGTCAACTGTATCGAATGCTTTAGACAAGTCTATAAACAGAGCAGCACAAGACATTTTTCTGTCCAGGGCTAGTGCAATGTAATTTAAAACCAGGGACGTTGCAGAAATGGTACTCTGAATAGGCCGAAATCCAGACTGATAGGGAGTGAGTACAGAAAACAAAGAGAGATAGGACCTGAGCTGATTATTTACCAATGCTAATGCACTCTTCACTCTAAAATATATGGCCTAAATCTGATTCATATACTGCACTAAATGTTTGAATATAATATAGTTACAAAATGTAATTTTCCATTTAAGTTAAGCATTAAGAATTGTTGAATATACAGAATTGGTAATCTGTGGACAATACAGTGCTTCACTGTAGAAATTCTTTCTGTTCAGGAGAATCTATTTGCGAAGTCTGATTCCATCACAATTTGTCACATTTTGCTTTTATCGATACCATTTCCACTCAGGTTTTATTTATGCACAAATTGAAAATGCACATAAAAACTGGTGGATGGAAAAGCACTTATGCCAGAACATTTTCTTACCCTAAATCTCTCACTGCTTTCAGTGATGCTTGCTCATACAATTGTTCCAAGTCTGATTCACCAAACCCTCTGAACTACGCAAACTTGTTGTAAATTTCTTGTTTCAACTTGATAAATGCCACCTGTTCACGAGGAGGTGTCCATTCGAGATTTGATCATTAGCCTACTCAACGCCTTGAAACTGCTGTGTACTGTAAGGGTGCCCGCTCTGCTCCATTTGCATTGTGTCATTCACAAAAATGCCAACCAAGAGCAAAAAGAAGAATTAAGGTATTTTATGTTAGTAGTGGTATAGTGGACCTTAAAAAAATCTGAAAATATTACGCTACTACAGTCATCATCACCATGCCATTGCAGTACCACGAGAGAAATAAAGAAGGAATGGCTCGATATGAAGTTAGATGACAAAAAACATCTTGCTGAAACGGTCCATGACTAATATTGGAGGCGGTCGAGGGGACGTGACAGTCATGGAGATGGATGAGAGCTTACATTCCTTTACAGGTGATGTCACACTATCAGATGTCATAAAGGAGAGCGTACACCTGGACAGTGACTTGCATGAAGACCCTGAAGCAGTGTGACAATGTTCCTGACATCTACTGAACTGTAAAAGTTGTCATACCAAAATACTCTGGTAAGCCACGATGCACACCACACTAACAAGGTGAACAAAATTTTACTTTTTTATATAGTTTCATCTGAGTTTTATTTTTTATGACAGATAGTATGACAGGTCTGAACCAATCATGAATTTCCTTCGTATCTATGAGAAAACTCTAAATACAAGAAAATTGGTGAATGCGACAAGTTCTCTTGAATCACTTGCATGTACCATTTAAGAATGAATCAGTTCCCATGAGCAGTTCCTCTATTGTTTTTATGCTTAATTTATGCTGTTCAATGAGTGATGAATAACCACTAATTAACTGATACACAAATAAACCAACAGCTGATTACAGTATTTGTGTTGGCTGCTGCAATCATTATAGCTGATTAAACATAACTGATTTTACCAATTTGTGCACAAAAAACAAACAAATTAATCTAACTGGATTGCAGATTGTTTCAATCAAGGGAAGAGCATTTAGTGCCTATACACTGAAGCACTGGTCCTGAAATTAAGATTTAGATCTTAAAATGGTTTCTGACAGTTTTGAGGCGTGTTTCCAGATAATAAAAGTAATGGGATTATAATAAATCATGTCAAAATGGGTGATATAATCAATCAGTGTTCCCCAGGCAGCATTTGAATACAGAGGAGCCATTCTGAAAGAGATCTGAGCTCATCTAACAGCTATAAAATGTTGAATTTTGGATCTGTAGGTGAATGGACCTTCATATATTTCATTTGGTTTGATGTTCAATTGCTGAAGTTTCCACTGAAATTGCACACGGCAGTGATTGTGTGTGTAAGTACATATGAAGTGACACAAGCACACATACAGTACATGCATTACATTTATTACTTTTTTACTCATCTGTCATTCTTATAAGGGAAATAAGACACATGGATCCACGTCACGCTCAAACAGTAAATGTGCAAGACAAACAGCCTGTTGCATATCTGACAAATTAAGCTCCATACATTCAGAAAGCAATTGCATGTCGTTAAAAGTGAATAAAAAGTCAGACTGCTCTGGGTGCGCAGACACAGTCAGAGGCACAACTTAACTTTAACAAAATATCATGGAAAAATACATTTCCCAGCAAGACAGAACATAAATTTTATATAGAGTGATCACACAATGTGCATTTTCAGCTTAAGAATACTGATGGAGAGCAGAGCACCGGTCCGTGGGAGCTTAAACGCTGATGATGCCTGAGGCAACTCCAGGCTTCCACCATAATGATACAATTTGATTATAATGAATCATTAATGTAATAAGTTAAGAAATCAAATCGCAAATTTCACTGTAATTATGCACCATCGTCTTGTTATTAATGGTAACTGGACACACACACAGGCACACACACACACAGGCATATATAGAAACATGCCCGCCGTACATATGCACCCGCATCGGCATACATACACACAGAAGCACGCAGACATAAATGGATTTATGCGCATATGAGAACACACAACTTCCACACATAAATCGAGGCTTGCTGCTGTGACACTGAGTGGATATATAGACCCACTAACTGTGCCAGAGTTATAGAAAGTTTCCCATTGACTTCATGACACAGTTAAGTGCTTTGTGCAACTGCCAAACGGCATATACAGTATGTTCTGCTGTAAAACTATATGTAACGTCTGTCAGTGGAAAATGTTGCAAATACAGAACAGTCTGTTGATGTTAACATGCTGTAATGCTCACACACACACACACACACACACACACACTGCTGTGAAGTCTCTGTGAATACTGCAAGAGCAACATGCAGGCTCTTCCCTGTTTACACAACTTCAACATGATGATACATAGCTGTGTTTACTCTGCACTGCGGATGAAAATGTAGCTGCTCAATAGAAATAGTGAAAAAAAAAAAAATCACCTGGCTACATGAGCTGTGCTGAGTCGGCTGTGTTTACTGAGCTGATAATAAATCATTTTTGAAATGGACACAAATAAAAGCCGTGTAGTAAAACTGCCAGCGCCTTTATAGCACTTAGTGGCCTAAGATCAATCATCACACTGTTTGTTAAAGTAAAAGCACGGAGCCAATCATCTGCAAAAAACACATGGATGATTTTAGTGTCTATGATCTCATCACTTAAAGGCTAATTTGAAGCTGTAATCCTTTGATGCAAACACAAGCCAGCCACTTGCTACAACGCTGCTAGAAAGCTGCAAGAAATTCCATCACACAGAGCTAAGAAACTGTATTTCGATTCGCATCCCAAACACCGCTGCACGCAAGCAAGCCGCATGCTTTTCCCTGTGTGATCTGACTTTTTGAAGCCAAATCAATCTAAACACCCTCATCAGCTGATGTAAAGAAAGGAAAACCGAGAAAAAACAACCTACTTCGAGGCAACATCTCCAGAGCAGATGACGGAAAAGATGAATCGCTTGTGTTTTTCTTTGTTTGTTTGCTTGTTTGGCGCTCCTACAGCTGAGAGCATAGAGTGGCTAAGCGAGCTGACTAACTAGCTGGATGGCGAGTCGTGAGAATTCGGTTGTAAGGCTTCTTGAAAACATCCAAACAAAAGCGATCGCTCCCTCCTTTTCCCCCCTGCCTTTCCCTCTGCTCCCTCCAATTCAGGGCTGACAGGCAGACACCTGTTACTGCAGAGCAAGAGGCAGAGGCCGTGATGGAATGTATTCTGAAAAAAGCAGGTGTCAAAAAGCATTAAAAAAAAGAATAAAAAGAGTGAAAACCAGAAAGAGAGGAAGGAAAGCAGTGAGCACACATACCTTCACATGGACCATACTTCACAGAGAGACACAAAATCACAGAGTATCCCGCTTTTCTTTGCTCCCCTCTGGTCAAAAAGCAACAACACTCCCTCTCCCTCCTCCAAACACTCATCTGTCCTGGGTCAAACACAGCAAGCGATAGAGAGACAGAAAGAAAGACACACAGAGAGAGAGACTACAAGTGTCACTTGAGCTGACTGCAACTCAGCCCCCCTCTCTCTCTCTCTCTCTGTCTCTATGTCTATGTCTCTTTCTCTCTCGCTCCTCGGGGGCCATGAAACACTCACATACACACACACACGCTGTTCACTGAGGCACAAAGGTCCCCATGGCAACGGAGCATTTAGAAGCCCCGTGGCATTATTTATGCAACGTTGCATCACAATGGGCCCTCCCACCGGCCGACCCTGCCAAAAAAGCCCGCCGCTCGCCAGTCACTCTCTGCCTCTCTCACTCTACCTCTCTCTCTCTCTGACCAGACCATCTGCACCCTCCCTCCCTCCCTTCTCTCCCTCCTCCCCCCAGCCACCATCACTGAAAAGCAAGGGGGGATTTTGGGAGGAGGAGGAAGAGACAGAAGATGGAAGGGAGGCGAGATGGAGAGAGGCACACACGCTCAAACCAGTAGACTCATACCTACACACAAACACACGCATGCCTACACACACACACACACACACACACACACACACACACACACTCTGTGTTCTGCCTCAGTGAAATTCTATGGGCTGAAACGGGATGTAAGGAGTGTATGGAGGCAAAAAAGCACATTAGCTGGAGTAAGTTCAAGCACACACACACACACACACACACACACACTCACACACTTAATCTACACACAGTCGTTTCATGTCAGGACTTTTTTGGACCACTGGCTGGTATTTGCACAGACTGAGGATGTGAAAGCAGGCAAAGTTGAATTTTGTTATTCCTCTACTTCAGTTAGGAATAAATTATAATGGTCCCAATGTACAATATCTGGCATTTTGTTCACCTTTTGGGATTGACACAAGAGCTGGAGCATGACCTTAGAGAGAATGGAGAGCCAGAGAGGCCAAAAGAGAGGAAACCATCAAATTAGCTGTGTTGCACCATTCACTTTTATATAACCTCCCTCTGCCAAAGTATAAACTGCTCCTCTAAAGAGTTGATAGTTTGCAGTCTAAACTTCACTTGCAAACTGCTAGCATGTTACCAGTTACAGCAGCCTACCGGCTTTAGTGGTTCACCAACTAGCGCTCAAGAAAGCACTAAGAACCAAGTTTAGCAAGTGAATCATTAAACAAATAAATGAAGCTTCATGCACAACCATCTCTTACCCATATGCAATCTGACTCCAAATCTGAACCCATGGCTGCCCAACAGGTACCACAGTCGCTTCCTAAAGCACCAAGAAGTCGTGTGAAAAACTTTTCCAGTCCCTGTCTACACTGTTTAAAATCTCCTTTTCTTCGTTTTTGCTTTCCTTTATCTGACTTGTCCACTTCCCATTCCCTGGATGCCACAGTCGAACTAAACCAATCATTGACATCCTAGCAAATCCATGCTGCACATGCAAAAACTCCAGCCTCCAGTCATTTCTTTATTCAAATTGGGATTGGCTCAGTTTACACGGCTGTTTGGCTGCAGACTGACTGAACACATGTTTAATCATGGAGATAAGTGGGCCATCAACTGAGTGTTTGGCCAAAACTAGACGGATCAGCTTGATCAACTCAATGTTTCAGTCTGTAACTCTGAGCTAAAAAGCACAGGATGTAAATACACTGCAGTTTTGAGCATGCATGCCTGTGTGTATGTGTGTGTGTGTGTGTGTGTGTGACTTATCTTACTTTGGACACATTTCAAACTCAAGACCGGTTAACTGGGGACGACTTGTCCAACTGGGGACAAAAGCTGTGTTCCCAATTTGAAAAACGCTAATTTTGGGCCAGTGGTTAAGGTTAGTGCTAGGTTAAGGTTATGGTTAGGGTTAGGGTTAGGCAAGTAGTGGTTATGGTTAGGGTTAGGGCAAGTCTCCAGGAAATTAATGAATGAATGTCCCCAAAAGTGACTTAAGTAAACACATGTGTGTGTGTGTGTGTGCGTGTGTGCACAGTATGAAGTATGTTGGGGTAAGACCAGTTGGATTGCAGAAAGCTGACATACTGTATCTTTGGATATTTTTGTTAGTATTCAGTAGTCTGTGTGAAATTCTTAATATTAAGGGAGCACTCCACATATTTTACACATAAAGTTTAGTTTACTTGTAATGAGAAGCACGACTCAGCCTGTGAAAGCAGTTGTATGTGTGGCTCTGTGGCTCTGGGATGAGCTTCGTCAAGTCTGAGAGAATAACCCTGATAATGTCAGCATCATCTCAGTTTAGGCTTGAAGTCTACAAATTTATAACAGAAAGAAAATGTCAACTGGGGGCGTGGAGTGTGAAAGACGTGGGCATTTACCAGGAAGGAAGGGTCACACCAAATGACAATATTGGTTGCATTATGGGAAATGTAAGATCCAGTATTTTTGTTTTGTTTTGACCCATACAAGGTACTAAAAATCAGGATATGTACCATGAACAAGACAACTTAGAAATGTATCAATTTAAAAGTAGAATAATGGCGATGACATTAAATGTCCCATTAGAAACAGCTCAGGTATAACTATTTTCAAATGCAGACTATAGAATTTGCTATGGATTGTTAATGGATTTTTCCCACAGTCTGAAGCGGCCATTGATCTCCAGACTGACCTCCCACAATGATGTCACGACATTACATCATCTTCGTGTGGAAATGCATTTTAAATGAGTATTCCAGCAATTTAGTGCCATTAAATTGGGAAAAAGAATGGTCAATGACTGATGTTGTGACTTTCAGACCCTTGTATGGGTCAAGCTCCAAAAAGCCCCCAGTTTATACTCCAGCCTTTCTGCTACAAATCTCTGAGCCCAAACAGAGACAACCCTGATGACATCACCACAGGTTATTCTCTCAGACTTGACAACGCCCCTCTGGAGCCACAGAAGACATTATACAAGTGGCTGAGTCGGACTGTCATTTATGTGTAAAATTGATGGAGTTTCAAATGGAGTTCCCAAATGTTTATTGTGATGGACAACTCAAGTAAGTTTCAAGAGTCTGCTTAATGATTATCACACTGTATGGAGATGAATGGAAACCAAAGAAAGTGATTTGTAATAAATGGGCTAATATGTGCAAAATCACTGACTTATCTTACAATGAGTACTGACTCATACTGCACTACAACATCATGTTCATCATATCGGTGGACAGAAACACTCACTGGCTGATATCAGCAGATTAGTGTGCATGCATGTGTATGTGTGTGAGTAATCATAGGTTGTTAAGCAATTAAGCGAAAAGGACAACAATTAACTATGTCTTAATGAGCAGGTTCTACAATCAAGTGCTTGTCAACTGATTGCATTACTAAAGATTCAGCTCCAATCTGAGCCTATTAATGGAGACAGAGGCAAGACAGATAGAGAGTTAGTGTGCAGCCACTAGCTTACAGGAACAGGCTGGCCCCTGAAAACCCCATTAAAGCAATTAGTAAGGTAAAATAAATGACTGTAGGACAGTAGTGGGCTGCATGGGGAGCAAACTTGCAGTGTGTGTGTGTGTGTGTGTTCTAGCTGTAGCTGTATCCCCCTCTCTCTCCAGTGTAAAGCGGTCTAATTGTGCCCCGTGGTGTCCGCCTGGCATTTACTTGTTTCAGAAGGGGGCCTGTTCGATGAGAAAATGTCACGGTGGCTGTAAGACCACTGCTGTCTGGAGCTATTGTTTTAGGCCGGAAAATTACTAGGTACATCCAGTTGGTAACAAAGTTGTCCCAGAGGCAGAGGGAAACAACAAGAAACAAGAAGGTGGGGTGTGAGAGAAAGACAGAGACCAGGGGAGCAGGGAGAGAGAGGTGAAATGAGATAAGGAAGAAGACGACTTTGGCTGACTAAAAAGCAGTGAGGGGGAAGACAGATTCAAGGAGATTTAGCACTCTCCAGATACCAAAAGTACTTAAATGTTCATCCCAAACCGGACAGATTTGTCTTTTCCCCCGATAACTGCAGCTGTAGATCCGGGGTTTAATTCTTCTCCTCACCACAGTCTGTGTTTCCAACCCCCTGTGCAACAGCGCTGAAACTGGTTTTAAGCACAGAGTTAGGGACATGAATTATGAACAACTGTAAAATATTCAGAGTGCACTGGCTTTGTTGAGCTTATTGTGCTGCAAAATAAAAAAAAAACTGCTCCCCGAGCATCGAGGTGAAATTGTTTATTCAAACTGCAGGGCGAATGAAAACCTTGAGGATGCTAAAAGCTCAACTCCGTGAGGTAAACATCTAAAGGGTAACAGTTCTCTGCAGTTTTCATGACACTGTTGCTTTAATCACATTGAAACACCTTGTGGCCTTGTTATTTTTGTCTCACTTTATTGCCTGTTGCTGGGAGGATTGCCAATCGACATTCTGCCCCTCCCCAAAAAACACATTGTATCTGCAGGTGCTGTTTGGAAAAGAAGAAAAATGAGCAGCTCTGCCCAATAAAAGCTTCCTGTCCTCAGTGGAAACGATTCAAGTACAAATTTAAGTACAGAATTTAGAAGACTTGGACAGGATTGCAACAGGCTTTTTTAAATCTGCGTTCTTGTCAGCACTTTTTTTCTTGTAAAAATCATCAGTCACGTCCCAACTGCTGTTCCAAGTGTACAAGTCCACATTCAGCCAAGTGCAGTCCAAATGACCGCAGGTGTTCTTGTTCCACTTGTTTTATCGAGGATGCTTTGGGAGCTGACTTGTGTGGACTCAAGGGAGATAAGAGTCCATGCACATAGGGCTGAAACAATTTAACCGATTAGTCAATCGACAGAAAATTAATAGGTGACTATTTTGACTATCAATTCATTGCTTGAGTGGCAAAGTGGCAAACATTCGCTGGTTCCAATTTCTCAGATGTGAGGATTCGCTGCTTTTTCTTGTCTTATATGATAGTGAACATAGATATGTTTGGGTCGGACAAAAAAGCAACTTCAATATGTCAACTGGGGAAGGCTTTTTAAACAATTCTGGGTTTTTTATAGAGAAAATTACTACTCAATTAAGAAAGAAGAAAAAAGGAAGAAGAAAATAATTGGCAGATTGAATCACCGAAGAAAATAATCATTACTTGCTGCCCTGTTATTATCCTGTAAGTGTTATTATATTACCAAAGAAAAAATGTTGAGATTTTTTCGGGCGAGACATTAGATTAGATTTAGAATATGTAAGACAACTTTGGAGTCTCATTTTGTTCCATTCTGTCTAATTACCTCAAAGTATTATCCAGTAACATTATCTATAAATGCTTTAAAAATGTAGTTAATGATGAAAAACCTGGTGCACGACCGCTCTGGCCTTCACAAGGGCCTGAGGCAAATATCCTAGGTAACTAGAAAAAATAAGGATACACTGTAGAAAAAAAATATAAGAAAGAAATCATAAACATACAGTAAATGAAAAATACATGAATTTGAAAGGCACAGTAATTCACTTTATCAAATTCATTAGTGCAAATAAAGATGAAGACCATTGTGTTTGAAATGTGCCAGCTTGCAAGGTCCAGTCATACAAGAAAAGGTCCAAGGTCCAGGCTTTCAAATATTAGCGATTATAGAAATCTATTGAAACTACTTTTGGTATGAAAGTATAGGACATTCCTCAGTGCTCACTAATGCATGAAAAGAAATCCTGGCTCTGGCTACGCTGCAGCATCTGTCTCTAACTTCATTTGTCTGTAATAAAATAATCAACGTCCACCACTAGACTTACACTTATCAAATATAAAGTATGGTATCTTTTCCTTCGCAATGTCAGCCGTCTGCTCTGCTCTCTGCATAATGTGACTCACAGAGCTGAACTCTTTGAGTCAAGTCTGGAGCGCTGGACTCAACTCTGCAAACCAACGGAGCCACACACACACACACACACACTATCTCTCTTGCCTGTCAATCCCCAGTCAACCATTTTTTCCTTGCTGTGGCAGGTAGCAAAGAGAGAGAGCCGACAAGACCCCTGCCACTGCTTTCCAGTTCCAGCTACAGACAGTTAACAACCAAAAAAGCTTCACTCTGAAACGGGCGCAAAAACATACACACATGCAAATATATATGCATTCAAATGCACATGCACCCATGAATTGATGGTTCACTAAACTCCTCCTCCGACCAGCGGCTGTCCAATCGTAGCTTAGCAACCGTAACTTCTCTACATGTTAAAGTGGTGTGCATGGGGCTGTGGTAAGAGCGACACTCTGTATTTATTACGAGGAAAATTACTTCTACACCGAAATTAAAGAACAATGCTGTTTTGTTAGCTCTATTAGCTACCTAGCCACAGCTGATAAAATCCGCCAGAAGACAGTTGTCATTTCAGCCAGCAAAATGGACACTCCTGGGCTCGAAATGAGAAGCTGCTTTTGTCTACCTCTGTCTGAAATCAAGGACCTATTGTTTCAAAGTTGTAAATCTGCCACCGTTATCAATGAAAACTACATATGTGCTATGAAAGAATGGAAAGCTTGAAAGGCGAACAGCAGCTAAAGGGTGGGGGTCTTAGCGAGGTGTCTATTCAGTATGGAAGTGCACTTACACACAAATAAACGGACACACACACACACACACACACACACACACATACAGTATATACACAAAAAACATATTCACATACAGCAGCATTGCATCGCTGAAATACAACATATTGTCCTATTTCTACTACGCCGCTCTGGCCTGGAGTCTTCCTTCAGCTGGAAATAACAAAAAGTAAAAGACTTTCTCAAATGCCAACACTTTGCCGGAGAGAGCAAGAGGGAGAGGAAGGGGGGAGACAAAGCATGAGCACACACAATTTCTCCCCAAATCCTCCCCTTCCTCCCCATGCCTTAAATATTCTTCTTTTTCTTTTTCTGCATGCCCCCTTGCATAAGAAGTAAAACAAAATAAATATTTTATCCACTTTGAAACCACTTCTTATGAATATCTAACTCTGTTGTGAACTTTGAAGAGAACTATATTTGGTAATTTAATGAGGTAGCCGATGCTAAACAAATCTTAATTAATCCTTAATAAACAAATGAAGAGAGCAGCAGTGAGAGGGGGAGGAAAGGCTGATAGCGCCCATGATTATCGCAGGGCTGCTGTAAGAAAACAGCAGTAAAGGAACCTAATGAATCATCCAAGAGTGAGTACAATTACCATAAGGCTGATTGTTTTCAAAAAGCTATTAATCCGGAGTTTTTTATCATCTCACGTGTCACAACACCAATCATAAATGGAAGGAGTGGTTGAGTATCTGTGCTTTGAAACTAGTGTGTTAAAAATGGAGTGTGCACAGCCACCAGATATGTAAATAAAATGTGATCAATGGAAAGACTAAGATTTCAACAGTATTTATATAATGATGTGTTGGTAGGTGAAGAGAAGAAGTGAAGTTTAATTAGGCTTACAGAGAAAATAAAGGTACAACCCTTATTTTCTCTGTAAGCCTAATTAAACTTCAGTATAAACTGCTTTCAGTCTGGATTCATACGAGCTGTAGGTCAGACCTGAGAGAAGCTGTTTCCTGCTGCACTGCCAATTAACGGTTCCACGGAGCACCGTGATTCAAATGAGTTATCATGTGGCTGAGAGGCTGCAGAAACACCACAGATTTGACAGCCATTAGAAAGATAGATTTTCTTCTTTGTGTTTTTTTTTCCCCCTCTGGTTTTCGTCTCTCCTGGCTGCAGGTTTTCTCCCTCCGTCGAATCTTCTTCGTTTTCACCAACTTTTCATCTCTGCCTCCTTGAATGCATTGTCATGTTCTCTTCTCTCTCTGATGAGGCAGTGGATGCAGCAACATGTCTTTTCTATCCGACGTTACTTATGTTGCACCGTTGTTGAGGCTTGTAAAAACACGGCAGGAGGTTGTGCAGCCAACATGATGGAAATGAAAGTTGATGCAGTAATGTATTGTGCTTTCCAGTTCTGGAATAAACAAGAACACAAGGTTGCTCTCTAACGAGGATCACGATAAGGTTTTGCCTTCATTGTGGGTTTATCCTTGAAAATGTTGATTGTATGTCAGGTTTGGTTGATTGCAGTCTTTTCATTTGTCAAATATCTATATATAAATCTGTTGGTCGTGAGCAGTGAAAATCACTTTGGGGAACATCTACCAAGCCAACTGCAAATTATTGTCAGAGGAGCAGTTTCTCAATTTTGCTGGGTATTCACTAAGACTGTTGCTGAGCTGCAGCTCATCTGACTTGTATATGCCAGTATCAGCTTTTAAATGAAAAAAAGCCTCCATGATTTATGATAATTAAAAGTAGGAGGTTTTTGGTCATTCTTAAAACTTTTAAACTCCTTTGACTGGGTTATCGACTAGATTGATTTAAAAAAAAAAAAAAGTCTTGAATTGGCTGCTTCAAGGACCTGGCATGACAATCAGACTGAATTTTTATTTCAGACATTTTGATGCAGGTCTGTAACCAGGCAAGGCTGGAACTGCGTGAGCCATTTAAAATCAGGACAAATACATATTAAAGCAGAAGGCCACTAAGGGAAACAGAAAGATAACAATAGTGTTTGAGAAGTCCAGGCTCCTGCTTTTGTCTTGTGTATTTTGTGGTGCTGAACGGAGAGCTCCTGGAGAACATTATTAAGAGCACATTCTAAAGGATAAGACAAAATATTTTTCAATCCATCTAAAAGTTGTTGAGACATTTCGGTCAAAACCACAAATTTCAACCTCATGGTGGCACTAGAGGGAAAGTCAGAGGATCACTAAAGTCAGTAGGATTCATCCTCTGGGGACAATGAATGTCTATATAAAATTTAATGGTAATCCATCAAACTGCAGATGAGATATGAGATAAGTAACATCCCAACAGTTGGGCACTGTAGTTTTTAGCAAACGTCACTCAAACAGGAGGAAAATAGGGACTATTTTCAGTCGCAGATTAATACTGAACTGTGTGCTGGTGAGTATTCATGCACCGGGTCAGCGTGTGTGGCACTGACTCACTACTAAAATCATTTAAATAACTGAATGTACCTTTACTGCTGTCAGTGTTTTCCTTGTCTGAACTATTTATTGCCAAGTGTTGCTTATTGATTATTGCTAATTTTACACCTGCTTTTCCCAGACATTTCCTCTGCAGCAGTGGTCCGTCACTGATGTTAGATCTGTTTACATCTGTGTACGTTTCTATTCCCTCCTCCTGTATGTCGTGCTTCTAAATAAGAACACCATACATATTGCACGAGCCAAAACACGCAATATTTAGCTATGCTGTCTTTCTTACATTTAACTGGCACAAAACCTTGGTACGGTCCTTCGGTAAATATGGTCAAATGCAATTTGAATATTTAGCACCACAAAAAGGAGCTGGAAGCACCAGAAAAGAAACATGGATTTTCTGAATGTATATTTGAAAACAAAATGGATTTTGCTTTGAATTGCCGTATGCACTTGTTTGCTGATAGGGTAAAACTGTTTTGAGGATTTTTTTAAAACAGAAATTCAACATTTCAGAACTGTTGGACTGTCAGATGTTACCAGGCTGCAAGCAGAAGAGAGCCAATCAATACCCTGTGCCACTCTCACTTTATCTGTCATTCAACATGACAATATGTAAGATTTTTCGAATAGGCACATCTCACATTGGAATGAAACTCTTTCAGAGCTGACACTTCACACCGCGCTCCCCCAATAGCAGATGTGTTGACAGCAGAGATGATGAACGATACGAGGACAAAAGCTGACAGATGTGATAAATACAACGTCAAATGGCTAATCAATCTCATGTGGGTAGAAGGAAATGGAGGAAAAACAGCAGCAGGGATCTCCTGGTGTGAGTCAGCAGAGGCAAAAGAATCTGATTGGCAGCGTGTGTGTGTCTGCAGACCGCATGTGTGCACGTCTGTGTGTCCAAGTGTGTGTGAAGCCTTTCCTTGGTCTCTCATGCCTGACCTTGTCTTTATGAACCAAAACGAATAGGAAGCTGTGTGTGTATGTGTGTGTGTGTGTGCGTGTGTGTGTGTGTGTGTGCAAAAACTCCAGACAAATACACCCCTGCTTCCTTTTTACAGCCTGGTTACAAACACTGGCAAAAGCCCAAACATAGTGAAAAATTACACACTGCAAAAACAAGTAAGAAAGGACGTGACAAATGACTGGCGTAAAAAATAATAATAACTTCACCATGGTGCAGGAGCATGAAATATAACGACTCCAGCTTGTAGAGGAAAGAGAAGGGAGGTGGAGGGGAGAGTGAGCAACTACCTATTCGTCTTCACTTTCTTCAAATAGCTGACACTCCTTCCACTCCTGTCTTCTCCTCTCCAGCCTTTTTACACATTCTCATCAGACAGCCATTACCACGCCCTAGATGATCCGTGTGTGTGCACATGACTTGTGTGTGTGTTTATGTCCAAGTCAACATGTCCTACTTTGACTCAAAATGGACTTTCAGAACGCTGTAGTAACTCTCAGTGAGGTTTCAGCCGAAAACATGCACAGTCCATTATTTTTTCTACTCTCAGCATTTCCACTGGCTATCTTTAGCATCTGCATTTCAGAGTACATTTCCTCGCATCCTGTAGTACTCAAGGACACACAGAGTGTCCACAGTATCAAGTATCCACTCGACCTGTGTACCCACCCACACACACACACACACACGTCATCTTAGACTTATTCTAGACAGAGCAAACATTCATAGCACTGCTACTCTGTGATTAAAAGGGTACGCCACTGATTTAGCATTGCACTCGCATGACATTGTCAGGGCCTTATCACACCTGAAAGTCCGAACCAAGGTTCGCGTTTTTCTTTACATTGTGTACATTTGATCCGGTTAGTTTTGGTTTCACATTGAAATTACGCAAGTGCACTAAAGAACCACATATGACATACCTACGTCCTGTCGTTATTCTCTACGTTAGCTGCATCTCCCTGTACCTGTAATGGTTTGCATGTTGTCAGTTCAGTGGGTAGCCTTCTATCACAGTTTGAATAAATAGAGAAAAATTAATGAACCGATGCCTCTATAATAACAATTATAATTAAACATTTGGTCTCCTCCTCCTCCGTGCTACCACGGCTCATTTTGTTTTGTTGTGCTGTTGTTTTTCCTTTTTGCCGCTTCTGACAACAGTCTGCAGAACTTCCTGTAATTGGTCCGAAAGTCCGAACAATCTAAGAAATGTTTTCACAGTAGAAATGAATGGTTCAATTTGATCTGGACCGTGACAGTTTCCGCTGGGGCGACTAAAGGTTTAACTTTTTTCACATATACAGTAGTACTCTCCAAGACCTGTATACGCTTTGACAAGTTTCAAGTTGTAATCTCGAAGATTTTTTGTTGTTTTTCACCAATAATCGGTAATTGCAGGTGTGTTTTTGGACCTCACTTCAGTTTCAGTTTCAAGTTTCATCGTCTGTAGTTATTAACCTTTTCTTTGTATGTTCGACCATAGTAACTGTTTACTCGCAACGCTGGCAGAGACCAGAAAAGACAGTATGCTGCTTCACACACAGGTGAGTTGAAGAGCGAGTCTGTTGCGGTAAAAGCCCAACTGTGCCAACACAATCACCATTGTGTTGCATCATTCGGCGATAGATAGTGACTTAACAGACGTTTATTTAAATGAAAATCTTCGAGATTATTTAAATACATAATGAGATCTCACACTAACATCACATTTAATCCGTTCTATATTTACTGTCTGTTGATTGGTACTAATCCTACGGGAAAGTAAGCTGATTGGAAGTAGTTTTGCAGTACACTGGTAGTGTGGCTACCAGTCCATCTGTTCAACACTTTGGTCCAGATTAAAATATCTGGACAACTTCTGGATGGATTAACATTAGATTTGGCAGAGACATAAATGGTCCTCAGAGGCTAAACCTAATGACTTTGGTGATCCCCTCACCACCAGCAGAAGGTAAAAATTTCCACTTTTGGGTTCTTGACAGGATACCTCTAAAACTAATCCACCATCCAATTTTCATCAGTAAAGATGTCTCTCCAATCGAATAATTTTGTTTCAGGGTATGCAATGAGCATTACAGCCACAAGAGGCTGCTAGTGTTGCTGTTTAATCTTGTTAAATCTTGGATTTGAGCATCCAGGATTTAATCATCAGCAAAACTAGTGAGTCCGACACAAAAAATCAAGCAGCAGTGATAATTCGCTCTTAGGTCGCTTTCACACCTGCAGTTCAGTTTATTCGGTTGATTTTACAAAATGATACATTGTTGCCTTGTAGTTCTGGTCCGGTTCATGTTCACAATGGCTTTCTACAAATGGCCGAGAGTGCGATATGGACTGACAGGAAACTCATTCATTGGACAGTTTTGATGATGTTATCCTGCCTCATCGCCGCTACATGGACCCACGTGGAGAAATGTGACTGACAGCGAGTCATGCAGCCCTTTAATGCTTCTCATGTGTATATTCATCTTCTCTGGTGTTCACAAAGAGAAATAAAGAAAGAAAAGACTAACTAATTATGAGCATTATTAGTCAAGACTGCAACTCGAGTTTTGACACCGAAACTGGATGAAAAATTTGCGGGGGTTGTTGTGCTGCTTCAACTTCTTTTCACTTTCTGATTTATCAGGAAAAATACCCACTCTCATGTGCTGATGCATATACATACATGTCATCAGTGGTTACCAATTGATCTTGCCTCTAAGATCACTTCCTTGACAGTCTGCTGGATTTACTAGTATTTTAGCTTTGGCTTTGATTTCATGCACTCCATCTTCTATAAGTACAGTAGTTGGTCCATTTTGCTTTCAAACCACAAATGAACTGCAACAAATGGGAAAAAGCACCAGTGTTTGTTTAATTGAACCAACCAGGTTAGATATGAAAGCACCCTTAATGAATTAACTTTATTCTTTGTGTTATTAACCCACATCTTAACTTTTGTTGCACAGTTTCAAATAAGTCTGGTGTCGCTCTCAGGAGTGGCCAAAAAATAACCAAGCCAATCAGAGCCTTTCTGCCTTTCTGTGTGTCTATAGTTCGTTTGCTCTGGTCTGAATCAGTTGATGAGTTTGTAAACTTTCCCCTTGGTTCGGTCTCTTTTCACACAGAGAAAAGTCCAAGCGAACCAAAATGTATCACCACAAACCACGTGAGAACGTTCACTCTGCTTATTGGTCAGATGTGTCTGGGCCGGGAGCAAAAAAATAAATACAGGAAAAAGGTCCTGTGTTCTGGACTAGTGCATATTTCTGTGAGAGAAACATTGCTATGCAATTTAACACAGAGCAACGACTAGCTGCTACTACTAGAAACAGTTGAATGCAAAGCACAGCTGGCTACAGGAGCCGTTTAGCTCAAACTTGCGGAGTACACCTGGTAGTTGGGTCGGATCGAGGTCGGATCACGTTCCAACCACAAACGAACCGCTGCAGTGTTCGTCTGGGACTGGACCGAGACCACCTCCTCTAAAGGGTCTTGGTTGGGTTATTTTGGTCTGCACCCGAGTGCAATTACTGTATTCACACCTGTCCAAATGAATCGCACCAAAGGAGGAAAACTAACCAGAGTCCAATTTAACTGGACTAAAGAACGATGGTGTGAAAACACCCTAAGAAACAACTGGAAACCTGTTTGTGGTTACCTCCAGTGGTTTAATTCTGCACCTTTATCAAACATGTGATGTAGAAGTGCACTCCAGCTGGCAGGAAACACTGACTGACTGATTTTCAGCCTGGTATTAAATCACTCTTGAAGTTGGTCACATTATGAAACTGTCAGATTCTGACAGATCGGTGCATCTTAAATATCAAGTATAATGAAATGAGTCGTAATGCGCTGCATCTGCCAACATTTTTGAAAATCCAGGATAGTTTTATTTGAGAAAACTGCCTTTGTAGCTGTTTTACACTGTTTGTGAAATGTATGTACATAATTTCTTGTCCTGATCATTGCAAACTTTTGTCTCCAGCTCATAGAGCCACTGGGAAGAGCAGAATCAACCACTCGTTGGTGTAGTGTCTCAACTGAGAAACAAGCATATATGTTTAAAGCCTGATAATGTAATACAAATGCTATATTTTATGTGTTAAAACATATCTTGTAAGGGGCCAGCACCCCTTATACACATCTAAAAGGCAGTATAAATTAACAGAAGCGTACTGAAAGACATCCAGCAGTCAAAATGAAAGAGAAGTTAAAACAGATGAACACATCAAGACAGCGTCATGAATATTCTAACCCTCATAAATACATAATAAATACCAAAGTCTACTTCTGTAGCCTAATGTTAGTTTTACTGAAAAAAATCAAGGTGTGCGCTTTGTCCTGTGCCTTTACTGCTTCGTCATACACAGTATCTCCGACAAAGTTGCTCAGACTTTGACAAAATGTAGCAAAATGATGCATCCCACCACATTTTCAAAATTACACTGAGCGGCTGTAGCCCAGGGCTTTCTGAGAACAGATCAAAAAGTGGTGACAGATTTGTGACACATTAGCTCAGATGGGCATTCCATCATCTGTGTTTGCTGTTTACTGTTGCCCTGTCTCACCCTGAAAGGACTGGAAGAATTATCCTCACTACTCTCTGATGTTCATGTTTCATTACTTATGACAACCCTGTATGTTGCATGCACACACACACACACACACACACACACACACACACACACACACACACACACCTACACACACACAGAGAGCTAACCTGTTCCTTGACGGAGGCGAGGATGGCGGAGGTGGTTTCAGACTCTGAGCCGTCTCCGTTGGAGGCGTTGAGGACGGGGCTCAACATGGTGGCAGCGCTGGCAGTGTCAGACGCCACCTCAGGCACTGGCATACCTCCTGGAAAACAAGGGAACATGCAACTCTTTTACTATTATTAAAGACTCTCTGACATGCCAGCATTTAGGCTGAGTGGCTGTCACACCTACACTCTCCTACACTCTTGTACTCAGGGACCATACAACCATACACACAGATTTGGACTTTAGACTGAAGGCAGAAATGAAGAAATTTCCAAACACACACTCAATATTAACACAGTGGGGTTATATCAAAATATACTATCACTGCCAGCCTAAACCAGCCTACTATTAGACTTCTATTAAAATTTGGATACTAGCCAGTCAGTATTGTCCATGTGTAATCCTTTACAATTGCCATAATGCAACTAAATTTGATTCCACTGCACCATTTTGACCAGTATTGATTCATGTGTTCAGTTAATTATTTAAAAGCATATAAAGTAGTCCAATCATGACATCTTTTGGCAGACAACCTGAAATGTAACGGATAAGGCTGGCAATATTCTATAATTTTGTTACTGTCAACAGTTTCAATGAAAAGACCAAAACCAACAATGTGTTAGTCGGTCTCCCAACTGTGTCATAAATATACAGACGNTCATTTGGTGTTTTGATGATGGTGGTGGAGAGCGCTGTCCAACACGTCGGTCCAAAATCTCCCATAGGTGTTCAGTTGGGTTGAGATCTGGTGACTGTGAAGGCCATAGCATATGATTCACATCAGTTTCATTCTCATCAAACCATTCAGTGACCCCCCGTGCCCTATGGATGCAGGGGCATGGGCCCCCTGGAAGATTGAAATGGTTCATTTAAGTATAAAGGTGATCACTCAGAACAACTTTGTATTGATTTGCATCGACCCTTCCCCCTGGAAGCATCTGCATTTGTCATCTTTTCCCCCTCATTTCTTCAGCTTTTTCATTAATTTGACACCTGCTGAGGAAGTTATTAGCCTTTTTTTGAAAAGTGAAATTATACAAACACCTTAGTTTTTAGTAAACGTCACTCAAACAGGAGGAAATAGTACATTTAGCTGGGAACTATTTTCATGCAGTTTAATCCATATTTGGTACGTTAATGAGTATTCCAGCAGGACGGTGTATGTGTGTGTTGAAGGCTACAGTGACAGATGTCCAATGGCAATTTTGCATTGTTTGTTAAATGAAGACAATAAGCTCTGTAGTTAATCAAGACTTCAGATACACACATATTTATACTATACAATACCATACTATACTATACAACCTCCACAAATCAATACACTTTCCACCATATGTGAGCGGATGATCTTCACATCACAGAACTATTCGACATATTTTTAAGCATGTGGGAACCACAGAGACACAGATCGTATGCATGATTGAAAATCTGGCAAAGGAAATCTTAAGTGCTTCTTGACGTTACAACTACAAACTGCCACCCTGGTAGCACTCGAGGTACTAGTTGTAGTGCTAGTATACTCAAGTCAAACAGTAGTGGCAACGGAAGTAAGAGTCATAGTAAATATTACCACTTATCAATATCACATCAGCACAAACATGCACCATGAACAACTTAATTCACCAAAAAGCCAAAACCTAGAGTCAGAAACCAGTCCTAGCATCAGAAGGACTGGCATACACACACAAACACACACACACTCGCCTGCTTGATGCCATGTGTCATCCCGTATTTGACCAAGCGTTGGAGGACACGGGCTTCACATGTGCCATGTAATCCTGATGCAGCACAGAGCTGGTGTAACAGCTGCATCAGCCAGCTTTACACACTGATGAAAGGCTTGTCATGAGGAATCTACCACATGCACACACACACACACACACACACATACACACACACACACACACACACACACACAAAAAGGCTGGCTGTCGGCATGAGGCGGCACCAGCCTAGTACTGAGGTTAAAAAAAGGAAAGTGGAGCTTGTGAGCCGAGGGTGGAGGGATAAGTGCGGGACGGAGAGAGGGGAGGTGGAAAGGTGAAAGGAAAAGAGGAGTGGAAAGACAGAGAGGATGACAGTGCGGAGAGGGGGAAGGTGAGGTGAGGAGAAAAGAGAGATACGAGAGGAGTAGGAGGGTGAGGAGAAGAGGAGAGAAAAAAAAACTATTCTTGCATGCTGCTAGGCAACAATCTCTGGTCACTGAAGGCTGCTAATATGGCTGACCTGGCTTTACTTGTCTTCCATTTTGGAGAGTGTTCCTTTTCCTCTCTACCTATCTATTCCTCATCACTGTGTCTGAACTTAAATTTTTCATTACTACCCACCTTTCTACTCACACTACATCCCCTTTCTCCTCCTTTCCTCCTCATGCCTCACATCCTCCTCCTCCTTGTTGCCTTTACGCCTCTAAACTTTCTCTCCCCTCCTCCCCCCTCTCTCCCTGCCCACTCCGCTTCACTTGACCTATTTCAGCGTCTCCTCATCTTTTCAGCACATTTCTGCTTTATTAGGCAGCATGCAGCGGAGGGTGACAGAAGGAGGATGACCCGAAAGGTTGCGCTTTGGATTTGAACCTGCA
Organism: Oplegnathus fasciatus; assembly: GCA_003416845.1. NCBI lineage: Eukaryota > Metazoa > Chordata > Actinopteri > Centrarchiformes > Oplegnathidae > Oplegnathus > Oplegnathus fasciatus. The sequence goes on along the minus strand of NTHP01000190.1, from coordinate 694,183 downwards.
ACGCTGCAGTGCACCTGAGCCCCTCTACATTTTCCTCTCATATCTACCTCCCTGCCTACTTAGCTCCTTCCTCTGTGCCTCCATCCCTCCAACATCTCCTCCCTTTCCCTCCTTGCTCTTCATGTCACATCACACAATGTCATTACTCTCTTATTATCACTTCACTTCTACTCATCCTAATCTGTCTCCATTCCTCTCTTTCTCTACAGAGTACAATCCCAAATCCTTCTCTCACACTTTCTTTTTTTTTGATGTGATACAGCAATATCTAATGCTAACATTAGCCACTATGAGCTACTGGCCAGACAAAGTAAAACTTTGAACTTGTAGAACTTTTCATTTGTAAGATGAAGATTGTGTAATTTTGTTTTTTCAAACGTTACATAGCTTGAATATCTTTACTAAAACAATAATAATTATAATAATAACTTTCAAAATTACCACGAGAACACAACCCTCAAAAAAGCTAACTTTATATTTCATTACAGTCAGAGTTTAGTTGGATTCAGCATCCACTGTGGCCGCACTGAGTCAGTGTTAATACAGAGGAGATGGGCCATTCTAACACCAACCACATGACTGTTATTTATGAACATTTAACAAGTGGGAGTAACAGCAACATCTCCCTCAACGAAGCCTTGTTAGGAACTGACATTTTATTTTTAGCTTCCCAGGTGCATGACGACAAAACGGGGCTGAGCAATGACCTGTCATTGTCCCTCATATTAACACCTAACCACACAGCACTGTTTGCACAATATAGTATGTGACTGCCGCATATCCCATTATTACTACTGTCAAGTCCATTTATTCATTTACCTACTTGTGTATTTACTTGGCCTTGATTGCACAGTCGTGCTGTATTGATCATGTTTGCACAGGTCTTTTGTGTATTTTCTCCTCAGTGCAGACTGCTGTTTTTACTTTACAGTCAATTCTGGAAGGCAGAAGGATCTGGAGCAGGACTACAACCTGCAGACTGAAGTTAAACCTCCGTAGTGGGAGTCAATGAAAGTCTGCTTAGGTAACGTTAGATTAAAGCCCAATAAAGAGTTTGGAAAAGCTTGGTTTTTCCCATTCTTAGTATATGAGAGTATATATACATATGAGAGGCATTTTAAAATGTGTCCACTCCACAACGTGTTTTTGAAAAGCACCATATTTGGGTGTGAAATATTCCAGCTTAATGTGGATGGAGTGCCAAAATTAAGCCCCTGCCTCCTAAGAACTAAGATAAGATAGTTAAGAGTTATTTGTAGCTCTAGGTGTGGCAGTGTTGGTTCCTTGATCGGTCGGTTGGTCGGTCGGGACATCACTTTGGTCCAGACTGAAATATCTCAACAGCTATTGGATGGACTGCCATGAAAATGTTTACAGACATTCATCTCAAGTCGTAGAAGTCGTCATCAGAGTTGTCATCGATTACTTTGGTGATCCCCTGACTTTTCCTCTTGCGCCACCAGCAGTTTGACATTTTTGTCTTTTTAGTGAAAACAACTCCTATTGGATGGATTGCCTTGAAATCTGGTATAGATATCCATCCTACATTCATCCTCCCCAGAGGATGAACAATTTGGTTTATGATCAAATACTGAAAAACTGACTTTCACATAAGCCTCAGCTGTACTTTGTGTTGACTAGTTTAGCTAAGTAAACATTACACCTGCTAAACATTTGTATGTTACCATTGTCATTGTGAGCATGTTAGCATGCTGATATTAGCATTTAGCTAAAAGCACCACTGTGCCTAAGGACAGCCTCACAGAGCTGCTACCATGGCTGTAGACTCGTGTTTGTATGTGATTACTATTTGTATCATCCCTGAGTGTATATGACCATGTTAGTTTTCAATACATTGCTGCACCAATATTACAAATGGTGAGTGAAGTTCTGATTCTGCTCTGTATATGAATTCTCTCTTTGCTTTGTTGGGAGGATCCGTATGCATGAAACACTTCACATGATGGTACATTCAAGCTTGAACTTGATCAGAGAACTGGATCAGAGAGCGGAGGAGAGTGCCCGGCAGCCCAATTTGCCTATAGAACAAAACATGAGAGAAGCTCTGGTTTTGACTGTGCAGACAGGGCAGGCAGCCAAATATAGGTCAGCTCAACAGACCGTGTCCAAGCCCTCATCACACAACTGACCAGTACAAAGCAGCTTTCCCCAATAACAGCCGTCAGAACTAGGTTATAGAGGCCCACAGCCCAGCTAGAGACAAGACTTTGAATATGGATTAGGCCTAAAGGCTTTATTTCACTGAAGTATAATCTTGGATTTTTAGGTCTATATTTCAGCGCCGTAATGCAGGGGTATTTAGCCCCGCATTTCAAAGCGGTAATCTCTGATATTGCTGTAACGTTGTAAATGCTGCTCACCATGATTGACATGTCTGACATGGGGAATATTGAGCTTAGTCTTTTGACCCTTTAAGCTCATCAGTCAGGTCTGAGACAGGCGTGTTTTGGTGAAGACAGAATTCATCACAGGTCAGCTTCAAATCAGCTAAATTCTCATGTAGAAATGTTATTTTCCTGTGAGGGGTGTGTGTTCTGTACTCGCATGCACGACTGTATTCCTGTATACATGTGTGCACATAGTGCACTAGAGCATGCTTGTATTTGTGTATTTGTGTGTGTGTGTGTGTGTGTGTGTCCCTTCTGGGATGCGAGTGTTTGTTATGTGTTTGACGGACAGTCCCCTGTCGCCTCATTAAAACTTGCTGCAGTGTTTTGTTTTGGCTTCACCAGTCATCTGTCCCTTTGTCTAGACCCTGTGCCCACGACTCAGCTTTCAAATTAACAACACTTTAACACTTACATTAACAATGTAATTAGCGCTGTCTGTGTCTCATTGTGTATTTATTAAGACCCAGGGTCCACGGCGGAAATGTGTCTTTAATTTTTGGTGTTACCCTTAAGAGTTGAGCGATGCGTGCATGATTTTCTTTCAGCCTTGTTTCCTAAAACAGCACAGTGAATTAGACAAACTAAATTAAACATGGGGTATCTGGGATTGTGGTTTGCATGTAAATCCTCTGATCTGTGTTCTGCACTGACTGCTGAACACGACACAGGAATAACTCTCAGCGCAAAGAACTCTACCAAGCGCATAATGTTACCTTTTAAGATGAGAGTTAAATTGAGCAGATTTTTATGTTGACTGACTACTGAGGCCAGGTACAGTATGCTCCATCAAAGTAATGAGAAGGCTCTTATCAAACAGCAACCCTGTCTCCGATAAAATATGTTTACTACTAATTTGCTACCCAAATACATTTTGGAGAAAGCGTATATGCTGCCTTAATTAAGTTCATTGCAATGTTTGTATAAATCCAGGGAGTGTGACACCCTTAGGGCTGCACTAATCGATATTTTCATATTACTTAGTGATGAACCCACAGTCAATTAGCACCAGACTCTGCAGTTCCCCTCAGAGATAATAAGTGTTTTGGTATCTTTCTGCTCATTGTTTTGAGTTTACAGCCCGCAAATATACCGCTGTGGTTCACTCTCATCGCTCCCGTCAGCGTTGTTCTCAGCTGCAGCTGTTTTTAGCGAAAAAGCTCTGCCCAGCACTAAACGGCAGGCAGACAAAGGTAGTGACTAGCTGGTGAACATATTGGAGCATTTAGCAGCTGAAGTGCCAGATGTTTTTCTCAGGAGTTGCTGGAGACCAAAACAGAGCTAATCTCATCCTTCAACTCAGTGTTGACTTTTTCAGTATTTAACCAAGGTCTACATCTTTTTCTAGCCTTAACCAGGTGCTTTGAGTTTCCTAAATATAACCCAGAAAAGGGTTAATCATGCCTTACCAGGAGCAGATATACGTCATTTTTCTAAAATATTTTAACATGTCACAGTAGGAAAAATGTGTAANAAAGGTGTAAATAATAAAATGAATGATGGCTGAATTCCATTTAGCTGCTTCAGGTTCAGGTTCCTGGTATTGTGCATGCTCGCTCACTGTCATAGGCTTACTGGGACACTTGAATTGACTTGAATAGTTGATTAGTAACACCTGTGCTTTTCCTACTAGTGAAAATGCAGTGAAAAAAGGCCTATTGTAGTGAAACCAAATGAAATATATTAACAGTGGAGGTTTTGAATATTTTGCGTCAGCAGTTGGAGATACGATTCGTTTTCAGTTATTTTGATAAAACGTCATCTGGGCAACATTATGTTCACGTAAAATACAATTCATCAATACAAACTATGTGTCTGGATAAAAATGTGCAAGTTACTCACATCTTAAGACCCTGCACATCATCACAGGTGCTTTCAGTTATTGCTGATTAGGTTGAAGCTGGGTGACACGTGTCCCTGGACCTTGGCCTCCATGTACCATTAAGAATGATAAAGGTGCAATTCGTCCACCCCAGCAGATGTAACAAAGCTAACATGAGAATGAGGGAGATGTCAATCAAACACACTCTGAACAGCCCAACACAGTCCTGAGTCTAACCTACCAAAATAAATGAAATCACCTGTGTGGGTGTAACATATGCACGGCCTGTAAATTGAGTGACTTTCACCACAGAACTGTCACTGGCAGACAATGGCAGATGGCCTTACAAGCATCATTGAGGGTTAATCACCCATCAACTAAATCTATCTATGGTGAAAGTCCAGATGCTAATGGCCATTTATATTCAGCGCACACACTTACACACACAAACACATACCTACTGCTGTGATACAGTGTGCATCCCTCTGAGTGTCATTTAAGGATAGCAGCTCTGATTACAAACCATTAAGAGGTGACTGACCACAATAAAAAACCTATTATTTAATAAAAATGTATCATCAAAAGCATTAAACCACAAAGCCAGTTACACTACAAGGAAAACTCTTTCCAAACCTCTTCAGAGAGCTGTGTTGTTATTTTACGGCCTGGATGCCTGACTCACTGAATATGGATCACAATTCAGTTGAGTCTGAATGATTGTGTTTTCATTTCAAACGGCTGTATCTATTTTGGGCATACATGCTAATGATGCTCACTGATGTTTGTTGGTGTGTGAAAGTACTGTTGATTATATAATCAAAATACATATAATGTAAAGTTCCAAGGGCAACTAATAACTTCAGTAACAGCCCACTGGGTGATTCACTTTGATTTCTTTGTTTCCCAGCACAGTCATGCTTCACATACACATAGCCAATTACCCAGAAGGAAGGAAGAGCATTAGTGTAAATATGCAGGAAGAATGTGAAGAACAATGCGACTAATGAAAGACGCTGTAAATAGTCTGACAGCAGATGCTAATGTGCTAACAGCTAATGTGACTGATTAGACCTGTGACAACGACACTATTAGCACATAACAACTAGAGCTATATTTAATCTAAAACTTCAGTGCAGAACAGATATGCACACAGCTTTATCAAGTGGAATATCACACTGGAAATCAACTACAAGGGAACAGATGCAAACAGTGTCTCTGTGGAAAGCTCTGTCATCTACAGGGCTCACCCTACTTCCCGGTTGTAGACACCTGCGGGGGCCCACGGCAGGTAACGGGGACAGCTCCCTTCCCAGAATCAGCATCTCAGAGAAAGCTGCGGCATGTGGCCTCGATTTGTTAAGCGATTCAGACGAGCTGAGCTTTGGAGGCAGGACCTTGAATGAGGACGTCATTTTCCTACATAGGTAGCTACCAAACTACACCTGCGTAAAATAGTGACAGAAAAATGGCTACCCAAATGGTGACAAGGTGACAAACAACAGGAGCAGCTGAACAGGCTGTAAAATGACTTCCAGAAATAACAACTCTTAAATCTGCATTTTTTTTGGTTTATTAACTGGTGCTCCTAGCAACCGCTACCACGGTCTGATTATCAGGCTAGATGTAGACAAGATATCAAAAAGCATTGCAGTACTTATCAGATCACCAACACAACAATGGGCAACACCTTTTGTTAGTGTTACTATGATACCGAACATTTGACTACTATAGTGGCTGGTATCGCCACCAGCTCAGGAGTCCAAGCACCCAGGAGCAACGAAACCAACATGTCAACTTGTTCTCGTGCAGTAATTCTACTGTAAATTCACCTTCCATCTTGCTATTTGTCACAACTTTAACAAGCTGAACTAAAACACAGGAAACTGTTTCCCCCGAATGTGCTGTCTTTACCACAAACAGAAAGTGTCTTTTGGGACTTCATGGTTCCCAGAAGATGATCCCAAATGAGAATGTTAAACCCTTGAACTTTTGTGTAGAGTTTACAGAGCGCACAAACCCTTTATGTCAGGATGCCCCAAGTTCTCCTCTTGCGCCACCCTCAGGCCAAAATGTCAACTTTGTACACAAGCCACTGTATCTCAAAATCTAATGGGCACATCACCATGAAATTTGCTGAGCAGGTTAAGTCAGTTTGTTGAGGTCGTTCCCTGGTGCCACACTCAGGACAAACTTTTTTGACTCAGTACTGGTAAGGTTCTACCAAACCTACTGTAGACTCTACTTTGTAGAGTTTTGTGGTTTGATATTGTGGCCTCTGGGGCATTTAAAACATTGCAGTCTCTACAGGGTACTAGCAGGGCTTTGTGCTTTTATTTTTGTAAAGTTAAGTAAAGTCTGCCTATCTTTTCATCTTATGCTTGATATGAACTCTTTCAGTCAATTTACAGTATATTCTAATGTGCACCTCTAGGCTCCCATACTGACATTACTAATTACAAGGAAATCATTAGTATAGAGAAGAAGCAGGATTAGCAGTGAATCCGAGGCATTTGGTGGGCCTATTTAAAAGCAAGAGACACATACATAAGCAGTAGCACGATTATCAAAGCGAGAGTGTTCGAGATGCATTTTCAGGGCACTGGAGGATCTGGAGGAAGTGAATTTCTTTCTAGTTGCCATCTTTCAAGTCGGCAGAAAAAGAGTCACACAAAAGAGAAAAGTTTAAGGGAGTAACGTCTTACTCGGAGCAGTGCTAAGACAGCATCATAGCTTTTAGTGCTCACAGAAGTGCTAACCAGTCTGGCTGGACCAAAGCAGTGAATGTGGAATCAGATAAGCTGTGATTTCTGTGGCTTTCAACTGACTGGAGCTAACCAGTGGCACAAAGAAAAAGCTTTCAGTCGAAGGATCCAGTCAGTGTATATACAGTAAGTCTTTTTATAGCAAACCTCTTTACAGGTTTTTTCAGACTTCTTCAGATCTTTTTAACACAACATATAATAGGAGAGATAGTAGAATGAAATAGGTCTTTAATCCCATGCAAAACAAGATTTACTGTCCTACCTAAAATAAAGCCATAAAAGCTCTGTGAGTTTAATACACCCACTCACAAATGATTTGGCTGGACTGCACAACTTGCAGGAAAACTGTACCTTGTTACACAGTTCTACGACTTGACAATTGTGTAGTTGGAGGCTCCAGTTTATTTGTCCTAAATTTAAACTTCACACAGGCTAAAATAAACATCCAACAGTGGAATTCAATTAGCAGCTTCGCTGTGATCCAAGTCTGCTGTTTCAACTAGTGATGCCAGTGAAGGCGCTACGGTGCACACCTCTCCAGGGATGGCAAACACCTGCCCTCTCCGTCTCTACCTGCTCACACACACACATACACACACACACAGGTGCGTACAGTACACATGCAATGGTCAAGTGGCTATGACACTTTATAAATGGGTTCTCCATTTACAAATAATCAAGGGCGTGCGCGCAGCACAGGGGTAGAAAACTCATCACGATGTTGCTTATAAATGGACATTTTCTCTATTTGGAAATCAAGCCACTTGATGGAAACCAGTGAAATCTCTCTCCAGAGGTAAATTTGTATGTGGCACTCATCCTCACATTTCCAAACCTCTTACTTTGATAGACATCTGTCAGCTTTAGCTACCTAACGTGACACACACTCCCATGAGAAACAGCAGCTAGTGGCAAAAAGAAATACACTAGCATTTATGAAATTCCGCTGTCTGCCTGCTGCACAAGTTCAGAGCACAGACACCCCCTCAATCTCAACATTATATTAGTACCTATAAGCAACTATAAAAATCTTCCTATTTACCATACATTTATACCACACTACTATATATGCCAGATGTGTTGCCTTGGCACTAAACCTCATATTGGATGCCTGCAGTGTATACAGACAAAACTTCACTATGTCAATAAAGGATTTAATAAGTACTATTTATTAGCTGCAGGGGATCATGAAAGGACACTCTGTAAACTTGTTTGTGATTTTTTTTCTCTCTGATAATTAAAAAGTGTAACAACATGATGAATATTCCATCCAAAGCCATCAATCTGCCACCTCGATCAGCTGTCAGCAAGTCCCACTGATCTAAACACACGTCGAAATGATCAGCAAAGTGTTGATCATAGAGCCTGAAAAACATTCACACAATTCATTAAACAGCCATAAACATGCAGTAACAGTGTGAGCTGTCTTACCTTAAAATTGGCATTTTCCTCCTCACCAGTTTCTGTATCCAACACCTCATTAAAATCCAGGCTTCTGCATAATAGCTAGTTTTGCATTCTGAGCTGAAAGGGAGGTTTCCTTCTTGGGATATTGAACATTTTACACCCATTCATGCAGTTTTTGGCACAACATAACGTCTTATGTTGATCTCCGCATAAGCTCTAAGTAATTCCAGTTTGCTTTCTATTCCTCTCGTGGTGATGTCGCTGAGAAACCCATCTATTAATTTCACCTACAAAACTCACATAACATTTATTTTAATGAACTTCTAACAACCTTCAGATAATTAAGGTGATTGTTTTGACCTCTGTGTATATTATGAAACTTATGGACATTACATAGTTAATTTATGATTACAGTAATATAAAAAAAATCAAGATAATATCCCACAATTACACTTTTTCTGCCTATTTTTGCTGATAATTATTAAATTATGATTCAACATACGGTCTAAGCAGGCACACGGGACATGTACACATCCAGGAAAATACACAATTATGCCCATACTGCACACAGATACCCCTCACCGCACACACTCGTCGCTCTTTAACCTTGTTCATTATCACTTTTTTCAGCTGGGAACTGTCAATATGCTTGAATATCAGTTTACACACACACACACACACCATATGTTGCTCTTTTAGAGTGAGTGTGTCACTGCAGCCAACAAAGCTTCACCTCAGCACACTGAGTCAGTCTGTTGGGGACTGACTCAAGTGAAATCAGAAAACATCTTGTCACAACAGCGCTAGCCTTAATCAGTGATCTGTGTGCAGGAGTGTAAAATGTTTTCATAGTGCCCATGTTTCCTTTATGTCTCCTTGCTGATATTTACAATACTGTATGTACTGCAATTGAATAAACACAATCACCATGACAGCTCGCAGGTAACTGAACTGTTTATATACTTACAGACGGACTGTGTCATTTTGTTCTTTGTCATTCTATCTTCTTTTTCAATGTTTTCAAAAATTTGAGCGGTAGTGTTAACATGAGTTTAGTGTACAGTAATGTAATGATGGCTTCCAAAGTAATAATGTCTCAGTAAATGACCATGTTTAAAAGGGGCCGCTGACAGACCAAGTTAGCGACTAGCTGGAGAACATAGTGGAGCATTTAGCAGCTAAAGAGACAGATATTTCCCTCAGGTGAACACAAACATGACTCCAAATGAATGCTAATGTAGCTATGTGTCTGTTCAATGTGTAAATAAGCCAGTGTTGGCAGGTGACCAAGAAATCAATGAATGCAGGTTTTTCCATTTCAAAAGCAAAGCGAACGGTTCTGAAGCCGTGGGTGTGCAACACAAGAAAAACCACACCAAGAAATGAATTACTAAAACTCACGAGGTGCAAGAGAAGGGGACGGGAGAAGGCAGCGGTGGGAGGGTTGGTTGTATAGTTGCTGTGCGTTAGCCACATTTCACTCGTACACAGTTTACATATACATGTTACTCTGGTAATCTTGCATAATAATACATGTCTCTTGTGTAGATCGCCCCAAAATCACATACCTTCTATTACACAATCCCATTGTTGGTCCACTTCAGACACAGTTCAGGAGCAGACCAAGGTGTGTGTGTATGTTTGAATGCTGACAATGAATCTTTAGATATTAAAAGCGCGTGGACGCCCTGAATCTAGTTTTGTCGTCTTGTTTTTACTTTATCTGTGCCTTGTGGAGAGAGATGTTTTTATAAGCCCCTTGAAATTATTTTGTTCCCCACCTGAGCAATTTGATTTGTTTCCTCGTTTTCTATACGCTGAAATGAAGCAGAAATAAATCCCCAAGTCAGTTCCCTCTCTTGCTCTTCCTCCACATTTCCCTCAATCTCCCGTTCTATCGCTTTCACACACACACACACACACACACACACACACACACACACACACACACACACAGCAAGCCTCTCCTTGTGTTGTTATACTTATGAGGACACACTTTTGGTGAAAAGGGTTTCCACACTTAGAAATCAAATTCATGAGGCTTTTTAATCTTCCATTTGGTGGAACCATGAACCTGGTCAGAAATTAGGATCACACAGGCCTCATCTTTAACTCATGATCTTGTCAAGTGAAGAAATCCTGATGAAAGCATTTTTAAACTGTTGTCATATCAATGCAAATCTCCATCGCAGGTTTATCCCCAGGATGTGTGTTGATCCTGGGACGGAGAGAGCTGAGGCATATTGATGAATCTGGGTGTCATATTTCAGGAAAGTTCTTTCAAGGTCATCCTTTCAGCGTGGAAAACTTGTAAGAACTTATTTTATGTTATTTGTTTCAAAGCTAAAAAAACAGTCAGGAGACCTGTGGGAAGTCTGGGTGTAAAAAGAACAGTCTTTACTGGCATTCGAGTCATGTAATGTGTGATTGTATGACTGAGAGAATCTCTGGCAGTTTATCAAATTATCACTCTCTGACCGGTCTGTGTTCATTTAGCTGAATAACAAATCTCATCACAGAATAGTTCAGGACATGCACATCATCAAGAGCTGACTGACACAAATGAAATGAGCGTTCAAGAACAATCATATCAGCAGGGCTGTTGGTAATGGATATATACACTATATGGCCAAAAGTATGTGGACAGTACATGTGTGTTTTGGTATGGGGCTATTATTCATGGTCAGGGTTCAGCCCCTTAGTTCTAACTAAGGGAAATCATAATGCTGCAGCATACAATGATGCTTTAGATTGGACAATAGTGTGCTTCCAACTTTGTGGCACCAGTTTGGGGAAGGAGCATCAAATCATTTTCCCGCTGCGGTGAGGAAGAGTTTCACTGACCCTCAACCCCGTCCAACATCTTTGTGATGAACTGGAACATCGACTGCAAGCCAGGCCTTATCGTCCAACATCAGTACTCACAGACCAACTCCAAATGCCCACTGAATGTGGATGCATGCATTCCAGCTCGGCCATGGCTCTTCTCTCCACTCCACTATCTTTATGCACCGGGTCTATTTTTGCCAGCACAGCTCACATCTGAAACATGAAATACTCTTTGGAATGTATATAATTGCCTATATTGACTGACAAATTTGGTGCATTTCATATTTAATGATTCCTTCCTCATTGACTTTATGTGCATACAGCTAAATTTTTTCTTCTTCTCTTATCTAAGCGTCTCTGTATTTTCTCTCTATGTTCTGTTTACTTTCCCATGGCATTTTGTTCACCATTACCCACCATCTTGTTCAATAAAAAGTTATTGAAGAGGGAAAGTAAAGCTCTAGTTAGTTAGTTAACTATCTGCAAACCATTGCTCTTTTATGGAACAGTTTTTATTCCAAGGAGGTAAAATAAAAGTGAATGGTGCAAGACAGACTCTCCGGCTCTCCGTACCCACAAGGGCCAGCACTATCAAACCGATTGGCTATTGTTAAATGGCACAAATTCAAGTTCACCAAAGTTTAATGCTACATGGGAATTTGCACGGATTACTTTGGCCTCAGTGAGTGGATCCTCTGATGGCGCTGATTCTATGGGAATGAATAGAAATTGAAATCTTGTTTCCTTTTAAATCCTGGTGTATCCAGGCCTTCACAGTGGACATTGGAGCAGCAACGGGGCCATGATAGAGTTGTGGCGCATGCAGTGGACATGAAGGGTAATACTCCCGTGGCTGAATGGGAGCAATCTACCAAATCTTGTGGAGAGCCTTCACAGAAGAGTGGCTATAGCAGCAGATTAGAGCTGCTGGAATGAGATCTTTAACAATCACATTTGAGTGTCCACATATTTTTGGCCATGTAGTGCACATATATGCAAACATATCATATAGGACACATTCTTCCAAAATAATATGATAATGGAAACATTTATGAGCTGTGGAGTTTGTAAAAGCTTAAAGAGATTTGAAAGAATAACGCAGAAGTTCATTAATTGTTATCAAAATCGACAGTGGTCCTGCTGTGCAGTACCTGTGGCCAATTTTGGGTCCTAAACAAGTCATGGACAGTGGCCAAAGGGCTTCACTGTGATTGGCTGAGAGTGTTGAGTTGCCATGGGAGACCCCTGCTGGCTAGTTGATGGGCCAACAACAGGGAAGCACCTCGGGATAACCTCAGGCCAGGGAGAGCGAGAGAGAGAGAGAGAGACTTTCAAAACACACAGGCAACACAGCTGACCTCCACATACTGCAGGTCACTGCTAATGTGCTCGTATTGATGAACACACACACACATACACACAGAGGGAGGGAGCGATACGGAGAGTTCACCAAGTTTCCCACCGTGGTCGAATGAAATCACATTCCCAAACACATACACACACACACACACACACAGACACACACACACACTGGTATCCACCTTTCACAGGCACAAAGTCTTCAACAGCAAAGTGAATCGTTTTGCATAGACTGAGCAGAATTCTGATTAGTGCTCAAAGATCTGCTTCTCATGACTCAAACATCATGTAGTCAGTCGTCTCCAATTTAAAATGAAAGAACGCACTCCTGGCTTTCCCATATAAATTATGCCACTCTAACGAACAGGGAAATGTGGGCAATTCAGAGCTTAAGACATTAAAATTTTTATGTAGTGTAATGGCACTCACTGGAATGGCGCTGCTTTGAATATACCGTAGAGCTCAGGGTTTTAGCTTGAAAGAAAAATAGCAATTAAATAAGAGTAAAGAATGACATTAACTCAGGCGCTGATGTGGATTTTCTTACCTTTGAAAATACAGAAGGGGGAACCTGAGAAAAAAAAAACAGAGAAACCCAAGGCTCCGCCTCGTTCAGCACAACCTCCCAGCGGGCAGCGGACAAAAGTTAAAAGAGGAGGAAAACAAACTGTTCAGTCAAGGAGTAGATCCTCATCTTCATTACAAAGTAGCCCTTCTTTAAAACTACATCCCTGTCTCTAAACAACAAGCCGAAGCAGCTAAAAATACGATCAACATCATGAATTATACATATTTTCCACAGATCCTCTGGGTGAGCTACGTTCGCGAGCGGCTTCACCACATGGTATAATTATAGAGGTTACAAACACAGTGCAAAGACAAATTAAAACTCGCACTACCCTCCTCCACCCACAAAGGAATTCAAACTGCCCGATGACAGAAGACTCTGCATCGTGACAAAGCTGTTTGTGAACGAAAGGATTCAGGAATGAAAGTTACAGGCTGAGACACTTCAAAGTTAACCACGTTGGACAAACTGTGATTTGTCAGAAAGAAAAAAAAAAGCTGCCGGAGCGTTTGTTGGAACTAAACTCCTGAGGTTTACATGTTCATTAGTGAAGTAAATAAGCGGGGCAGAGTTGTGTTTGCAGAGGGAATCTACTTATAGTAAAACCACAGCTCCAATTCCTGAGTTTCAAGAATGATATACCCAAGATGCATCCCAGCATTAACACAGAGACTCTAAACTCCACCAATAATGCCTGAGACTGGTGAGAGTGTCAGCTTTAGCCATACAGCATGCTGCATCGCTGTGAAAACAGTCTTTGAAATGGCAGCACCTATTACGATCTAGATGTGTGATAAAACTGTTGCATACCCATGTCCTCCTATAAGCAAAGAAATCACCGTATTTTTCACCTCCAGTTTTATTTCCCATACCTTTACCCTTTTGGTACACCGGGCTAGCTAATTAGAGAGTTTCAAAGTTGATTTGTGTTGCACAGCAACAGGACTGTTAGCAGAATGTCCTATCTGAAAACATTGTAAGCTGAACGCTGCTGCTGCTAATGACCTTGTGTTCTGATCCTCTTCACAACCTACTTACAGCATTTAGAACTGCATGTGGAAAAAGTGGAAAAGGTTATTCAGAATTGAACTTATTGTGTTATTCAGTTCCAATAAGCCTGCTGCTACTCTAGTACTTACAGACACGAACATGAATATCTGCACCAAATTTCATGGCAGTCCACCTAATTGTTGTTGAGACATTTGACTCCAGACCAGGAAGATCAACCTGCTGGTGGTGCTAGATGAAAAGTCAGGTGATCATCAAAGTCATTAGGATTCATCCTCTGGGGACCTTGAATATCTGTATCAAACTCCATGGCAATCACCAATAGTTGGGACACATTTCACACAAAACCAAAAATATCAACCTCACGGTGGCACTAGATGAAAAGTCAGGGAATCACTGAAGTCAGTCAGATTAATCTGGGGAACATGAATGTCTGTACAAAATTTCAGGGCAATCCACTGAATAGTTGTTGAGGTATTTCAGTCTGGACCAAAGTGGTGGACTGACCAACTGACATTCCCATTACTGTGACTACAAAAAAAATCTGTCTGATGATGAGAATTGTCCTTCTCACAACAACAATTAGAAAATGGGACCAATCAGTGTATACACACTGTGTGAAAGACCAAAAGGATGATGTAGGATTTCAGCTGCCGCCACAATCAGCTCTCCTGCCTGCCTTAACAGTAGAGAAGCGCAGTATGTTCTTCAGTTTACGCCCCACCAGATCTCAGAGCCTCACTCAGATTCAGTGTGTGAACAGTGATACACTGGTTTATGTTTCACTTCCATAAAGTGTCACAAAAGGCTGAACATCAATCTCTAAGCATCTGGTCAGTTTTACAACGTAACAGGAAAATAGCCCAAATATAAAAGGAGCAAAATATCACTTTCTCAAATACAGTGAGAGAAAAAATCTGTGATTCATATTTTTTGCCTCTTTAGCCAATAGACAATATCAGTAAGTTGTATTATGTCAAAATTATTTGTATTTTTTTTCTCATGATCTTGTCAAGCTTGTTTTTTAGTTTGTTTTTTGCAGATACAAAATAAATACTTTAATAATATATATTATAAATATTATTATCTTACTACCTTGACATAGCAAACAATTATCTTTGTGATATTTTGTGATATTTGTCAAAATGATTTTCTTTTGAAAATTAAAGCTTGCTGGGTTGAGATCAAAATAATTATTTCATCATCTCATCGTTTCGTGGCTCCTCCAGCCTTCCATACAATCTCAAAACTTGGAATGTAGAAAACTTGTAGAAATCTTGTATATGAAATAAATTTGGGTAGATGCTCTCAAAATGCAGTTTCATTGTGGTATCCTTCATCTCTACAGCTGTGCGGGGCAGTAAAATGAATGTTACCCAATTGAGAAAAAAACCCTCAAACAAATAAACCAAGTTGTTTTGTGTTGGAAAGAATTTCACTCAGTTAAAATGTGATTTTCTTACAGTGGGCCTTTATTGTAGCATGGTCCACTGGTATCTGTGTGTTTGCACAATGATAGCATTGCATTCATACATTACTTAAATAGAACATACATTGAGGGAAGAAAAAAGTTGACCATAGAGGAATTCAGCCTACAGTACAAAGGCTTCCCATTGCTATTCTCAGCACTGCAAGCATCACCATTACCACCTCAGAGCACTACTAGCACACTAGCTAGCTACTGTAGCGCCATGCATAATACATCAGGCCGACTTTGAGGGGCTTTTCTCAGAAGAAATGACATCACCGAAGAAATCACCTTAGGAGGGCAGCATCAAAGAGATGCAACTGCCTGGGGCTTCTGCCTCCAACCATGGCTAAAGCTCGAGTCCAAGCATGAGAACAGTAACATCAAACAGCTGAGATGACTGTATTTGGACAGCACGATGCAAGTGAGGACACTGTGAGTATAAAGGAAATGTCAAGAAGCAAAGAGGCTGTTCAAAAGCACTCGCAAATATCAGCTTTGCTCCTTCAGCATTTTTTTAACTGCAGAAGTGGTACTTTTTTGTCGTAGGAAAAAAACAGAAAGATGGATTTTCTATATTTCATAGTTGACGTAAAAATGGTAGGCCAGGCTATTTCCTTATCTTGCATCACAAATCAAAGTCTTCCTCCAATTCCGGTTATTTTCATTTGATGTTCTGATGCCTCTTTGGCCTGACAGCACTGGCATATTATGCAATTCTGGGTCACATCAATCTAAATCATCTCATATCAAAAACGTACTCTAGTGGATCATGTCTAATGAGTATTCCCCAAATATTCATCTATCCATCATCACAGCTGCCCTTTTAAACCTTATTAATCGAGCAATAGCAGTGGTTACCTATTTCTAGTGCTTGACAGGCTACTACACAAGAACAAGAATTATGATTTCCAGCCTCGTTTGATTCTTACTCACAGGTCAAAGCTCCGTCTAAACACAACAAAACATGACTGAAATGATTCTTTAAACTGCGTGCACGCTTCGACTGGGCTCCTTTTGGCTTCTTTTCATCATTATCCCCAGCAGAACAGGACATGCTGTTGCGTTCCCAGCAGCACCGATACATTTTTAGCAGTTTGTGCAAAAAAACAACAACCCAGTGCTGAGCTACAGATGGGTTTGAATCGTCACAAAGCGACAACACAAAGCCGCAACCAGCGCTTCCCCAGAGCATCTGTTTAGCTCTGTGAGTTAAAAAAGAAAACTGATGGCCAGAGACGTATTTAGCTTCTCGCTATGGGAGAGACTTGTATATGCTCACGAATACGGACGGGCCTGTCCCATGCCATTGCCGTGATATATGTGCATCCTAAAAATTGGGCGCAATTCCTCTTTAGCGGATGAAAAAATGATGCCAACTCTGCCCTGGAGTGTACGTGGTGTGGCCGCTTTCTCTATCTTCCTCTTTCTCTCTTGCAGTGCTATAAATAGTGGAGAGTGCTGCTGTCTCTCATATTTCATGTGTCACTGGCTCCCACAGTGAAGAATGTTCACTGCGTACATACATAAAGCCTCTTCTTGCCTCCTCCTGCACTCGTTTCCACTTCCTCATTCTCCTTACTGCTGTCAAGTATTCTCTCCTCACCTCCTCTCCATGCTTTACCCTGAGAGGCCAGGCCTAAGCCACATGTCTCAAGCAGAAGGGGGATAGATCCCCATATGTAGGGCAATTTAAGTAGAAAAGAAAGAGTAACGCATGTTCAGCCACATCAAGTATTATCCTAATGTTACAGGAAAAACAATAATAACACTGCCAAACACTGATTCAAGGTAAAAACCCAAAGCTTCTTGCTACAACCAGTGGACGTAAACGCACATGAACGCTGTTTACCCACCTGTCAAATTATCTTGGGTCGTCAAAATAACACGTTAATTTCGATTAATTAATTATAGAAATAATAACACGTCAAAAAAATTAACACAGATTAATCGCGCTCCATGATGCCCCTTGACCCCATACGTCACTGAACACACAACTGTCCAGAGAAGCTTTGTAAACATTAGTTCAGTGCCCATTCAACACGTGCCTGTTCGGACCGGGCTGATTGCTTGTCCTCTGGTATTGCAGCTCTCTCGAGAACCACTCATCCAAACAGCTTCACACTCGACATTACACTTCCTTTGGTCCTCAGCAATACACCCGCCAAGTGTGAAGTCGATCGGATGAATGATTGTCGAGACAATCGAAGGACAGACAGAGAGATCGACAGACAGACAGAGACTGTCTTCAGCTTCAAGCCTTCAGCTGGAGAGGTCGGTGCGGCTCTGAGCAGCGTTCTTAATTTCTAAACGACAGGAGAGCACTCAGGGTGCCACGGACACCACCGGAGTGAATTTACGAACGCACCCCTCTGACACTGTGCGTCGCACAATTCCCACCGGTCGGTTGTGCATGTAAATAGTAGCCTATGTTAATTAGTTAAAAAACAAAAGACTGTTATGGCCACATTGGTGCTTAAGTCATCAGCTTATGTTAAATATATATTTTTTTAAAAACTGTTCTGCCCACATTTTAGGCTAAGTGATGCTTATGTTCAATGATAAAAAGACATGTATTGAGAAAAATGATTGGAAATAAAACAATTTATTGATTTCTAATGTCCCCTTTTGATATTTCTGTTCAATGCTTTACTCATGTGCCACGATAATTTAATGTTTTTGACTTGAAATATTTTCATTTGGGGGCTTTCCCAAGCAAATATTGATATATGCGATTAGTCGCGATTTATTAATCACAAATCACGTAATTAATTTAAATTAAAAATTTTAATCGCTTGACAGCCCGACCTGTAAGTTCTAGCATTGCTCGTTTTGTGCTCTGCTGGAACATTGTACTCTTTGAACAAGGAACGACAATCAACCGACCAACCGCTAGGCAAAAGCTCTAGCTGGAAGTGCTTTCATGAGGCAGACAAGTTCAGAGGGTGGACATTATTTGAAACACGCTGCATCAAATGATAATCTGTCAACAAAAGACCTGAGCTCTTAAGTGAAGCTAAGGTTTTTGTTTTTACATTAGTACCGTCCATTTTATCGAGCTAGCTGCTCTTGTAGCTTGGAAGCTTGGAAGCTACATCAAACAAATCTTTTAAACTATCACGACAGTTTAAGTTAGCTGTAGGCTATGTATTCCCACGAGAAACAGCATGATGTTGTTAATCCACAGTCATCTTAATTAACACTGCTTTAATAAAGTCCTTCTGCGTGCACTGTCAGACTTTTAAAATGGAGGCTTTCCGAGGAGAGAGGAGACAGAGGCGAGGGGGGAACACAGGGTGTAACAGTGGAGGCAGAGAAACATGGGGAACTAAAGAAGGTGGAACTGAGTCGAAAGTTTAAGAAAAAGACGGGAGGAAAAGAGAGAGAAGCTGATTCAGAAGCAGCCCAGGACTCAGGTGATGAGACCTGAGCAAATTCGCAATGTCAATATTTGGTCCAGACTGAAATATCTGAACAGCTGTTGGATGGGTTGCCCTGAAATATTATGCAGACATTCATGGTGCCCAGAGGATGAATCCTACTGACTTTGGTGATCCCCTGACTTTTCCTCTAGCGCAATCATGCTGTTGAAAAATGTCTCAACAACTAAAGGATGGCTTACCATGAAATTCGACATAGGCATTCATGCACTTACAGCTGTATGTTTACTGCTAATTAGCACATGTTAGCAATGTCATTGTGAGCATGTTGCAGATGTTAGCATTTAGCCCAAAGCACTGCTGTGCCTGCTGTACGTATAGCCTTGCAGTTCTGTTAACGTTGAGACTGATAGGTCTATCTTCTTTTTTTTTTACCACAATAGACACAACCAGGGTCATATGCAGCAATACTGTCGAGTACTTGTGTCTGTAAATGCAACACGACTCCTTGTGTAAAAAATGAGTTGTTTGTCGATGAAATGTGATGAATATTAATGTACGAGTCACAAAGAGGAAAGTCATGCATATCCAGGTATATGACATGAAGGTCTAGCACCGCAGATACACATACATCCAGCTTATCATTGTCTGATCAATGTCTATAATAATTAAGCTGAAAAGCCAGTTAACTGATGACACAGTGTTATTACACTGCAACAAATCAATGAGATTCATTAATTTAGCCCGAGGGCCAAGATAAGTAAGGGCACACTGTTATTTTACTACAGCAGCTGAGAGGAGTGCAAATAAGGAATTCCCAGCCTTAACTCGCATACTTGAGCACATGGAGTGCAGTATGTTAGCCAGCTGAGCGAAATTCTCTGAGGGATTTGACCCTTAGCCAATAAACTGCAAAGTCTCTTCATCTCTCAGTCAGACACAATGCTTAGTCATCAGCGAGACGCGCAGCTCAACCTGACAAATCCTTATTAGTCCAAGTTAAAAGGTCTGAGAGAAAATATTTCCTTTGAGCTATGCTCAGAAGCTCATTCTGTGTTCCAGGCCTGTCTTTAAAGAGGCAGTGTGTGATATTTTCAATCAGCCGCTGCCAAACGCTGGAGCCGTTTTTGCCTAACTGGGTCTGGTGATAAAACACCCAAAAAAGCCCCACATAGCTGACAGAGAGTCTCCGATAGCTGATTCACACCAGTTATAAAAAGCACATTTTCATTTCATTTCTATCTCGTTCTATTTCCCAGGTGTAAATGTCCTGTTTTCTTTCTGACATCAAAGCTGATTAAAATACCTCAATCTTTTCTATGTCCCAGATGAACTGACAAAAAAAATAACTTCACCAAGTTCAATCTGTATTCTAATGAGTTTCCAAATGCACAAGGACTCAGATATAATCATGTGATGAAAATATGACAAAACACCACTGATGAATTTGGATTTTAGAAGAGCATTCATGTGCTAATTCACTAAAAGGTGAGTTTCAGGTGGGTTTCTATTGATTGTATCTGTGTGTGTAGCCCCAGCCAGGCTGATCAATGACAGCACTCCTTTCAATTAATCCCCAATCCAGAGCAGCACACAAACAGCACGGGCGTGGCCTCGTGAGCCGGGGCTAATTTCACAGGCGGTGACTGGAAACGACATCCTCATTATTTGCACTGCTTATTTTGGTTCTAAATATCTCATAACAAAACCTTTCCAGCTAATTAGTTCTGTGTTTTTGCATATGACTAATTTCCAGAAGCAAATAAATTACAAGTACTTTTTTTCTTCATCCTGGAAATAAAAAGGTTGTTTATTGTGAGCAGGGGAAGCCACTGGACAGGTCACTAAAAGCTGGGGCTGTTGTTTGATAGATCAACAAATCGAATGACTCACACCTTCTTCGAGCACAAAAGGTCCTGCTGTTTGCTAACTCGTGATCTCATCCTGGCTATTGTGGTGGCAAAATGCGAATAAAGGATGATTCTGCTGTCAAGGTAAATGGACGCACACGTGCAACTCATCCCGTGATGACTGTGAACACAAATGTCTGGAGCAAATTTCATGACAACATCTTGAGATATTTCACCCAAAACCACAAACGTCACCGCCATGGTGGTGCTGAAGGAAAAGTCAAGAAAGCACCAAAGTTGTAAGGAGTCATCGTCTGAAAACCGTGGTGCTAGATGGAAACTAAGGGATCATCAAAGTCATTAGGATTCATCCAGTGTTGCCAACTGTTTTCAATGGAAAGTAGTTTGCACATGCTAATTTGCATATCTGTCATATCATAATTATTTACATATATACAAGATTTAAGAAAAAAAAATGACATTCTTGTGTCTGGACATGTCTGAAAACGCTACTACAGTTACATTAGAACTAGGTTGGAGCTACACCAACATGAGTACTCCAAAGCACAATGACAACTAATGGACACAGTTGAGCAGTGAGCGAGGAGTGCCACGTGGCTGCCTGAAATCTTTGGCTTGCACCCGTCTGAATGGGACACCAAAGTGCTGAGCAAACCTTTAAGATAAAGAGGAGATTAGTGGCTGTCAGGGCGCTGGCTGGATGTGAGTACAGTGAATGAAGCGGCATTAAAGCCAGACAAAGCTGGGCTACACTGGCCTGACGCCACTTCCTCTACTGCACGCGTACACACACACACACACACACACACAAACCCACTCATACAAAACTTGCAAGCAAGCAAACGCTTGCACGGGGTTACAAATTAATGAGGGTTTGGGGCGCCGAAATGCCCTTAAAAGTTTAAAAAATGCTTATGAAATAAAAACTGTCAGAGAAAGAGAAAAGATGGCATCACCTCCTTTTTTCACTCGTGCATTTTTGTGGCTTTTCACCCTCTTCATATTTAATTGGTTGAGCTGTCATTTTTTCACATGTTCACTTAACTTCAAGTAATTCTTTGCAGTGCAGTTGGGGTTTGAAAAATGGGGGTGTTTTTGGTCAGACAACAATCAAGGACACCGCCTGAAGCAAAAGAATACACTCACACCGTGCAGTCCGCAACAGACCCCACACAAACCACCATGTCAGCAAAAAATGAAATAACAGGGTTAAAAACGAAACAATGGCGCCAAGGAGGGTGGGATGGTTGAGGACAAAGAGACAAAAAAATCATTTCCATCACCAGGAAAAGTTAAAACAAATTGTAGACATGCAATTTCAGCGTTTATTTGCCAAAATGAAGTGCTTGTTTTATTGTTCACAAAAAGGAACAAAACTTCACAAGGGTGCCAAAAAAAGCCCTCTGAAAAACCATTTATTTCACACACAGATGAAAATGATCTCTCTGCCACTGTCTGTGAAAAACCTGTATGGATTCATCCTCTGCCATAGCCAAAGAACACAGGCAGGGAAATAAAGCAGAGTGAGAACTGTTCTCATCAAGGTGATAAGTGATGAATGGGTGTTTGACCACCACAATCTGTCATTTTTTTGTAACTTCACAGCTCCAAAAGCTCTGCGGGACATAATGGCTTTCTCTCAGCAGCATTATGAATAACGAGCTCATTTGTAATTATGTAAGGCCCACTTACACATAAGAGTTCATAAACGCTAAAGGCATGTGAGAACAAAGACCGCAGCCAGTCCTCCAACGCCCACCCCGTCAACAACACACATACACACACGGCACGCACATACCAAAAGACAAGGGCACACAAAGTCACACTTACATTTGAGCACACAAAGTAAAAGAACAACCCGCTTTTTGTTTTTCAGTGAAATAGATTGATTGAGCAGGTAAACAGGTCTAAAAGCTCTGGTACCTAAAGTGTTTGTCCTGCTCAGTCCACTGAAATCACGAAGGGTAAATAAAGGGCAGAAAATCCGCAGACACAAATTTGTAAATCCTAAAACAAATGAGACACTGGTTCTAATGTTGGGCATGTTCTTTCTACAGTCATTTTAGAGCTTTGAGATCTTGTCTTGATGGATGATGCTCACACAATGTTGACCTAAGACCGACGATCATCTTAAACAAAGTTGGTAATGGCTGAGGTATTAAATATCATCAACATAGCATATTATTAGTACATATTCTGATACGTCTAAAAGAAATGCACACATAAACGCCTTCAAATGGTATTGCAGGTACAGGTATTGCTGTACAGTGTTGGGCAGTAATGAATTACTTAGTAATGTGATTACTTTTTTTCAGTAAGGGATTACAATATGAAATTTAGTAATTATATTATGGTTACCAATAACTTTCCGTTACTTCAACAGTTTAGGTGTTGGATTGCTGGATGTGTCACCAGGGGTTTGAAGGAGGGCTGATATGAGTTTGGTGACTGACTGGCCCGGTACCTGCAGCGCTGATAGCTGACGTGTGTTCTCAGCTGGCTTGCTAACGTTAGCCGCTGGTAAGCCAACATTCAGGGGTTGTTTGTTAAACCTGCAGCTTCACTGTAAAGACGGAACTTCTGGAGTGCGGTGTGTAAGACATCGGGGCTAATGTCGTGCTAGCTGTTGATGGTCAGAAAACGCATCCAAAAGGTAAAACCATAATGTTGTTTCTGCACATGTGAAATATAGAAAATGTGACATGTGGGTGTGGAGGATCTGGACCCTTTGACAAAGCTGTGCTGAGAAACAAAAATAATGCAACCAGTAATGTAACTAATTACTTTTGCTGTTGAGTCATTTAGTGAGTCATTCAGTAATATGTGATGACTAATTGATTACACTTAAAGTTGTTTAGGTATTTTGGAAATAAATATAACATATAACATTCTATAATAATATACTGTTATATGCTTCGTGTAAAGTAGGTGGTTTGCAACACACCAGCTCAGTGTCATGCAGACATTAAATGCATCATTTGCTCTTCTAGTACTCACAAAAATCTAATATGAATCATAACTATGTGTAATGTGAATGATGTCACTTGTAGTGATGAACCCACAGAGAATTATCACCTGACTCTGCAGAGCTACAGAGCGTTTTAGCTTATTGTTTTGGTTTCGCTACCTGCCCAGCACCACAGCACACAGAAGAAGTTAGCAAAAACAAAAAGAAAAAAGTGGACAACTGATAAACTAACTGCAAACACTTAGCCACATCAACTTTACAAGGCCATAATATGTCCAACATGTGTGTTTCTGTTCAGCTTGTTGTAGAGTTCTGCAGCTTTTATCAGATATTTATTGGTTTAAATCATATTCTTTTATAGTTTAGACTGCATTTTATTTATGCAAAATTGTGTTTCGACAACATTTAACATTTGGGAAGTTTGACTTCTCTTATTAGGTATAGGAAAATTTCGGCTTTCAAACGACACAAAGCCCTTTGTAGTTTTCTCATTATTAAAATAAACATTTTCAATGACCACCCAATTGTTTTATGAAAAGGCAACATATGCCACATGTTTATAGTATTTCTTACACGTCGCAGAAAATGCTCACTGGTCGGCGCACAAACACACAGTAACAAACAAGAAGAGGAAAACTCTCCTGTCCCACTCCCATCCACCCACTCACTCTCTCCCTCGCACACTCCAAGCTAATTGGGAGTCGCCCCTCGCTGACCTCTCCTCATACACAGAAAGAGTCATCGCCATGACAGCAGAGTCTTGCTCATTATCCCCAACAAGGGTCGGCCTTGTTAGAGCCCAAACTGCCAGAACGCACCTGACTGACATCACAGCAAAACCGAGTCCCTGTTGCCACGGCAACCACAACTTGGCAACCGCAACTTGGCAACGTCCCACTCCACGGGGGATTGATTGGGTGAGCAATGCAGTGAGAGGTGGATTAGGAGGAGTATTATTGTCTCCCTCGGTGCAGAGGGACACGCGGGGTCTGAGCTTTGCCAGACACTGAGAGGATGGTGGACTCACTGAAACAACGATGGCAGCCCTGACCTGAACTTGGCTTAACACAGAGATGAAAGATGCCTCTCATTTATCCATTACTCATTAATTTGCTAATGTGCTGCAGTGATTAAAAACATTGTGTGGTGTTCTTTTGGCTGAGCAGGCTGAGGCTTATTCCATGGATTTTTTTGCTTACTAACTTGACATTAACACTAACTGACATTATTCAGCTGAACAGAGTGATACAGATATGGTCGCGTTTTCACTCAAGTGTCTGTTTAACGCACAACCAAATAGGTGCTATAGTAAATATAGGTGCAAAGCGGTTTTGTGAGGAGAGTTTTCCGGCTGCAAAGTGCACACTCAACCATCGAGTGAAATGAACAAAACTCAAGTGACAAAATGATGTGTCCGACAAACAACCATTACCCTCTCCATAGCTCCCGCTCTGCTCCTCTCTCCTCTTAGGGCAGAGGAGAAGAGGGAAAACCACTCAGTGCCTGAGACAGGGAAGCAAAGTGCAGCTGTTATTTGTCATCATCCATTAGTGAACTAGCCGGACCCACAAGTGGAAGCTGCAGAGAGAGGAAATGGTCGGTGGTCATTCTGTCACCTGATTTTTGCACTAAATACTGCTGTACTGCCGTAGGTATCAATATACTGTGTATACAGTGAGGGTCAACACTGGCACTGTTAGACCTCCATTATTTACATGCACTCAGGATTTAGTTCTTCACCTGGTTGGTTGAGTAACCTGGTTTCTCTTCATTGTAAATGCAGGAAGCAGTGTGCTCTTTATGCAGCGAGGCACAAAGTAAGGTTGGTGCAAAGAACTGATGGAGGAGACCAGAGTTCGCATCCCAAACTACAGTTAACATTCACCTTAACCCTCACATGTCAGTGGTCATCCCTCCAGGCTGTTGAGGCACTGATTAAAGCTCCGAGTTGGCTTATGCAGAGAGATTCCCTCATCCTTAGAATACAAATATCATTTCAGACAGATTAATCAAAGTGTGAGCAAGTCGTAGGGTTTGAAAAGCTAAGCTAAGGGACTGGCAAAACAGCAGAGTGTCATCTGCAAATATGTTCATTTGCAGTTGTGACTGATGAGGAAATGTAATTCCATTAAAAACAAGAGTGGAACTGAAACCAACTCTTGAGGGACTCCTGCAATAACACTCAAAACAGCAGAATGTGTATCACTAGTAATCTCTCACTATAAAGCTGTAAAGTGGAATCCAACAGTGGATGGTTTATATAAGGAGGTGGAGGGATTGGCCATATGTAAGGCCTTGGAGAGGTCAACAACCAGGGTTGCACCAAGTGGATGCACTTATTCTGCATCATTCATCACTATGGTGGCAGCAGTAAATGTGCAGTGACTGAGCTCTGAAACCCAGTACATGACATCAGACTGCACTGGAGAGGAAGGCCTTAAACTATACGTTAACAACTGGCTTGAAATTTTAAGACAGGGTGGATATCTCAGAAATAAGATGACATGATAATACCACAAGTAGATTCCATATTGGTTGCCAATGTGTTATTTTCTCTGTTGTGTCACTGGTCTATTTTTTTTGTATACGGCATTTTGTTATAATATAAATTCACAGCTTTAACATTAGTCTAACCCTGATAAAGGCTGTCAGCCACAACACAGTGGTTTTTAAGTCTATTTGTTCTCCATGTGTTGCTATATCCTCTGCTATATATTTTTGTTTTTGAGCATACTGTTTTCATTTCATTATTTTATTATTACACTTATTTCAGTTTTCTTTAAATCATATTTTTTTTTAAATATTTTTATCTTTATCTTTGCTTTAATATTTTACAGCAATTTATAATGTTGTTTTGAAAAGAGCTTCATAAATACATTTTTGTATTATTATGCCTCGCAAGTAAACGTGCGCCATGATGTCAGCAACCCATCCTGCTTTTTGCATCTTCTGCTGTGTTTCTGCTCTGAACGGTTCAAGGAATAAAGAGGTTGTTGACCAGGCAACCTATCTTCCCCATCTACTGACTGAGGGGGGGCGGGGGTGGGGGGTGGGGTGTGCGCCAGCTGTGATATGAATCAGATGCTGCCATGATTGGAATACAATGACCTGGCAACACACAGTCTCTCTCTCTCTCTCTCTCTCTCTCTCTCTCTCTCTCTCTCTCTCTCTCCCCATGTGTCTCTCTTTCTGAACAAGGTTATCAGCAGAGATTATCGGGTTAGGACAAGAGATGGCTGATTCACATAGGTAGTGAACGGTTTAGACACAAAACATCTCATTTTGTGATTATCAATTCATCTCACACAAGACTGTGGTTATTTTGAAAAAAGTAAAATAAGGAAAAGTGCAAACAGTGTTATCACTGGTATATTACTATTATTATCAACTGTAGTACTAGTACTAGTAGTAGAACGTCTTTGGGCGATGGATATAATCATGTTACATATGAAATATTATTACATTTTTACAAATGTGTTAAGTATTTACATAATCACAATTATTGTCAGTACTACTAATACTACCATCACCATCAATAATTCCCCAGTTCCCCCAGCTGCTGCTTCTATATAATCTTACATAAAGTCTACAGAGGGTAGATGAAATAACATAACCACTCATGTAAAACAACTTTGAAGTTACTAAAGCATGCTAATGCTGCTACAAAAGTGGGTCATATGCTGTTTCATACTAATTAAGTATTTGTCAACCCCCTATATACTTCATATAGAGTATCTGTAGTATCCCTGATGCCTAGTCTCAACTGGTGGAGGTTGTTCTTCTTTCTCACCGCAGTTTGTTCTTGATTTTTAACACTGTACTCCTTAAGGTAATGAATAATTTAGCAGTTTTTGGGCTGATGCGCCTGCAGTTTAGGGGCAGATGATCTAAGCGCTTCAGACTTTGTGTTAGTTGTCGCATAACACTTTGAATCCTCACACATTAAAGTGCTGATTGCCACACCTTTTTATCTGTGACAAATACTGCTAACTGTCATGCAACCTAAGTGTGATTCACCTTTGAAGCATTTATTGTGATTAGGTTACTGCAATGTTCATGGACAGTTCCAGTTTATTACAACTTGGGTCTATTTTTCATCGTTTTGGCCCCATTTCTATCAGTAATAATGACACTGCACACACAAGTTAATTGCTGTGATCTGGGAACATAGTGACATGGCAAGAAACACATTGATTAATACCAACACTCTATGTGCACTCACTTTCAGTTTTACCTCCAAATACAGCTACTCACTATTTTGTCTACCCCCTCTAGTTATAGTTTTGTGAATTAAACGTGTTGTCCAAATTAATTGTGTTAGTCTAGACCGAGAGAGTGATAGATACAAAATATTTTGGCTGCAGGTGTTGTGCGGGGGCAGTAATTCAGATCAGATCAGTCTCAGTGAGAGATTATTAAGAGTTTGTCCACATCACATGTATCATCTTCTTAATATAAAAACTTAATGAAGCCTGTTGAGGCTGCAGCAGCCGAGGCGAGTCTTCGGAGAAGGATGATAGCGCGCTTTTAACACTTATCTGAACCGTGGCGGAGTGCATCACTTTTTAGACTTTTCACCAGGGACGTAGCTATAGGGTCACTCCACCGTCAACCATGAATCTTTGGCAATTAGGCGGAGAAATGGAGAGAGGGGTTGAGGGGTGGAAGATGGAGTGGGGGGTACTTTATTATACCCCAGAGTAGCAGGTGAATGTACTCTGAAGACTTTTGGCTTCCTGTAATGCTGCTCAGCACGTTACGGGAACGCATGCAGCAACATTTTGGAACAGAAGCTCTTTGATCAGTTAAATGTAGTGTGACGAGAACACTGGCTGGCAGTTTCACCTGTGTGTGTTAAGTGTTTACAGCTCCACTTTGAGATGTTGCAAATCTAGCTTGTAGCAGTCAGGAAACTCAAGCTGTTTGTGTGCACTCTGGCAGACCAAATGAATACTGGAGACAAGGAGCTGAAACTGTGATCATGTTCGTGCCAGAGTCGCAACATGAGAAAAGAGCTTGTATTAAAACACTGATGATGATATATATTTTGGATTATGGGGCCAGATAGTGGTAAGGAAGTGGTTCCAAGCATGAAGGTCAGAGGTCGCAAGATCAATCTGAGCGGTCGCGAGTTGTTTATATTTGGATTCTTTTCTTATCTTTGCTTTTTTATTGTAAAATATGGGATAGTTTTACCTCTTTAGGTCTTTAAAAACAATTCAAATAAATCAACCTGAGAAGGTAACATCGCTCAGCTCAGAACTAACCCGTGACAAGAGGTCACGACTACACATCGCTTCGCTTTAAAGCAAAAGTTTGACATTTTGGGAAATTTGCTTATTTGTTTTCTTGCCGTGAGTTAAATGAGAAGATTAAAACCATTTATCATTCCTTTAGATATTAAGCTGTTATCGCCATGCAACCATCTTAGACTCCAGCAAGTCAGTGCACCCAGCCAAGAAACAGTCCTGCACACAACCCCCCATTAAACCCCAAAATTTAGTTTTTACACTTCGGTTTCTGTACAGATTAGACAAAAGATACATAGTGTCAGTGGGGTTTAGAGGTGCTGGAAGGTGGATTATGCTACCTTTGGACAATCCAGGCTAGCTGTTTCCCCCTACTTTCAGTCTTTATGCTAAGCTAAGCTGACTGACTGCTAGCTTACAAATGTGCATACACATATGAGAGTGGTATCGATCTTCTTATGTAACTCTCAGCAAGAAAGCGAATAAGATGTTTCTGAAAATGTTGAACTCTTCCTTTAAAGGGTCACATGCCAAAAGGTTATATAGGAGTCACTGTTGAAAGTGAAAAGTCAGAACAAACCCTAGAGCCACTGCCTTAAAACACAACAGCTAAATAACATGAAGAAAACATTTCTGCCATTTGGCATCTGATCCATTTTGATTTGACTGGTTCAAGTTTAAACAGGAGCTGTGGGACTCCCCATCGGTCTAGTGGGTGGCTGCATAGTTCACCCACAGGATACAGATGTTAAACGGCAAAGAAACATCAAAGCATCAAGTCTCTACTATCCACCTCAGTAAGTATGAACACATCACCATCACTACTAAGCATGGTCAACTCATTTTTACGCTATCAGATCCGCTGATCTTTGTCATGTTTTTCCTCTCAAACCTAATGGAAAACATCTGCTACAACATACTGTACATGCACCAATACGATGGTCAATCTGAAACAAGCAGCCTGTTAAGCCAACTTAATAAGACATTTCACTGTCAGACACAATCTGCTCTGCTGGCCAAATCAGAAGCTTCTCTCTGGCTTCCTCCAACCCCCCAACGTCCATCATATTAAACTTCTTATTAGGGCTGGGTAGCTCCTCCATCTTGGGAGTGATCTGTGATCTACAGCACTACAGCCCATAAGACAAAACACAGAAATTAACTTTAAATGAGGCATCACAAACTGCCATGCAACCCACAGTGACTGTAAGGCTATATGAGGGCGAATTCAGCAGGCACAAGCAGGCCCTAATTTCTGCCAGGTCACAGAGCAGAAATCCAACAATTAACATGAGCAAACATTATGATGCTCTCTGCTGAAACACAGTAATCTTGGCAAAGTGATGAATGAGATTAATTACTCTACAGTGGGAAGGAGAAACAGCCTGGAGCTGATCAGAAACACACTGTGGTGTTTTTAGTGATCAACATGGAGCCATTCAAGCAGGCAGGCAGGCAGGCCGGAGCTGGAGCACACAGGCAGCAAGGTGCTCTTCATCCAGTTCACATGCCTGGTGATGGCTGAGGGAAACAAACAGTCTGATCGTCCCAGCATCGCCCTGCGAAGGCAACACAAAGACGGCGCAGCCGAGCCGGTCACGATGAGCCGCTGTCACCTGTGATAATCGTACCGATATCGCTCAGATTTCGGCCAATCTGAAAGTAATACCGTTTTCGCATCAGCCAACCCCCCCTCCCTCCCTTCTCCGACCCCCACACACCCTGGCCTCGGATGGATGGATGGATGGCGAGTCTAGCTGTAATGGGGGGGTTTCCATTTTCCGTCCACGACCAATACAAGCGCACCACAGCCCTTTAGCGCATCATAATAAAAAACACAATCCACACCACGCCTCGGAATAAACTGACATAAAATAGCAAAAACATCTGGCACACACTCCGAACAAAATACAACAGCCAGCCATATTCCCAGCAGGCTGTCACATTCTAGCGTTTTTCAAGCATTTGCACAGATGGGAGGTGTGAGACGAGCGGAATGAGGAAACTGGAATGACATTGCGCCTGCTTACTGTAAAATAAATTCCCTCGGGGGATGGAGAGCCTCCTTTTTCCCTCTTGACTCCCCTCCTTTCCGACGTGCGAATTTCCCGAAATTCAGACCATGCAAAACAGGTAGTCAGTCATTCCACCCTCCGAAGTATTTGGTGTCCAGCGCGGTGTGTGAGAGAGAGGAGAAGGCGAGCCAGCGTCCGAGAGGAGAGAGCCAGCTGTGGGGAGGAAATGAGGAAGGAAGGAGCGGCCGGGCCGGAGCGCTGCGCACAGGAGAGGAGGCAGGAAGAGCGGCAGAGGTGCTCTCTCTCTCTCTCTCTCTCTCTCTCTCTCTCTCCCTCTCTCTCTCTCTCTCCTCTAGTTCACAATACAACATCCCCCCATCCCTGCCAGACAGACTGACAGACGACTTGGGTACCAGTGTCAGCAGCGACACCCACCGATGATGAGAGGGATTACTGTATGGGGGGCGATTAATGCCACAGAGCGGCAGCAGCAGCTGGAGAAGGAAAGCATTGCTAATGTTGCTGCAGGTATGTCATACAGCCTAAAATTTCACAGATAAACATTAAAGTCCAACTAAAACCACCATGAGTTATCCCTTTCTGCAGGCAGGAATCGTGTCAAAGTGATTTTTACATTTATTATCAATATTTTTGTTATAATTGAAAGGAAGAAAAAATGCGTTAGGAGTATGCTCCTTTAGCCTTCGAGCCTCTGAGAGGGCAGGCCAGCGTACATGTCTGATTGACAGCTGAGGCGGCAAGTGCACATGTTACACCAAATTCTGTGACCCATCAGATTCCGTGACCCAAATATGAATTTCAGATATATCGGTAAATGCTTTCATCATCCTTTATCACATCCTTTATTTTGATACCCACAGTATTCCAATAGGGACAGACGTGAGACACAGAGGCTCCCAACAATTGACAGGTGTTATCGTACAAACTCTAGTGCACAGGTGTGTATGTAGAACAGCAACACCTCACCTGACAATACTTTAAACTGTGATCTTTTTCATGCAGTTATCCTGTAGTGTCACAGAAACTGATGGGTTGCAGATTTTGGTACATTGCAAATAGCTGATCTATCTATCATAACTATACGGAGCCCCGGAGTAACCATAAAGAGAAAAAATATATATTTTGAGGCCAAGTTTTACTATATTGAGCGCTCAAAATGCTATTGTGTGTGCACAAGATACAATTCGTTCGCACATTTTGATTAATTCGTCACCACGTTTTGATTAATTTGTGCGCACGAGGTAAGTGTATCTACGGAGAGCCCAACTGACCAGCCTTTCTCCCCAAAGCACGACGTGCACTGCACCTGCTTCAAGTATCAAGTACCTTTTACTAAGAATAATCCCTTGCAAAACAAGTGTCAATATGTCTTGATAACTCACCCCCAAGCTAAGGTAAAGATGAATTAAATGGTCTCTATCCATAGCCATCATGGAGGACAAGTGCCTTAAGCAGGTGCCGGCTGGAATGAATGACTTGGCCTTGTGCACTGCCAGAATTATTTAATTATTTAATTTGTGCAAACGAATTAGTGAAAACGTGTGAACGAACTGTATCTTGTGCCCTCGAGATATATATATTTTTCTGTCTATGGCCACTTCCAGGCTCCATTTATCTATCTAGTTATGACAGCTATTATATTTTGTAAACCTATATCCAGATTTAATGGGGACGCCATTTCTAGCAATACAGCATTGTAAAAACATAACAACAAATCAAAGCAAATTCCTAATTAGATTCTGATTGGTCACAGGATTTGGTGTAACAGGGGCTTCTTGAAGTGCAGCGGTGGTGCAGCAGTGGTGAAGAATAAGGACCACACCTTTTAGTAACTGACCAATCTTGACTTTTGCAAGTAAGTTTTTGAGCAGTTCAATATGCTACAGCTGACTAGCTATCTATTCTCTAAACTGAGAGTAGCAGTTTTTTCCTGGTGGATGTTTGTTTGGGCGCTCATT
Source organism: Oplegnathus fasciatus (assembly GCA_003416845.1). Taxonomy (NCBI): domain Eukaryota; kingdom Metazoa; phylum Chordata; class Actinopteri; order Centrarchiformes; family Oplegnathidae; genus Oplegnathus; species Oplegnathus fasciatus. The sequence continues at coordinate 661,090 of NTHP01000190.1, read as the reverse complement.
CAGCAAATCAAGGTGCAAGGATGAGATACGTGTCCTTGTTTGTAGATAAGAAGAATTCAGCTTGGAAGATAATGTCAGTTTTTTTCAAAGACTGTGGCTCTCTTTGTGTTGTATGACAGGCTTCTGTCTGGCTAGTTAGTGTCATTGTCAGCCTGTGATACACAGAGCAGTGGTGTTACTGCTTTGTGCAAATACAGTTTTAAATAAAATGATTTGATTGTAATAAGCAGAGGGGGTTGTCCGTGGACAGACAATCAGTGGAATTCTGACTGGTTAAAACACAGATAGGCCAAAAAATATGAACATTTTCCCTTGATACATTTTTTTTTTCTTAAACAAGTTCACAGGATATAAAAAAACACTGAACTATTACTGCCATTTTCTTAGACACTTTCTGTAAGTACACACAGAAAAGAGACAAAACAACACTATGGTTAAGGTTGAGGTTTGGTGTGCCAACATGCTGATGTGCTTCATGCCAACAGTAAGCATGTAAAGGCTGGAAAGGGCAATTTTTAAAGAAAGTGGAGCGTGCTTTCTTTGGCTGAAACCGTTCTTTTCCTTTAACCAGCCTGTTCCACATTGAAGGCTAGTGCACTAACACAAGCTGGGAGAATCTGTCAGCTACTCTTACCACTGAGCAACAGCATCTATGTTGAATTACAAAAGTCAACCGTTTCCAGTAAACCTTTCCTTTTTAACACTTGTTTTCAAAATGAACCACACCACAACCTCTGATTTTTCAGATTTTCCCTCTCTGTGTCCCACCAACTTTGAAACCAAAACCTTCCCCCTAGAATAGACTATACAATATATGCACAGACACACATGCCGAACCAGGACAAAGCCTTTACTAGAGGGAGTTAGAACACAAATGGAGACTGGAAAAAGTTTGTAACCCAATTGAACTGAGCTCTGTATATCCTCTGACTCTTTTCTATCTCTGGCTCTGTCTATATTTGTCTCCCTCTCTTTCCCTGTCTCTCTTTCTTTCACTTCCTCTTTGTCTAACATTTCTTTGTTCAGTCAACTGTAAGCTATTTCCAAATGCCACAGTCAGTGGCATCAATGGCACACTAAATCTTGCACACATTGTTCTCGCATGCACTGTTTGCTTCATTGCACATGAAATGACTTTGGATGTTCAGATTATCTACACACATTGCAGCCAAAATGTTAGCCTTCAACTGTGGAAGAATCAGCGATTTGATGAAACAAAACCTTAAAATACGACTATATTTATAAGCATATGGTCGTATTCATGGTGTAACAATGCACATAAGACCCTTAATGTGTACTGTGAAAATGAAATTTGTGTTTCCCTGTAAATCGGTTCATTCATTTATTTGCTGTATCATCCCCAGTATGCTCTCCTCGCACTATTTCTCGCAGCATACTCCATTTGAGCTATTCTTATCTGTAGCCTGTGCAGCTCTAATGACCTGACATCTCCACGGGGATCATTAAAGTTTCATCTGACCTAATCTAAAAATTGAAGTCCCCTTAAGCAAGGCACTTGTCTGCTCCAGTGAAGCTGCTCAGTGTCCATCAGTAGGAAATGTGTGTTGTACTGGGGAGCTGCTCGCAGGTGTCAGTACATTGTGTGTGTGTGTGTGAAGCACAATGCCGCAGGGAGGAACACATGCTCATTTAAACCTATGTTAACACAAAAGAATATGTCAAGCCGTGGGTATTGGATTGAAAGCAGGGTGGTGATGAGACACTGTTGTGATTATGCAGCAGTGGTGAGTTGTTATCTGCACTGTGCTATGTCTGGCTTTTGATACTGGCAACAAAAACAAACACAGCACCCACCTGCCACACTGGCGCACGGTGATCTCATGCGGGAGAGAGACAGGAAGAAAGAGAGAGAGAGGGGCTGTGAAGTCAAGACCTATCGGCCTATCAGTCGGTGTGTCTGCGAAACAAAGACTGAGGATTCGTGTTTACTTTAACACACATAGACTTTACCCTTCACTTGTCTATCCATCATTCATTCATCTCTTTATTTACATCCACAGAGTGTTGCCTCAGGATGTGAGAACAAGCGAAGTAAAGCTGTGTGAAAATTTTCTTTAAAGACCCACTCTGTTTTTAAAAAAAAAAACATATTAATATTCCCACACCTGATTTGAAAGTTTGGCTTATAGACTCCATTTACATCTGGTATTAATATGTGATCCCTATCTGGACAGGGTATCTGGGTAATAGCATCTGATCACAGGCCTTTGCATTTACCTGTATTATATTAATAAGCATTCTCCATATCGTGTTTTTGGCCACATTGTGATCAGATCTCAATCTGCAGAGTGCAGCTGGTGGACCTGTCAGAAACAGCTCTACTCATTTCTCCTTTTTCTTTGAACGGCAATGTCGGACGGTCACTTTGTTCCAGACTGAAATATCTCAACAACTACTGGATGGATGGAAAATTAAATTTTGTACAGACATTTGTGTTCTCCAGAGGATAAATCCTACTGACCTTGCTAATCCCTGATTTTTCCTCTAGTGCCACCATGAGGTTCACATGTGTGGATGGATTGCCATAAAATATGTTGCACACATTCATGTCTCCCTCAGGATGGGCTATAACAATTGTGATCATCTCATTTCAACTGGCATTTGTCCAGTTCTTCGGTTTACGACCAAATATCTGCAAAACCAATGACGTTCCCATCAGCCTCAATTGTACTTCGTGTTTAGCGCAAAGTCGCAAATGTTAGCATGCTAACATGCTAAGCTAAGATGGTGAAGATGCCTTATACCTGCTTAGCATCAGCATGTTAGCATTGTTGTTTAGGTCAAAGCACCACTGTGCCCATGTACAGTGCAGCCTCACAGGACCTCTAACATGGCAGTGGAAACTTTAGTATTGTTTTGTTAAGATTTTGACCACCTCCAGTTGTGTTAATGCAGATTGAATAGCATGCCATTTCTAAATCATCATGCGTTCATTTACATGTAGATGGAAAATCAGCATTTTGTGAATTTGTGAATTGTTCTTATTGTAATTCAAAAATTGTGTGCGGTTTTATTGTCAAGCTTTATAAATATTTCTGCTGTGATTAAATGAGATGTAGTGTTTGTCTGTGCATTTAAAAACCTCTCAGTCAATTTTGAGACGGCATGTTCCAGTCATGTGTTTTGAGTTTTGGTGATTTGGTGATTTAGCTGATCTGCTGCACTGAATCTAATTTATTGCTGCGTTATCTCTTTGATTGTGATACAGTTTTAAAGACTCTGTTCCACCTGTAAAATGTACAGTTACTGTACTTCAAGGGGTGTGCTGATATATATATTTTCTGCAATAACTCTCCTTCTATCAATATAATGTCAGATTTATGTTTACTAAGAAGCGGCCAGTTATCTTTCATTTGGACCTGTTATCTTTTCACTGAGTCCTATTTAACCCATTCCAGCTTTAGCATCTAAAATCCCCAGTAAACTAACATGTGCTATAAAAAGTACTGCTCTTGGTCTTAATTAAAACGTAATAGACAAAGCCGGTCAGATTAGCGCTGAGATTATATCTTATCTCCAGAGCAGCTCCTCCTCTGATAAATTCTTGTGTAGACTCAGGTCTGCTCAGGTTACAGCTAACCGCATCTTCTGTAGTGAATAAAACATGACACTGCCTTTCGCTGAGGTCTGAATCACGTCCTTTTCTGTAGAAGCAGCTTGTAAAGAAATTCCTCCCTCTGAAGGTTAACCTTCGTCTGAAAATCAAAGAGACAGGAAGAAGCTCTGGGCGGAGAGAGTCTTTGTCAGCTGCCGAGTGAAAACTCAAATGTTTACTGAGGATGCTGTAGGAAGACACTGCGGGTTTTATTGATCCACTACGAACTGCCACAAATCGTGCATCCATAATGAGATGTACACAACTGTGAGCACAGATCACCCTTTGTTGTGAACGATGAAATGTCCAACGTGCGTACCATGTTGTCTGTTTATTACTGGCCTTGTGAGTGGATTCTGGAAGCAGAGACAAGTGCTCGTGACACGAAGCAGTTCACAAAGTTCTGAAGTTTAATGAAACACGAGAAAATATATAATGCTCGAGCGGGTAGACTACGTAAGAGTAGATTACATAAGAGTAGATAAATAACAGTAGACAAAGAAAGAGATGGGTGGTAACAAGGAGTCAGCTATCAAATGTCAAGGTTGGTACAAAAAGATAGGGTGAGCTGAGGAGTGAAACAGATGCTACAATCATGAATTATGGGAGCCAAGGTCAGGAGAGACTCAGAGTGTAATAAGAATGGCATGCAGCACAGAGAGAGAATCATTCACAGCACCCTTAAACAAGTGCATCCACACAGCTGCTTATTTTTGCTCTTGGATAAGCATCTTGCGTCACTTGTTTTTTTGAGCACCAGGCAGCATTTCATCCATTGTTTGAGCATCATCAGCCCAAACCGCTCAGAGTTTCTTCAATTGACAGAGGAGCATGTAATCCCTTCTGTAAAACTAAGGTGAAGTAATATAGACTTTGCTTTTTAGTGAAATATTGGTTCATGTTACCTCTTTGAGTGAACGAGTCAGGTTCAGTGAAGAAAGCTTACTGTACATCTCATTATTACCCTTCACGGGTAAGGGAGCAGAGACAGTTAATGGTTGCCGACTCATCTTTCTGGCAAACTGAAACATCCTGGCTAGGCTTTCTTTTGTGATCTCTGACTGATTTGTCCTTAACGTTTATTGGTGCCAACACGGATTACAATGTTGCTAAATCTAGTGGCGGTGTGTATCTGGGTTCCGTGATTTTCTTCATGTCATGCCAGGTCCCTCAGATTAGCTCGCTATGTCGGAAACTCTGGCCACAGTAAACAGTGGCTGGCAATGCTAATCTAACATTGCGGGTCCCTTATTACTTGCGTCCGTTGTTTAACCTTGTTGGCGGGGGTAGAGGAGGCACGCAGGCCAAAAGCACTACCAACGGGGCTGGTAAGGGTCGAAAACCGGTTTGCAGTCGGGAGAGGTGACTGCAGGCTGCACACAACCGGTTGCTTGCTCTTGCGAGCCTTCACACAAACTGATGGACACGTCTCTGGAAGAAGAGACACCCTATCTGCAAAGGCAGAACAGTCAACGCAGACCATCGCAACACAGTTAACTGCGGCTGACTAATGGCTAAGCTAGTAAGCGAGGTTAAGCTTGAAGCTAAGCTAACGAGTAAGAGTCTGGAGGCCAACAAGGCCTAACAAGGTAGCAAACCGAATATGGTGTAGACTACACAGTAGATCAGGAGAAGATTAGGAAGAGTGAAGAAAAAAGAATACTAAAGAGGAACAGAAATTGCAAACGAAGGATCTCGATCTCACGGAAGTCACGATGTATGTCACGAGAGGCAGCGAGGCATCTGAAATGTGACAAGGGGTCCCAACTAGACAGTATAAACTGGGACTGTGAGTACCTGAGGAATTATGTGAGTTCAGCTCAGTGCTTTGCATTAACAGAAAGATTTTTCTCAATGAGCTCTTCTCAGAAGTGGTCAGAAAAAGGCTGTTAACACTACAGAACACATCACAGACCCTTCAAATGGAGAGAAAGGGGGAAAAACACTTGAATCTGCTCTTTAACAACCTGATACTGTATGACCATATTTTCTTGACCTGCAATATACAGTATATTCTAATTATGACTAATAATTGTTTAATTTCACAAGTGTTATGGACCAGTAATCATGGCCTGTCTGCTGATTGTGTGGAGCCTCTTGTGAAGACATCAGTTGCACAAAGATACGGTGCAACTGGAAAAGAATAAAGTAAGATTGCAGAGAGGTAAAGCACAGCAGTACAGACACCCAGTGAATAAGTGAGCTGTGCCTCTGTGGATCCAGCACAGATCTGAAGGTAAAGTGGCACTGGAACGGCTTCTGAAGCTGGTGGGAGTGCTGATCTCGACTCTTTGCCACTAATCAGATTTTTTTTTTTTTTTTTAAAAACTTCCCAAATGTGTCCTGCTGAAACCTGCACCACAGATACAAAGAGGAGAAGAATGTTTCCACAGCAACACCGTCTAAGATGCTCATACTGGTCACTGTTTGAGCTGGAGTCATGAGTGTTTAAAGGTCAACACTGATGACACATTTTTGGGTACTGCACCTGTTGTTTCTGTATGCTTCGTTATTTTTAATTCATGAGAAGGAAACTGAAATCATCTTTCTGTTATTTTGGAACTATTAGGAAAAATGATGTGGTGAATAAAGACGCTGGACGTTGTTCCCCCAAAGGGTAATGACATGGTCCTGTGATGTGTCACTTGGTGCAACGCAGCAGGATGGACTCATTGCTTACAGGAAAGCTGCTTTACCCTAACATATCCAGAGGGGCCTGTTTTGTAGTTGAAACTATTATAGTGCCTAAAATATAAGGGGATATGAATATGAGATCAATAATTCAGCACCTAAAATATATACAGTATTATTTGCCTCTGTTAATTCGGGTTACAAGGGATGAAGTCAGTGGTTTAGTAAGTCAGATTAAAAATACATAAGTTGATGCACATCCTCTGTGGAAAGAGGAAACACGTTGTGATTCTGCATGATGATAAATGTTCTATTTTGTTAGGACCTGTTGATGTAATAGGATTTGACTTGTAACTGGTAACTTGTAAACTCTCACAGTGTTGTTTTATATATATAATATACTTTTATAATCATATAGCCACAGTGAACAACAATAGAAATAACAATTTGTGTTATTTCACTTATCTGAGTTGTTTTTTTCAGATTTGTGGTGGTGATTATTTGGCACAGATAGCTGCTTATTTATGCTGACAACAGCGACACTCAGTGGTTTGGGAAGGTATTGCACATACAGATCTCCTGGCATTGTCTTGTTTCCAATCTAACTTCACATCATCATAGGAGAGCAAATATCTTCCACACTAATGCACAATGTGTCACTGAGCACACAGCATCTCTTTTTATGCAATCATTCAATTTAGAATGAATTTATAGAGATGTTGCTGATAGTGAATCAAAATGTGTAAATGTGTGAGTATGACGTCCAACCTCATGTGAAGGCAAACATCAACACAAAAAACCATCTTGCCCTTCTTATTATGGCCCCAGACTTCTTACATTTGGTTTGATCCCTGATGATAAAGTAATAAAGCTGTAAACACTAACTGATATTGTTGTAGTTACCCTAATTTTTGCTGCCTTCAGGAGCTGTGGGAAATATATATCTAAGGAGTTCAGTACTACAGTAAATGTAGTAGTCATTTAGTCATTTTTAAATTTATATTTTATCTTTTCAATCTGTCATTGTACCCGTATTTGTATTTTACTTCACTTTTAGTCTCTGTTGTAAAGCATGTGTGCTGCATGTTAACCAATGTGCTGGGGCTAGATAAATTGCTTAATCATTTATTGATTAACTAATTAATGTGGACTTTTTCTCTCCAGCTAAAACCATGCTAATCTGCATTAGTCTGCAAAGGCACACTAATGTTTCTATTAAAAACTACATTACAGAATTGCTTCTTTATCTCTCCCTCTCTGCTGAAGTTTTACTTGTTTACCTATTTTGAAAATAAAACAACAGCTAAATAACCAACAACATCGTAGATAGATAGATGTTTTAGTATTATATTCTAGATTAGTTGAGATTTACGAGGTGACCCCGAATGCATCACGAGCCTTGATGCTTCTCAGAGCTCTCTCCTCGCATCCTTTTGTGTCTCCTGTCCAATCAGCACCCAGATGCGGTTTGCTGGCTGCTCATTGGTCGCGAAGGAGGAAGATGCGACGGCCATGGAGAATAGACTGGGGACTTTTCAAACCATCCTACTGATGTGATTAATATTCTGACATTATTTTCATGCATTGACTCGCCGCGGTGTATAGTGTGAGGCCTCCGGACTCTTACGTACTGGACGCTGGTGGGTTTGGGTGTTTTTTTTGTTTTGTTTTGTTGTTTTGGTTCGTTTGATGTGATGTCGGGCCCGTCGCGCGGCTTTGTAGGTGAAGTCACTCCCTAGAAATGTAGCTCGGGGTTACAACACTGGTAGAGGTATCACTGAAGGTAAGAAAACGCTGAAACGGGACTTAGACACCATAAAATGACGTCATGACTTATTATGGGAATCTAGCTTGACTTGTGGTCCCGGTCTTATACCTGATCCTGGACTTGTGGGCCTAACTGGACGTGCTGCCTGCTTTAGCATGTGATACTGAAGACTGTAAAGCTGTGAATATTCATGAAAAGCAGAACTGTGTAGACTTGAGACATGAGAGTAATTCAGTGCTTGTGATAGGATAAAAATTATGAAAATGTAACAATGTATCAATATTTGCAGAGTAACATGTATAATAATGAATATGCATATGATATAATATCATAGGCAGTTATGTGTGGACAGGGTCTGTCAATCAACTTCCATGTTACATCATCAGCTTCAGTAGTGCACACTGGAGAATGATACATAGCAGATGCCTTTGCACGGTCTGATAGATGGAGGTGAACACACACTTTAGAGGTGTGCGTTTGGATAAAGTTACAGCTGCTCTTCTTGTAGTTGTTGCTGTGTGGACGATGCACGAGCGATGTCTGATGTTGAGGCCACGTACGCAGACTTCATCGCCTCTGGCAGGACGGGACGCCGGAACGCCATGCACGACATCCTGCAGAGTCCCACCGACCCCGAGGGACGAGAGCTGCCCCTCACCCTGTCTCTGTCCCAGCTGCACATCAACGCAGGAGGGGGAGGTAAGCTGCAGCATTAAACTGTAGAGTGTTACATTATTACATGCATACTTTTATGACTAATACATATAATCAGTCCAAAGTATTTCATTTATTTAATTGGTTCTATGTCATGGATGAAACAGTTAATACATTATATAATACATGTGTTTGATTGTTGACTGAGACTAATGGCTCCATACTGTAAAAAACTGTAAAAAAACTGCCTTGAGAGGAATCTACTAACTTTTCAGCACCCAAAATCAAATTGTAATTGGGTCTGTACAATGACACAAAGAAACGTAAAATCATTTACCCCTCCATCTTCTTAATGTCAGTCTAAACCTAAAGATCTGGTAAGATTCTCTTTTGGTCTAAAGTTGTCATAATCTCTACTGGAAACCAAGGGGTCACTGCGGGCTCATGTTAACTTAATTAGTATCAGTAGTTTCAGTCAGCTCCACTTTAGCTTTCATGTTAATCATTTATATATTGTACAAGCTGCAGATAAAGCAAGGTTTCCAAGATGCTTACTGTTCTTCACAAACATACCAAACCACTTCTGACAATGTATCATGATGGTAGTCAAGATAACGGTCACATTGTGTTTTACATCACAAATTTAATTTGAATCATAATTGTGTACTTTGAACCGTGTAATCACATTATCCTTCAGGGTTACTGTGTGTAATGTTACACGTCAGTGTGTTAGCTCTGTCATTGTGAATAACTAACACTCGAAACTAAGATGGGGAACATGGTAATCATTATCCCTGCTAACACCCGCATGTTAGCATTATCAGAGAGAGCTTGTTGCCATGCTAGCGTTAGCATTAAGGTCAAAGCACCACTGTGCCCAAGTACAGCCTCAGAGAGCCTAATATACATTTCAAGATTATATTGTTATATTCTGTGTCTTTTATTTTTCTCAACATCATGTTTGCTCTAATGATTTTTTCACACAATTTTCCACAATGATGATTTTAAAAACAACTGTACTGGTCTCTGTGTGGAGCAGGTGTGTTTAGGGTTGGGGTATTTTAAGAAAAAGAGGCTCTCTTGAAGAAAGAAAGACTACAGACAGACAACTTGCATCGGTCGTTACGTGGCTGTTTGCAAATAAGAGACCCTGTTTTTTGGATCTTTGGATTTCAGAATCTGAAACAGTCGAAGCTAACAGTCTTTTCTTGGATGTGCACCACTTATCTGTGACCTGTTACATCCACATAACATCAGTATTACCTCTGTAGCTCTGTACACCAGAGCTCCCTGCGCAAGTCTTTCACAGAGGGATTTAATCTTAGTCTTTTCTTGCACTTACATAATTCAGTCAAAGTCATCGGAAAGGCAGTTATCCTCTGTGAATTTCATACAACATTGTTGTGAATTTTGTCCTGGGGGGCAGGAAAAAGGCCTTCATAACATGCTAACATTAGCTAATTAGCTCTAAAGACAAAGTACATAGGAACGTCATTAGTTAAGTTATCTGGTGAATTGAAATGTTCTTCTGATGAGGGCGCGTGGTGGTGGACCTACAGGCCAGTCAATAGACCAACACTGCCATCCCTAGAGCCACTAGTGTGGTAAAAAGTTAGGAATGATTGGGAACAAAGAATATAGCCTGAAACATGCAAATACACTGATATAATCATACTAATATTTATGTCCTTCCTCATTTCTCTGCAGATGGAGACGACACTGAGGACAGCCAGAGCTCCTCTTCCTCCTCGGCCCACAGGGAGGCTGAGCAGAGGAACAGCTAACCTGCCGCACACTCCCGCCAGTGCACAGAGAGCTGCAAGATGGATTCCAGCCGCCATTGTGATGAAGCCGTTTGTCCAAAGTGGGCTGGTAGCTGGAGGGTAGCACCGCCACTGCTGAGGTGCCTATAAAGAGGGCACTGACCCCCAAAATCCACTGTAGAGGTGCTGTGCTGCGATGTGACCACCCAGTGCTCTCATGTCCCTGTGGCTCTGCTGTGCACTAGAATAACAGACTGTTGGCAGGGGAGTATTTCAGAGTTGGAGGAAGCAGAGAGACACATTTGTAGCTCTTGTACAGCTGATTTTATTTTCAGTCTCAGTTACTAAACACTCAGGCTGGGTGATTGGAATAAAAAGAGAAAATAGACAAAGATCCTATGTGAGTTTTGTAGTTGTGCAAGCAATTTGTAAGACCACTGAGACGTGCTGATGTAATGGGTCACAGTGGGAGTAGCATGTTTGTAGTGATGCTGATAGAGATTATATTGCCAGTTAATGGCTTGTGCTTCCTTTAAATTGACAATACTGTAGAGGGAATTGGACAACTCAGCTGTAGTAGAGCTGGAAAACACCATGAACAAAAACACTGGGGCTTGGTTAGTTTATGTGTTGAAAGGTGTGTTCACTGATTCTGTTGTGTTTGACGGTCACAATCCGGTCATATAGTAGTGTGTGAAACTGGCCTACACTGTAGAAAGCAGCAGACTGCACTGGGATGGAGGTGTGGCAGGTTTCTGTTGACCAACAATACTTAACAATACGTTTACAGTGAGTCTGGATGACATATTTCAATGGCGCAGTGGTTAAAAAAAGAAAAGATGATGGTGAACTGTCTTTTAAAATGTTGATACTTTTGTTTTTTAACTTTTCTAATGAGGCCATTATAATCACAACCTTAAAGGAGTAGTTTGAAATTTTGGGAAATATGCCTTTTCTCTTTCTTACTGAGAGTTGGATGAGAGGATTGATACCACTTTCATGTCTATATGCTAAATATGTAGCTGGAGTCAGCAGCTACAGTTGAAACAGGGAAACAACTGGCCTGACTCTGTCCGAAGGTAACAAAATCTACCTACCAGCGCCTCTAAAGCTCACTAATTAATAGGTTATATCCTGTTTGTTTGTTAAATTCGTCCAAAAACTGAAGTGTAAAAACAACCCTTAGCCGTTTCACAGGGGGTCATATGCCGAACTATTTCTCAGCTGGGACCAGTTGCCGGGCAACTTGAGTAAGTGTCGTTTTTACACTTTGTTTTTTGTACAGATTAAACAAATAAGATATAACATGTTAATTGGTGAGCTTTAGAGGTGCTGGTAGGCAGATTGTGTTACCTTCGGACTGAGCCGGGCTAGCTGTTTCCCCCCGTTTACAGTCTTTATGCTAAGCTAAGCTAAAAGCTGTAAAGGTGTGGTATCAAAGTATCTGTTGATTCCTCCTGACCAATGACCTGCGAGCTACTGTTTTTAGTTAGAGTTTTAAAGAGCATTCATTGGCCCACAGATTAAGCGTGTTCCTCTGTCTCTGTTTGTGTTTGTCATTCATTCGTTTCCTGGTGAAGGAACAACAGTGTTTTTTATTTATGACCGGCCATGATAAGCTAGTTAAGCCATTTAGCTGCTGGCTCCAGCTACGTATTTAGCGTACAGACATGAGAGTGGTGTCGATCTTCTCATCTAACTCTCGGCAGTAAAGTGAATGTGAAGTGTATTTCCCAAAATGTCAAACTCTTCCTTAAATGTAGATATGCAATACTCAGTGGAGCTTCCAGTAAGTGTAACACGTTCGTGTGAAAGTTTCTATCTCTGACATTGAGGCTGAACTACATTCCTGCTTCTTCGTGTAATAATGGATACATCCCATAATCATCACCCGCAAAGACCATCATGCATGCACTGTTTGAACTGTGTATTCTGTTATTTTCTCCCCAGTATAATCTTACTGTAATACTGCAACTTGACTGTGTCTCGTTCTTATTCACGCTGATGATAGTCGGGCAAATATAAGTCTTTTTTTTTATGATTCTCATTCAATCAGGTTTTCAAGTTGTAAACTGCCATGATGTGACTGTGTAGTGACTCACACCCGCTTCAACAACACTGTGTAGACCCAGCTGTTCATAAATTCAGCATGTATAAATATGGCAGGTGCATGATTCTGCTAAATGTGTAGGTGTTTGTCTGACTGCCTATAACCATATTTTCTACTCTATGTGTCAAAACAAAATAAATAACCGATGACAGTAAAATGGAAAGTTTCTGGTCTTGTTGTAATTCTGCAGTTTGGCCAACAGGTAGCACTGTGGGAGAATTTATAAAACCTAAAACATGCATGACACTCAAACTGTGGTAAATACTTAATTGTATATATTATGTTTAACAGCCTTTAACTATTATTAACTACTTTAAAACCAAGTATTTGATGAAAATAAATGAGGAAATGTGATAGGCCAGTACAGTATTTATAGATATTGTCAGAATTCCTCAAAGGGATTCTGTTCATGTTTTTTATGACACATTGTGAAACTCTTCTACTTCAACAATAACACAAGTTGTGTTTCCGTATATAAAGACCTAACAGACCATCTGTCTGCTCTGTGTGTGTGTGTGAGGGTGTGTGTGAGTGTTGCTGATTATGCAAATAATCATTAGACAATTGTACCAGGAAGTTTCAGTGAAAAAGAAAAATCCCCGACCAGCATCTCTAAGTTCCTCATTCTGGTGGCTGAATGTAACAGTCCATGTCGACCGGCTGACCCACTTGTCTAGCCAAATACCAGCAGTCTGTCAGTCCACCGGTCTGTCAGTCAATCTGATGAAACAAAGAGAAGAAATCTGAGGACTAAAACACTTTTTTTTTTACAGCGGATGAACTGTGTCCTTAACCAGGGATTCACAGTAAGAGAGGTAAGCACAGATGCATGTGAAGTGTGAATGACACCAGTCAGAGATGTGCATCAGGTCAGTTATCTGTTCATGCTCACTCACACACAGACAGATACAACAGAAGGGTTAAAAAGATGTGTAATTGTGTTTAATTTGTGGAAAAAGCTTTTTGAGTGACTAGACTTGAGATTATAGGCTTAACTGTGATTTAATGTATCAATCTGTTTCAGAAAGTTACTTTAAATACAGTTTATTGTAAAAATTCAGTTATTGTTGGGTTTTTCTTGAAAGTCAAGGACTGATTCATACATACATGGATGGTTTTATGGAACTTAAAGTATGGTTGGTCATGGTTTTGAAAAAGACCTCTGATTAAATAAATATTTTCTAAATTCTACAGGTTTAACTTAATGTGATGTAGGTTTTAGGTAGCAATGCAGTATATGCCATCAGATACGTCAATAAGTTGCATCAAATTCTGCAGTGGTTTATCTCCTCTCCTTCATTTCCTCACCACTCTAGCCTTTGGCTCAGTCCATTATTGAAGGAGGAAGTTTGTATGTTGGTCATAGCATAGCACATTGAGTGTGTGTGTGTGTGTGTGTGTGTGTGTGTTGGCTCCTAATCTGTTCAAACCCTTGGTTTCCGGCTGTTTGCTGACTGTCAAGTTAAAAATATAACAGAGGCACTGAACCAATAAAACACATATCCAGTAACAAACTGCCAAACTGTTGGTTACAACACTTTTTTATTCACCAACACTTTCACACTTTGCTGTCAACAAAAACCATCATGGCTCAGAAAGTTTAGAGTTTTATCTATTTATCTATTCAGACATGTTAAGAACACACTGAGCACCAGTTCTGTTTTGTTTGCCAATGGTTTGATGGTGCTTGAACCTTTTTTCCCCTAACCCTTGTCCAAACCATCTAAGTCAGATAGCTTTAGTCCCTGATATGAATCAGACACCTGAATATCTTTGAGGGCACTTTTGTTTGCATACCATTGCTTAAAACTGTGTCATAAACTTCATTTCCTCAGGAACAAAAGTACCATTATGTGGCAGACAAGTTTTTAGCAGCAGCATGGCTCTAGTGATGGCGATGATAGTGATGTCGGTCGGTCCACTAATTTGGTCCAGACTGAAATATCTCAACAGATATTCATGTTGACGTTCATGTCAAAGTTTTCACTTATCCTGTGAAATATCTTAACATCAACTGGATGGATTGACACAAAATTATATAAAGGCTACATACATTCATGTTTCCCAAACAATGAATCCTTACGACTTTGGTGATCCTTGGACCTTTGCACTAGAGCTCCAAGGAGGTTTACATTTGTGCGTTTGAGTGAAATGTCCTGGCAACTATTGGATGGATTGCGATCAAATTTGGTACACACATTCATGTCCCCCTTTAGGATAAATTGTTATAACTTTGGAATCCCCTGACTTTTCAGGTCCAAATGTCAGTTTGTCCGATGCTTTGGTTTATGATCTTAAAATTGCAAAACTGATAACATTCCCATTGGCCTCAGCTGTACTTTGTGTTTAGTGCTAATTAGCAACAGTTAGCATGCTACCACTAAAGTAAGATAGTAAACAAAAGCGTTATACCTGCATCATCAGCATGTTAGCATTGCCAGAGAGAGCATGTTGCCATGCTAGCATTAGCAAGGTCAAAGCAAAGTCAATTTATTATGTATTGTATGTGGTTGGTTGTTCCTCAGTGGTGATTCCTCTTGACCTTTGACTTGACTTTATTTTCTGACTGCCCGGACACCATTTACTGTAAGATCCATTGTCCCCTTATAATTTCTGTTCAGTGCAGGTTTCGTGCTCTTTTAAAGAGCACTCACTGGCTCACAGGACTAGCTAAGTTGTTCCTCTTGTCTCTGTTTGTGTTCAATCATGCACTTTAGTTTCCTGTTTTGAAAAACAGGTGTTGATGTGTGACCAACATGCACTTCTGCTGCTGTGGTACCGCAGTTTCCCTGCATTGTATCAATGCAGTTTATCATACCATAAAAGGTTGTGTTTGTGCTACGATTCACCGGATCATTACATTATTATTACATTATAATTACTCTAATATCTATTTATACTATCAGCATGTGTGTGTCTGTTGTCTCTGTATTACTGTATTATCCTTTTTCAAATCTGTGGAAGAACACATCCCTGCTCTGTTCGCATAGAAACATGTCTTATGATTGGATACATTTTAATAATCAACCACCACAAACACTGTATAGTGCTGTAAAGTGAAATATCACAGCTGGACTTAAGGTGATGATTCACATACACACACAAGGGTTAAATATACCAGTAGAACTGATAGAAGCAAGTCTCTTAATATTCTGTCAGTTAGTTTAAACATTAACAAACACCAAACCTGACTTTAAGCTTGACTAAACAAGCAAGTAAACACTGAGCATTTAACTGACAGTATATTGTACAGCATAAAAAAAAGCTGGATACACCAAGTTGGCAAAGTGGTTAAATATTCTCTAATGGGTCCAAAGTTTGAATAAATACGCCAGGTTTCCCAAGCCTCTGCTGGATGTAAACTTTTAACAAAAAACTGGTTTTACTCACTGTTTATATGAGTCTGCATTGTTGAGAGCATCCTTATCACATTTCATTATATCATATAGACATTCACTGTTATAAAAAACACATGACACCCGGAAAAGTACCACAAAATAACCTTTGTAAATTACTCTCATTGCTGAAATCAATGCATAGAATTAGTTTATAACTATGCACTTAAGCAAGGTACATGTGTGGGTGTGTGTTTCCCTAAACTATAGTACAGCAGGTGACATTAGGATATGTGCTAACAACTGTTATGTCTTCTTTTATGCCTTTTTAACAATTCTGCACACTGCTGAGAGTTTCATGTATAAAGTGCCAGATGCAAGAGTCAATGAAAAAAATGTCCCATTGCAAGCACTGACATTGCCATCGTGGAGCCAAGCTGCCAGAGTGGCTAAAAAAACAATACAAAACTGTACAAAACTGTCAAAAAAAATTTAAAAACTACAAGCCTTCACAGAGCTCCACACCACACTGCATGAAACATAACTTTCATATTATACGTTATCGAGGCTATGTAGGCTGTGTCTCCTTTACACCTCCTCTGAAATACCACCCTTTATCACACAGGAATCATCTCAAAAAAGATTTGTGCTCATTTGGTTGTATATGTACCTATCTGTATGTGCTTACATGCAAATGTGATGGTGCGTCAGTGTTTATGGGTTTCCTGCTGGCAATAGCAGAAAAGCCCAGCCTCAAGCCACAATAACAAACTACAATACGGAAAACTGCAGCAGTAAATCTTTTATTATACCGAATGGACTGAGCTGCTGACAGCAGAACAGAGTACAGTGGAGTAGCACTACAGTTTCATAAATATTGTTTTCTTATGGATCAAAGTCCTATTTTGGACTGGTGCTTCTGTTTCTAGATATGTTATGTTTACATTGGTCAACTTCTAAGCCAAGAAACACTTAAAGGGTTTGGGTTTATTACCCCAGAATTATACCCTTCTCACTGTGGAAACATTTCAGAAACAGCACTTGGGCCTAAAATAACCACACTAAAGATGTGAAAACGGTTTATTGGAAGCTGGACCTATTAAACTCTTAATTAGGGTAATTGCTTACTGGCTCTATAGCTCTTTATCATCAGCATTTTATAAGAACTCAAGTCAGTATTGACTTTTTCAATAATTAACCAAGACTGCAATCTCTCCCTACACCTTAACCAAGAGCTTTGAGTCACCAAAACATAGCCATAAAACATTAATTTTGTTTCACTGGCTACTTGTGGATATTGTAGGAAAACAAATGAAATATGACGGTGAACGTTTTGCAGATACGCTCAGTATAAATGTTTCCTTGTGGTGAAAAACAATCTGGGCAGCATTAGATTTCCTACAAAACACGTTTGCTATTGCAAATTACTTTGTACAATAACGTCATTTTTACTTGTATTTCACTGCCACACACTTGACACAAAAATCTCAAAAGACCAGCCTTTTTATTTTCAGCTGTGGTGGAAAGTAACTAAGTAAATTTACCTAAGTACTGTAAGTACAATTTCGAGGTACCTACACTTGAGTATTTCCATTTTATGCTACTTTCTACTTCTACTCCAGTCATCTTATGAAATAGGTATACATTCCTCTAGATTAAACTACCCAGCAGAATGTAAAGTTGCTTCACCTCAACCAGCTACAACATTAAAAGGGTGCTTAAACAATAATATATCAGTTATATAATCCAACACTATAATATATAATGATAAAACACAGGCATGAGTCATTTGCTGGATAACGAGAACATCTATTTTTAGCTGCTAATACTTTCATACTTTTACTTAAAAGTACTCTATGGAGTTTTTAACTGGTTATGAAACAGTCTCAATTTAATACTGATGCCTCTATATGACCTACATAAGCAAATAACCTTATAGTTATTCTTAATGCCTGCCACCGGGTCGGGGTTTTCTGCGACATCAGACGAAACGGTGCTGGGGTTTGCTCAGGCTGAATCCAAGTTGCTTCAGCCACTGGCTGAAGGTCCGTCTCCAGAGCTGCCGCCCGCCCTCCTCCTGGGGAAGTAGTCTCCTTGCAGCGGGGAATGAAACAGAGTGAACATGTAACCTAATGTTAGGTGAAACATTACTGCCTTTGTCCACAGGGACCGCCAAAATCAACACAAAATAAAACGTTTTAAGTGGAATCTTGAATGCAGCGCCTGCACTTGTAAAAATAAATACTTCTTCACAGGTTTTCAGTTGTTCCTCTATATATACTGTATATA
This sequence comes from Oplegnathus fasciatus, assembly GCA_003416845.1. NCBI lineage: Eukaryota > Metazoa > Chordata > Actinopteri > Centrarchiformes > Oplegnathidae > Oplegnathus > Oplegnathus fasciatus. The sequence goes on along the minus strand of NTHP01000190.1, from coordinate 642,924 downwards.
TACAGTGTATATGGTGGTATGCACCACTCTCAGTACCATCTATCTTACAGGCTCAAGCTCTACAAATATAGCTACTGAGTATTTTTGCTGCTGCTCGTTCTTCATACTTCATGTGTGTGGGACTTGGATCGGGTATTCTTATGAAATACAGAGCAGACTGTGATTTAACATAATCGTGTCAATCTGTGACATAAAGACAGAATGAAAAATCTGTGTAATAGTCAATTTAATTCACATTTTGAGCATGGCAAGCATTACATCACAGAGACGAAAAGTCACAGGTGTCTGGTACCAAGCATTTTAAGTGTTGTTTGTTTCAGCAGCTTTAAATGGTAAATGTGTAACAGGCCAGTTCACTCGTCCTTTTTCTCACTTCCTCATGCAGGCAGGATGGGCTGTATGAAGTCCACGCTGAGCGAAGGTGTGAGCAGTGGTGTGGAGGGGAAGATCAGCCAGCAGACTGTACGTACCGAGCAAACGCACTATGTCAGAGACCCCACCGCCAATAAAAAAAACAACATAGTAAGTAGTCAGACAGAAAAACCATAATTTCAGTCATAGACAATAAGATACTGATTTCTGCTCTCTGTGATAACTTAAGCAAAGTGTAGTGATGCTGATTTTAGCCCAAAGTGAAAATCAAAGAATCACAGCATAAATATCATGCATTTATGGTTGTTAATGTGCAATGAATTGAAAATTGAACAAATGGAGTATGAAAATGCACATCATCGCCACAGGATCACTGTTGTGATTTAGTCTTATTGCAGTAAATGCCGTGAAAGTATTCAGTTCTCAAGACAGTATTTTACAATTCAGATACACCCTTTCTTACTGATTTGGAAAAACAGTGAGTCAGATATTTCCTAATGAACAGAACTTCCCTGTCTCACACAATGACGTCAATCAGGAAATGGACAGATTGTGAAAGTCTAGTGTACAAGATAACTGTGTCAGTTAAAATAATGGAAGATAGATAGATAGATAGATAGATAGATAGATAGATAGATAGATAGATAGATAGAACACTATAACTGTTATGTTAGAAGCTGTTATACATGTCTGTTACCATATAACATTTACATTGTTTCTGATCCTGAAAACTCTTGGTCTGCCTTTGCAGAGTAACTCCCTGTTACCTGGTCAGGTGTTCCAAAAGATGGAAGGTATGCCACATTACTTATGTTTGTGTCATTCTAGCTTACTTACTTTCTTTTGTAAAAGTATTGGTGTAAAAGCAGACAGTTAGATAGCTGTCCCATTTGGAAAAAAAGGAAAGGATGTCTATCTTAATACTATACACACGAGCCCAAATGTACATTGAAAGAGTTATTTGCCCCTGTAATCATTTCTACTCTTCATTCTGGCCGTGGAGTAATCTCTTCCTGGTTTGACTCCAATGTCAAAGATGGAGGTCAAAATCCACAGTCCACATTTTTGCAAAAAAGCTCAGCTAAAAAGTTAAAAAAGCTGAGCCTAATACAAGGCTTTCAGTCGGAGTGGTTAATTAAGTGGCTGTCTTCCAAAGTTAAAGTCATTTTAGAAAAATCTCTCATTGTGTCACTATTGTACCGTCACAGCTCAGCAAAACACAGTTCACATTTTGTACTTAAAAGACTAACTGTGTAAAAGAGCTACTCAGGATATTGTCCTAGATTCAAGACTGAAACAGGGACTCTTTTACATATGTTCTGGACATGTAGATGTCTGGACCAATACTGGAGGTCTATCTTGGACATCATAATAGGAATTACAGGGGTGGAGATCCCAACCAACCCGAGACTGACACTACTGGGGGACCTTTCGGTTCTACCAGTCAATATGTGGGGCAATATTCGCTTTATCAGACTAGCCCTAATTGCAGCCAATAAATAGCCTTTCGCTGGAGAAGTGAGGAGCCCCCTTGTGTATCTTTGTGGCTTAAAGAGCTTTCATCATACTTACCATCTGAAAAGAGTATGCTCAATTTTAAAAAAACAAACACTACTTTTTGATAAATGCTGGAGATGCTTTGTAACCTTTTTACAAAATAGAACTTCCCGTAATTGTGATGTTCATGGTCAGACATTATGTAAGAGAATAAAATATAGCATCATCCTGTTCGTATGTCTGTCTCTTTGGAGGGTTTTTGTTTTCTGTTTTGTTTCTGTTTGTTTTGTTTTGTAACACATGTTGTACCTGTTATAATTGAGAATAGTTATTATAGGTATTGTTATCATTATTATTTCTATTATTCTAATTTAATTTGTTTTACCCTTGTTTTTTTCTTTTCTTGTCCATTATGGACATTTTGGAGGGGGGGAGGACTGATGTCTGATTGTATCTTTTGCTGTGGGGGAGGGAAGGAAAATGTTGTTTTAAAAAAACCCAACAACTTTGTAAAAGACCCATCGTCATTTACAACTAAATATCCAGCTAGCAAGGCTAATGACCTAGCTAAACTACATCTTCCAGACTAGCTTAACGCAAACCAGTACTGGCATATGTTGGCCATTGAGCTTTCTGTGTTAAATTATAACCACATTATGTGGAACCTAAAATGAAAACATCATAAAATGAAATTAGTAATGTCAAAAACTACACAAAAACATTCAGGTATGTGCAACTGACGTACAATTGAAAGAATATTCCAAACACAACTGATAGTTTGTGAAATAGTATTACATACTGCATTCTCTATGGGCCCCTCCCCACATGCACGGCTATCAATTCTAGTATCTTTGTGGCCCCTCCTCACATGAGGGCCCTGTAAACTCAGTCCCCTTTGTCCCCCCGGTCCTACATCCCTGGTTCTGCCAGTCTGATACCTTAGTCACCATTTGTGGGTTTGTTCATCATTTCTTTAACCTTTGTCTGACATTACCCTGCATATGACACAGCTTGCAGGATTCAAATAAGATGTTGGCCTGTTTATTTTGTTGCGCATTATTTAACATGTCAATATCTTTTTCTGTCCCCTCTCTTAGAGCAAAGTGCGGTCGGTAAAACAATGGTCAGCCTTTACGCGTATGAAGCTGTGCATCCCGACGACTTAGGATTCAAGAAGGGAGAGAAGATGAAAATCTTAGAGCTGTGAGTGTCTGATATTGGTGGTAGACTGATTCAACTTTATTATTCATCATTTATATACGGCATCATGTAAGGCAAGAACCAAAGATGAACGCTTACGCAAGCTAAGAAATTGAGCGCTCTTTCAGTATCATGAGGCAACTGTCTGGTACAGTTCACTGCAACTTCTTCAACCTTGATAGACCCACTGGTCCATCCTTCATTACTGTACAGACTCTTGCGTCACCAGAAAATGTTCAAACTCACAGAACATACTTTAAAGTCTGGTGAAGATCCAAAAGTTTGAAATGATACCAGTGTATTTCAGGTTGAATTTGAATGCACATTAAATTATACTTAAGGCATGAGACAGACACTGTGAGCTTCATATCATTGCAATGAGGTGTTGGGTCAAGCTGATAAATGGAACTTAATGGTTTCAAGAGGCTAATCTAGCACTTTAGGACAGCCAGGCTTTACAGAAGGTACTCTGTCAACACTGACAATCAGAGAAAAACAATGAATGTGCTAAAATAGATTGAAATTTCCTGCAGACATGGGGAGTGGTGGAAAGCAAAGTCTTTGACAACCAACAAAGAAGGATTCATCCCGTCCAATTATGTTGCCCAAGTTGACACCATGGAAACAGAAGAGTGAGTCGCTACCTCTCAATAAATGCCTTTATGTTTGGTTTCTGAACAAGAATGTTGTTGTGATTTAACATTTTGTTTGACGCTGACAATTTACATTACAATGTACATTGTACAAAAACTCTGAATCTACGTGAATAACAGGTCGGATCCTATTGAAAGCTACTGTTCTTTATTAACTTCCCATATTTAATCTACCAATCACAAAGGATTTCCAAGCTTTGAGACAAACGAGGTGTAATGTCCATTTTGTATATTCAGTGCATTTCCTGTCCATTGCAGGTGGTTTTTCAAGGACATCACAAGAAAGGATGCGGAGAGGCAGCTGTTGGCTCCGGCAAACAAACCAGGCTCTTATCTTATCAGGGAAAGTGAAACATCAAAAGGTATGGAAATGACCGCAGCCCTGAGAGACAGAGATACATTCACAAACATCCCCCACTTCCAATACATGGAGTTCAGAAGCTCCTGCTTCATTTAAACCATTTCGAATCTCTTTTACTTGATGATTTTTCCACAGGAAGTTATTCATTGTCCATCAGAGACGTGGACGCCCAGGGGACAGATTCAGTTAAACACTATAAAATCAGAATGATGGATAATGGCGGCTACTACATCTCTCCTAAAATCTCCTTCCGTGATATCAGCAGCATGATCAAACACTACCACAGTGAGTACGGCTCTGGAGGGGAGGCACTTAATATCCTATATTTAAAAAAAATGTCACCCTACCCCTCTAATATGTTTGATATCAGTTGCTGATATTCTTATTCGTTTTCTGAAGACCTTTACCTATGAGAAAAATAGATTTTATGGCTGATGTTTTATTCATAAAATTTGATCCAGTCTCAGCATTTAAAGATTACTTGAATAGATGTACCGTGTTATTCATTACCAGGGCAAATTGAACTAAAAGCAAGAATGCTTTAGTTCTCAGTGTCTGTGTGTGTACCTTCCAGCCAAAGCGGATGGCCTGTGTCGCAAACTGGACCGTCCATGTGTAAAACCCAAAGCTCAGAAGCCGTGGGATAAAGATGCCTGGGAGATTTCCAAAGACTCTATTAAGATGGTGAAGAAACTTGGAGCTGGGCAGTTTGGAGAAGTCTGGATGGGTGAGTAAAGAGAAAAATCTTGCCTTAATTTAATCAATAACATTGACTGGAAACAGCTTCTTATGCCCAAGAGTAGATAGAAGGAATAATTAGAAAAGGGAGGGCACACATACTTAGTAAATCCCCTTCTACCCCCTGTGGGACACAAGACCACAGTGAGCTCCCTGTGGTCCCTCAGTTAGGGCACGTGATGAAAGACAGCACGCTGGTCCCTCAGGTTAGGGGCTTGGGCGTGACAATAACAAAACCACCGCACATCTACAGAACAGGATGAGTATGATTACCAAGAAAACATACAGACAAATTCAAAAAACAGGAAGAGGACACAGAAGCGAGTTTAAAGCTTTTAAAATTTCTCACAATGCAAATGGCTGTACGAATGAAAGGCTGATGGATAAATAATATTATTTATCCACTTTAGTAATGCAAATAATTCAACTTTTCACTGAATGCTAACATAAATAATACCTTTGATGTGAGATAGAGGCTTCCACACAATTACATTAATCCCACCCCAATTCATTTATAATAGCACCTTTAAATATCCTGCAAATGGCACCTTGACTTTGGTGGTCGAGAGTGTCTTGTTCTGTTCTGCAGGTCAGAGGATTTCAAATTCCTTTGTCATATTTACTGTAAATTTTGAGCTGCAGAAGTGAGCAGCGCAGGGAAGTTCCATTTCCCCCTAATTAAAACAAAAATGACTTCCTTCTTTTGTTATCCATGAGGTGCATTCTATATTTTTGGCCAGAACTGACTGCTTTCTCTGAAAATATGCTCAAATGTGTCCGCGCCTGCCTCCATAGTGAAGACTGATCCGGGAAGATCGCGTACACGTGCGTCAGTTTTAATGAAATGTTTGCGTCTGAAAGGAGATTTGCATCAGATGTTTAGGAGTGGTGATGACACACACACACACACACACACACACACATGCATATACCAGAAAGTGATGTGTAGAGAGCACTAACAGAGGTTTTATTGCACAGTTTTAGGTGCAAACCTTGCTCATACTTACTTATGTTACAAGGATTAAAGACTTTGTCAGGATCCTATTTGTATCCTGTTAAAAAAAAACATATTTCTATGTTTGCTCATTAAGCACTTACAGAACAGCTGTTTCATTTCTGTGAAACAAGAGGGAAGTTTATGACAACATAGTGATGAAAAAGTGTTTGTGGTTTGTGTTACTTCTGTTGGTGGATAATGATGGGTAAGTCGGGGTCCTTGTTCAAGGTATGAGGTTTATACTGAAACGTACAAGTAATGTGGAATACTGTGTCATTCGTGATAATGATGCACGAAATACACTGAAAAACTACTGAATTAATACAAAAAATTGTGGTTGATGTGTAGACATGTATTCACTGTGGTGTAGAGATGTGTTTGGATGCTTTGCATTCATGGCCAGGATGAAAAATAAATGATGTCATACCAGGTGCAGCTAGTTTCACTGACAATATGTTATGAATGGCTCAAATACCGAAAGACAATAAAACACTGTGAAAATAGGACATAACACCTATGATCTTCTGTATGAAGAGGGAGAAGAGGTTGCTACCATGACAAAATAAGTCCAAACTAACCACAGCTCACCTGACACTCTCTGGGAATGCACTGCTACTTCTTCCTTCTGGTTCATATAAGGAAACAGTTCATGTACGTCTGTCTTACTAGTACCACCAACAGCCCAAACTCACACCGCCCTCTTTTCCCTACTGTACTCCTCAAGTGTTTCCAGGCTTGTACAGTGATATATTGTTACTGCACTGTATGTACCTCTTATGGTTTTCAGTCGGCCCACGAAGCCGCAATATGCAACTTCATTAAAGTGACCCCCTCTTCACAGGATGCATGGTTTATGGGTAGCAAAGAGCGATGTTCCATTCTTAGATTGTTTGATTTGAATAGTCTTTAGAGGCCTTATTCTGTTAATCTCTCCAGTATTTCAGAATAAAAATTTGTGTAATGAAAGATGTGACAGAGAGAGAGAGAGAGAGAGAGAGAGAGAGAGAGAGAGAGAGAGAGAGTACTTTAATAATTCCAATGGGAAATTGAAATGTTACAGCAGCCAAGTCACACATGAATCACAAAAGCAAACAAAATACGGGCACTCAAAGAGGTAGATAAGAAAAGAAAATACTTCCATGAGTAACTTCAATCTTCACTAGAAACTAAACTAAAACTAAAAACCACTATAGTCCCTGGTCTAGTATAAAATATACTGCTCTGCATGTTGTCTTGTATTAGTATGACAAGGTGCTTTGTTGGAATTGCATAGATTTGACTGAATGACTGCCAAGAGTTAAAGCACCTTATTATAGTTACTTACTTACTATTATTCTATATCTTTGTTTCCTGGTCTGCTACCAAAGCCGCTGCCTCACCATGCACAATTTTGTCACCCTTTTCCAGCCACTGCTCACTTTCTGTTATGCATTGTATTGGTAGTCATGCAAATGAATTGTTTACTTAATTTGAATATTACAGACCCTAAACACTGATGGTCTGATCACACAGGTGTGGTCACTTTTGTTGCCTGATAAGACCTCATCTTTTACCTCGTACAGACTTACTTAAATGATGTCTGTCTGACCTTCCCATAAGTGTTGTTGCACCTATGTATTAGGGTGGAAGAGCTTACACCTTATTGGTTCATGATATTTGGGGACGCTTATTTCTAGAAGAGGTCTGATTAGCCAGAATACGTAAAAACACCCTTCTGGGTCTGCAGGGCCTTTAAATTGAGCAAATGGCAGAAATACCTCTTTAGAGGGGCACTCTACTGATTTTAAACATCAAGATCAGTTTACTAGTCTCTAAGAGTACTACTCAGTATGTAAAAACTTTTGTATAAGGCCTCTGTGGTACTAAAGAGAGCTTTCCAAAGTTTGAAAAAATAACCCTGATGATGTCATCAGGGTTATTCAGCTTGGGCTTGAAGACTTCAGTTTTTGAACCAAAAGCCATGTATTACAAACTCAGGTTGTGGAGTTTGAAAGATGTGGGCATTTACCAGACAGGAAGGGTCTAATAAAAGATGTCCCCTAACTTTATGGAAATGCAATACTAAATTGCTGGAGTGTCCCTTTAAGTTGCTCAAACTAGCATTAAAAAAACATACTTGTGCATAACATCGTGCAATATTTCAGCCTCAAGTTTATTAAACTTTCTATTAAGATTATTTAAATGTTTCACGCAAACAGAAACACAAGCTCCATTTATTTTTAAATGGTTCAGTCTACTTCACTGTCATGCATCACTGTTTGTGCTGTTTTTCCTCAGCTGTCACTGAACCTTAAAGAGTAAATATAGTGTTACTTCCTGTGATTTGCAGTTTTCCACAGGTTCTTACTCTTATCACAACAATTTCTGTGGAAATGCAATAACAACTGGTATATACAGTGTAATCTGAAAACAGTTTACTGACTGCATATGTCATTTGTAAATGGTTTTACACATTAGGGTTACATCAATAATTGTTCAAAAAGTTACAGGAGACTAAGAAATCTCCTTTTTCAGAGTTATAGTGTATTTCAAGTCATCCGATAGTCATGGTAGCACAGAGGCACGGAGACCATATAGCATGCCAAGCAGATGATTTCACACTTTCATGGAAATATTCTCCATTTCCCTAAATCTCTCCATCACCCTCTGCCTTCACTTTCTGTGCAATCAGCTTACTACAACAACACGACCAAAGTGGCGGTGAAGACGCTGAAGCCAGGCACCATGACGGTTGAAGCCTTCATGGATGAAGCCAATGTCATGAAGACGCTACAGCACGACAGGCTGGTGCGGCTCTACGCTGTTGTCACCAAGACAGAACCCATCTATATCATCACTGAATTTATGGCAAATGGTAAATGAGCTTTATTTTTAACACATGTAGCTGATATTCTTATCTGGAGCTACTTCCAATGAGTGCAGCAGTACAATAAACAGAATATTCATCCAGTAATAAGACAAGACTGACATGTTTCCTCCTCTGCCTTGTCCTTAGGGAGCCTACTAGACTTCTTAAAGAGCGACGAAGGCTGCAAAGTGCAATTACCCAAGCTCATTGATTTCTCAGCGCAGGTGATTTTCACACTGACCACAATATGCTGCTTTGTCTCACAGCTCAATCTCCTCCACGGTTGTGAAACAGACGTAACGTCACTGTTTCCATTGCTGAACTGAAAGGAGGAACAATAACCATGTACAAATCTGACACTTCACTGTGTTGGTGTGTAGCAACAGCACACTGGCGGGGTTGATGGTTCAAACTCTGTGTGTGAAGTGAGTCTATCAAAGCCAAGGAAGACTGATGTTAATAAATGTTTCTTAAATTGATTGTAAAACCTCAATAAGTAGAGACAAAGGTTGTTCAGACAGAGTAATTATTTATTATTTTATTATACATTTATTCATTTCATAGGCAGAACTACCTCAAAATCACATCAACTTTTCTCCTTTATGAAAAAAACAATTAGGGGCCTGATTAATGGAGATGATAGCTTCTTCTTCAAATAAGAAATAATCAGAAATAAGGACAGATGCCTACAAGAGCCAAATCAGAATATAATGTCTTACTTCACTTTTTATTCTGAAAACCCCAATATGTTCATTAAACAGAGAAAGGCAAACCTATCAGCATGTGAGACGCTGTAACCAGCAATCCACCACCAGCAACTAATTGTTTCAGCACTTTGAAACTGTAGGTTGTAGTTTGGGAAATGGATGTTCAGTTCATGTTGGGTCTGGATTTTTTAGCTTGTTTGCATCTGAATCAGTCGATAACATCAGTTACTGATGTGATTCACTCACAGTCTTGAGTTTGTTTGAATACATACATGAACATGAATGAATTTTGCATGTGATATAATGTAGGCTCTGTAGTGTCATGATGTTTGTAATGTTTTAAGGCATTATGTATTCATTTTTCTTCATCGGTTTTCCGCCAGTTTTGTAGCTTGCTGCCATTCTTGTACACTATACCTTTCTTGTGCTGTTGCAGATAGCAGAGGGCATGGCGTACATAGAGAAGAAGAATTATATTCACAGAGACCTGAGAGCAGCTAATGTCCTGGTGTCAGAGAGTCTGCTCTGTAAAATAGCTGATTTTGGACTGGCAAGAGTCATAGAGGACGACGAATACTCTGCCAGAGAGGGTAAACTGTGTGTGTCTTTGTATGTGCAAGAATACGTGTGTGTCTCCATTTTTGTCTTGTGTAAGAGGGTGTTCCCATCACAAATGAGCCGACTTCCTGACTGGATACTTGTGACACATTAAAATAAAAATCCCCCTTTGAGAGCTAGAGGCAGAATCGACAGCTTACTCTGAAAGGCCATTGTGTGATAGACTTTTGGTTTCATTTACCGGTTGCTCCACTTTTTCCCACTCAAATCATGTTACCCACACCAAAATGACCAACATCTCTGATGGCCTCGAACCACACACAGGGTCTGTTTCCTTTCATACTCTCACCAGTCTAGTACACAATGCTGTACAGAGAGATAGGTGGGATGTGTGTATTTGTGTGTCATAAGATGAAACCTGATTGATCACTGATTTGGAACCAGGGGACGCTGAACCTACAGTAATAGGAATTTTTGAAATAGATGCAAGTACATGAATAGAATCTAAACCTTCCATTACACAGGTGAGATGTGTGGGAGTGTGTAGGAGTGTGGGTTATTTACATACAGTAGGTGAATTCTAACTGTCATTTACAGATTTATGAATGGCATCTTTGATATCCTTGTATAATGTTAGTATAACCTTGTGTTAATGATGACATGCAGCCTGTGTGTGTGTAACTGTGTGTGTGTGTGTGTGTGTGTGTGTGTGTGTCCTCCACAGGAGCCAAATTCCCCATTAAGTGGACCGCTCCAGAGGCCATTAACTACGGCTCCTTCACCATCAAGTCAGACATGTGGTCCTTCGGAGTTCTGCTGTACGAGATCATAACCTACGGGAAAATCCCTTACCCAGGTGAACATTAACTGGACTGCGTGGTTATGTGTCATTATTATTGGCATCATAAACTGTAAACTTTGATTTTGATTTGTCAGTGGAGTCATTTCAAGAGTTAAGAAGACCGTATTAGTGTCAGCAGACGTGGTAGCAACAATGTAAACACACTATCAGCTGAAATAATACAAGCCTTATTATTAGATTTTGATACAGCGACCCTCTTCACTTCACAGCCTCAGGGTTGGGTAATAAAACAGGACCCCATCATGTCATCTGATATTTTGCTTTAGTAGTGGATATTGCCATTTTCCCAAACAAAGAAACAATTGATCCAATTACCACAAACCAGTTGCCCCAAATGAACTGGGTCTATTGGGTCGCCCCTGGGGTTTTGGGATCATGCTGCTTCCAGCTTTGCTTGGCTGGTTACCAAGCCTTGTTTCAAGTAACCAAAATGAAATATAACACTGGGCTCACAGTGTTCTGATGTTGTGAAGTATTGCACTAAAATTTACTGCCCTCTACTGGTGATTTTTATTTTATGAACTGCATGGAAAAATGCCATAATGTGTGTGTAATTCCAATCTGTTATTATTACAACCACAACTACTACTATAATTACCATATAACTAACAAGCTGAACTCATTCTACAGCTGCCACCACCACTGCTACAGCTACCATCACGTATTTAAATCACAACTGCTAGGTGTGGGAATTTCTGCTGCTAGTATTACTCTTTCTACTGCTGCAGTTTGCATGCTCTCATTCATGTATGTGTGTACAGTCTGTGTGTTGCCTCTCTCTAAATACCACTATAGTCACACCTCCATTTCTGTCTGTGTTGTCCTCAGGTATGACTAAAGGAGAGGTGATGTCCTCGGTGCAGCGCGGCTACCGGATGCCTCGGCCAGACAACTGTCCTGCTGAGCTCTACGAGACCATGATGTCCTGCTGGAAGAACAAACCTGAAGACAGGCCCACCTTCGATTACATGCAGAGTGTCCTGGATGACTTCTACACCGCCACAGAGGGACAATACCAGCAGCAACCATAGAGAGGGACACTTTCAGACAGACTTTGACAGACATTTCATTATGTAATTTTTTTGTATATATGACACATTCTATTTACATTTATACTGTATACTGTATTTCTTTAACATTTGCTGTTGAGAACATACAGTATACAGGTTTCAGAATATACTATATTGTGGCTATTCAATGTGCCACCTGTGTGTACAAATGCTATATTTTTTGTGCAGTTTAATCTCACCTCCAAGCATATTCTGGAGCATAGAGGAGGTGGATTTTTTTGCACAAAATTGATGAAAACGGATGAACATTATATACAGCGGAGAGAAAGAGTCTTAATTGTATTCTTTTCTTTTGACTTTTTGACACTAGAGTCTTGTGTCTGAGCATTTAAATATTTGGACCCAATTTCAATATATGTTTGTGTACAAAGGGACTGAACAAACAGCAGACATTATACCAAGAGTTTGCAAAGGCAGGGCAGAATATAGGAAGGTTAGTGTATTGATTTCTGTACAAACAGCTGCCTCTTAGAGACTGGGTCTGTGTAAATGATGTGGCGAAATGGAAAAAGGTAAATGTAGGATAGCTGTTAAAATGACTTACAGTTAAAGCAATGACCTGTGTTCAAAACTGTAAAAAGTGTATGATTTAAACTGTCTGCAAACTTGATATACTTCACCTTATCACATTATGTATATATATATATCTATATATATATATATATATATATATATATATATATATATGTAGTTCATATCTGTGACTTTAAAATGATAAAGTATCATTTTATTGGGGTTATTTAAATGTCTGAATTGCTCGCTGACCACAGGCATTCATTAAACTTAAGGTCCATCTCCCAGGTTGTAATTAGTGGTGGCCTTTTTCAAGAAAAAAATTTCTCCCACGTGTGTGAAAGCAGCATTATATGTTGTGATGTTCCATAATAATATTTCCTTTTGGGTTCATAGTTAAGGAAGGTATTTGAGGAAATTATGTTCTACATAAATATATACATGTAAGGTTTTGACTATGCATTTTACATTTCATGACTAATTATTTCATAAGCTGCTTTAATAATGAAAAACAAAAAGACTGTTTGATAACTGGACAGGATTTCAATTGAGTTGTTTCCGTTTGCTTGCTGTTCATTGACCAGTGAAGGATTGATCACCTTTAAGTCCACTTCATATTGAAGTGCTGTAGCTCTTGCTCATTTTGAATGGATGAGGAGTCTGTTCTCTTTATCATTTCATCATTTCAAATGACATATTGTATAATCAAATGTGTAATCTGGATTTTGAAGTTGCACTGGTTTTGATATTGGATGGCTCTTAGCATACTTGAGTAAAAATATCTTCATTTTGAACTTAACGATAATAGTATAGAAGCAGGAAATCCAATTACTGTATGGGCTCTTTTAAACATTGGAACCATGAGCTGCTTGTTTGTTTGATGATCATCATTTGAGTTGTATACTAGTTGCTATTTGAAATGAGAATGTGTACATTAAAGGTGTATGCTGTAAATTTAATTCTGTGTTGGCTGTCTTTGTACATCAAAAACAAAAGATTTTGGATTCAGTTTGTCACTGCCTCATTGTATTCAAGTTGATCGCAGTGTCTGTGGAGAACTATAAAGACACAAGTAGCTTCATGTCCTTGGTATGAAAAAATACACCTAAAAGAAAGGATGATTGCATTTATATTTTAGCCATTTAATATTTGAACATTGCACTCAGAATTCACTGCATGAAATTCATTGTATACTCATTGTATAAAATGTAAACATGTATTACAACCAACCAGACAAAGGTCAAAGGTCAGTGGCTCTATACTGACCTTTATTTAATATTTATCTTTCACAATAATTCAGAGACCACACAATACTGGAGGAGAAACTACTTGAATTATATAGAAACAATAGTTTATATTTAACAATATAGAATTGTTAATTGTGTACAGAAAAAGAAAACAGTTATATGTACATAATATAGAAGAAAATGAGGGGGAAAAGGGAAAACCGAGAGAAGAAAGATAGGAAAAAAGGTGAAGTATTTTTATTAAGTATTTTATTTTGAATCTCCGGATCGTTTCCTGGTCTGGTCACGTGGTTTTCCAAGATGGCCGCGCCCTGGAGCAACGGAGTGTAGGAGCAGACATAGTTGTGCAAGCAGGTTTAAATGACAGTTGAGGAGCTGCAGGTCGCAATTGACATCTCCAGAGAGAGACAGAGGAGCGTCTGAGAAAGCCTGACACCTCCTCAGCCCTGCCGACATGAGCAAGGACGGTTTAATCCTGTAAGTACCTCTGCTGTTAGCCTAAACAAACAGTATTACATTAAGGTTAGCATTTTGGCTGCTAGCTGACAGAAACAGAATGATGTTATGAAACTTCCCTGTGTCATTCTTATGAAAACATTTCTTCACACAACATGAACTGACCGTAGCATCTTGTTCGCTGTTTATTATCCTGTCCTCACAACAAAATTGCAACATTTCCCGGTCATTAATGCTGCGTATTAGCCCTGATAAGCAGAGTTCCTTCCTTTGTGGAGAACTCTCATTCAGAAAACCACAAGTTTAGTATTGTCTTGCTCACATTTAAAAGTGGAATCCTTTTGCAACGTGAATTATCAGCATTAACGAATCATTTGTATCTTCTGATAAATTCGGCATATAGATCATTTATCAAAGAGTAGTTCATTCTTTTATAATCGTATTGTTGTTATATATTTTGGTTTAGTTCGAATTAGCCCAACCTAAATAATGCCTTTCAGTGAGAAAAGAGGAACATATTGTGGGAATAACTCCTGTTGTTATTGTTCGTGTTGTTAACTGATTGGCTCTAGATGAAAGCAGAATAAACAGTGGATCACAGCTTTTCCTGAATTATTCCAGTTAAACAGGAATTGCTATTATTTCAGTCTAATAGTAGTTCTGCATATGTGAAAGTGTGTCATCCATTCTAAGTGCCGGAGGTGAACTGAATTAAAGTCACAGTGAAGTTAACAAAATTAGTTTTGTTTGCACTGGAAAGCAGTTTTTAGTGATCCATCTAACAGTTAGATTTCAGTCAGGATGTGATGCATCACTGATCCTTCCAAAGCAGCCTTTCATTCAACCGTTTTTCTACTGCTGGAAGATGATAAGAGAGCGGACGGATGTTATCTTTCATAATCTCTCTGCCTTTGACAGCTCTTCAGCTGGATGCCCAATATGATTGCTGAGGAAAGGGAGGGGTATGTTAGATAACAGACAGTTGCTACCGTATTGTAGCCTGTGTGCTATGGTGATTAGGACACTGCCACCTAAACCCCATTCTCATATAGCACAATCACTTTTTAGACATAGGACAGTCTGTGTTGTCAGTGTATGTTGGACTGTTAAATAATCTGTGTTAGTTTACATCAGTTTGTTCTACAGTACAGTTTAGTAAAATGTGTGTGTGTGTGAGTATTTGTGTGACTTATTGTCCACCAAAAGAAGAGTCACATCCGTGTGTCTTTGACATAACATTAACAATACTTACCTTTTCATGTGTACATTTGGGGCTGCATTTGTTCTGGTACTGGGTGAGCACAGAGAAAAGACTGATGCTAAACCTATTTTTTCTTCTATCCAGCCCAAAGGACTTCCCTCAGCTCCAGAACGATACATTCCTGCGAGCAGCACGGGGAGAAGAAACTGAACATGTCCCTGTCTGGTGTATGAGACAGGCTGGAAGATACCTACCAGGTACTGTGCTCCTTTCTTTTAGTTCCTGAAATACAATTTTCTCTCCCTTACCAAAATGTAAAGACTTTCTTTGCATCACCGTTCTGTTTTTCTCTCGACTTCAGATACATTTCTTTGAAACGGCAGAATGTTAGGACAAACAACATTAAGACATTGAAGACATCATGAAGACGTTAATGTTTTGTTGAATCTAATTTGCAGAGTTTCGTGAGTCCAGAGCTGGGAAGGACTTCTTTGAGACATGTCGGTCACCAGAGGCCTGCTGTGAGCTCACTCTGCAGGTACAGCAATGCTTTTCAAACTTATTATGAAATGTTTTCATACTGTTAACCTCCAGCAGTGTTACAATCACAAGATTTTAGGCTATCTCCTACATGCAAATACCCATTGTAAATTGAATTAGATAAGTGACTAAAACTGATCACAGTTAACACACTTTATAACATTTGCTGTAATGCATTTTTATTACTTAATATCAGCTTGAAAGAAGAGTTCCAACATGCAAATAAACACTAAAAATTAATTTAAAACATTAAATATAGTTAACAGTAGTGCAGTAGTAAATAAGTAGCGTTATATTGTGCTGACATGACGCTGTGATAATAAAGTATCACTACAAGACAACAAACCACGACCACACAGCAAGTTATTTCTTTTTTTTCTTTTCTTTTTTAATTTCTTCCGTTTTTTTCCCACTTCCAGCCTCTGAGACGTTTCCCCTTCGATGCTGCCATCATCTTCTCTGACATCCTGGTTATCCCACAGGTAAGTTGGTTGGTTGTGTATCTGTCAGCTTGTTTTGGTGTTTTTCTGCCCCCTTTAGTGCCCTCCAAAATTATTAATGCACCTTAAATAGCATTTCACTGTGTTTTGTGCATATAAGCAGCCAGCTTACCTGGTAATTAAAGACACAGTGAAAATAAAAATAAAAATTTTACCAAGTTCTAATCTTGTACCTTGTCTCACCTCTTGATATGTGCTAAATATGTGTTCAGTCAAATGTGATTTGGTGTCAATACCTCACATTACAGCTAAATACACTTTAACATCTGTTTCAGTAACTTTAAGTGATGACACACCTGATGTCATAATCAGCCTTATTAAAAACCTGCATGTAATGCAAATGTTATTAGTAATGTACAGCTGGGTTTGGTAGTCTGGAGGAGATAGTAAGAGACTCACCGTATGTAGTTACATATTTCCATTGTTAATTTAAAAAACTACAGGCCATATGATTTAAAAAAAAAAAAAAACTTTTTGTGGGTGATTTTGGTGCATGTGCTCTCATCTCTTAATAAGCACCTTTATTACTGGGACACCTTCTTCATAAACATGGTGCAATATGTCTCTCCATCTGTATCAAATTGCAGCCATCTGTCAAATTTTCCATGTGTCTTTATTCATTCTTTTATTCATCTTCCTCCCTCCAGGCTTTGGGTATGGATGTCCAGATGGTGCCAGGTAAAGGTCCCACATTCCCGGAGCCCCTGAAGGAACCAGAGGACCTGCAGCGTCTGCAGGCTAAAGTGGACGTGGGCAAAGAGCTGGGCTACGTCTTCAAAGCCATCACGCTGACCAGACACAAGATAGAGGGCAAAGTGCCGCTCATAGGATTCACTGGAGCTCCGGTTAGCGATGATACAGATGCATAGAAAAGCATGCATACGTGATGATGCAGTTTCAATTTGGCTTATGAGGTTATGTAGTTAAATGTGTTTAATGCTGTCTATATCTGTACCTCTTTGCTGTGTCCCTCCACAGTGGACGCTGATGTCCTACATGATAGAAGGCGGAGGCTCCAACACCCACTCTAAGGCGAAGCGTTGGCTGTACCGACACCCGGAGGCCAGCCACATGCTGCTGAGGATGCTGACAGATGTGATAGTGGAGTATCTGCTGGGACAGGTGGCAGCTGGAGCTCAGGTTAGACGCCCCCGGCCTTCCAATCTCTGGACACATGTTTACAATTTGTATTATGCTGCACCACCGCCATGACACAAATTCAACTTTAAGATGGCAACAAATCACTGGACGTAAACTGCTTGTTTTGTAACCAGTCAAAAGGAAGCGCCTGCAAGTCTGTCTGATATGCGGTTCGCTGGTTTCAGGAAGGTTGAAAATACTGTTGAAAAGATGATCAGTGACCTATCGCGCAGACCATAAAGACTCTGTTTGGGGCGTACTGTTTCGAGTATTTCAGAGCAGGACATAAATACTATTTGCTGATTGTGGCAGCTCCTGCACTCACTCCTCATGGAAACAAACCTGCTTCTCGCTATCAGCACAAAATCCGGTCGAGGCAGCATTTTTCCTCCCCAAAAAATGTGAGCCCAGCCTGAGAGCACAAACCCGGATTATTACACAAAGGCTAGACAATGTGACACCAGCGGGGTACGTCACCATTTTACTGCAGTTTTCACTGTTTAGGGCAGCAGGGTGGCTTTAGAGAGTCTTTCCTTCTACCTGGACAACCCGCTTTAAGCTCCTCTAGAGGTCTGCTGGTGTGTCCTTGACCTCTGACCTTCCGGCAGAGCAGTGTGAGAAAAGAGAGGATATTATTCAGCGCTCAACAGCAGTTTTGAAATGATTTGTAAGCCTGCAATGATAGCACAGTGATTAAAATAACTGGTGATGTAGAGCGGTAAAAACTGCGGCATTCGTCCCATTAATCTTGGAGTAATCTGGCTGTGAAATAGGGGATAACAAATGGTCTCTTGGCTGCAACCAAGTGGCCAAAAAATCAGTTATTGCAGGTTTTTAACTAAACTTTATCCCCTGTTGCATGTGTGTTGTCCAGGCTCTGCAGGTGTTTGAGTCCCACGCCGGCATTCTGGGGCCAGTCGAGTTTAAAGAGTTCTCTCTGCCTTACCTTCGAGACATCGCTCGCTGTGTCAAAGATAAACTCAAAGAGGCAGGAAAGGACGTTCCCATGGTGAGAGACGGCTGCACACACAAGTGTAAATGTGCTCACAACACACACATACACATTTAGACTTCTGCAGTAATACTGTGTTCTTGACAATGTCAGTGGCTAATGATGTATACCTGCACATCATCTTAACTGAGTCAGCTGTGACAATTCTATTGATTTATTTTTCTGCTGTATTTTTCTGTTTGTTCTCTTGTTATAATTACGTTCCATATTAGTTTCAATACTCTGTTCTATTCTTATCATCACTCTGTTGCTTCAACAACAGCGTTTCCCAGGAGGGATCATTAAGGATTCATCCGGTCTAATATAAATAACTGTTCTGCTTTATTACCTGAAGATGGCGGCATTTCACCAAAAATGGCTCATGACGTTTTGTGCAGAAGTTGCTTTGAAAATCTACTCTTTTTACTTCTCTGTGTCCTCCAGATTGTGTTCGCAAAGGATGCTCACTACGGTCTAGAAGATCTGTCTCAGTCTCATTACGAGGTGGTGGGGCTGGACTGGACCATTGACCCACGATCAGCACGGTAACACACACACACACACACACACACACACATACACAGAGCTATTTTACTGCTGATATCTTCCCAATAGTTGTGTAAAAGGCTGTTTTGGTTCTAAAATGACAACGTGGCACAAAACACACAATATAAAAATCACCCAAAAATCTAATTACACACTGCACCTTCTCCTCCAGTTGTAGTTTTAAGCGTTGAGATATCTCTGGAGCATAAATAGAAAATCAGTCAATACACAAATGTCCTCATTCAAAAGCTGATACAGCTACTGCCTCAAAACCCACTGTCACGGTGAGACTGCAGAAAATGATCTTGAAGCTAAATCAGAGCTGAATACACCTCAGGGATGCAGCCAGTTGTTGCGCTAATCGTGAAGCATACTATCGTGTTTTCTGAGGAGCAGGTTAACCATTAGTGACCTCTCCCTCGTCCCTGGCTCGTCACTGAGTGCAGGATTTAAGTCAACAAACGTCTGTGTTTCCTGCTCCACTCATCAAATACTTAACCTGTTGGTTAAAGGATTACCCTGTGGTGTGTGTGTGTGTGTGTGTGTGT